>OW119926.1:59104664-59704664 GCA_933210815.1 Meta bourneti
ATTAAATCCCGAAAAACCAAAATAAAAAACAAGCCGACGATATGCGTGATATCATCTTTCCTTTTCAGAAATACTCTCTGTGTACTTATATTAGTACAATAATTTAGAGTCAAAGCTAATCAAATATAGTTACAGTATGCAAATTTTTGTTTTTGTGTGAGCCATGGCAGTCAAATGACAGTGGCATAAAATCAGTGTCAAGAGTGGTCTGTTCTTTATACAACATAAGCATTTGCTCTCTGTAGTCAGTAAAATCAAGAGATTTGTTTGCAAAAACTTGAAAGTAACTGTATTTAAAGCTCTAGAAAACTCCCCTTAAACTATGAAAAAGGATTCATTCGCAAGTTCGCTAATATGACAACACACGAATTGCATTTTATTTTTGTCTCACTGGTTCTAAAAAATATTTTCTTCACGAATGAAAATCCAACACCATTCTTTCTCATAGCTTTCGCATAGTTCTTCATCAATCCAGCTTGATGCGGAGAGCCCGAAAGAATACTTTTCGAACACCGACTAATAGCATATATTCTACGCTTTTCTAGATTTAGTAGCTGTCTCAAAATCCACATTGACAGTATAATGCTCTGAGATATATGACTAAACCTGTTTGGATTGTTCACGTATTTGAGAGATATTTTTATGAAAGCTTCCCGAAAGCAAACTATTTTTCAGAAAGCCGATGGATCTACAAGTCCATTCTCACAGGTTTAACAGGAAGCTAGGTTGGTCTAATAGTCGAAGCTTCTAGAGTAACTTATATGTTTTGCAAAAACAATTTTAGCACATCGGTCAACAGAAATCACAAAAAATGAGTTGCAATCGATATATGACAGTTGATTGGTCAACGCCAATTGGATCAAACATCGTCAAAACGGCGATAAACTAGGTAATTAGGGTAACCCCGATATTTATCACGCGAGAGCACTTTTTGTAATAGGAAGTAAAATCAACGCTTTCCGTCTGTTGACCTAAAATATACATGTCTTTCGTCTGTTTTTTCCGTTTGTTTACACCGAAAATAGTCATCCGTTATATTACAAAAAGTTGTAATTTAACTCTTCCGATATTAACTAGCTGCCTGTTTGAATTCGTGAACCAGATGTAAATAGTTATGAACGAGGGGTAATTGAATTAGCGTAGCACCGGAGCAACACAACGGGTTATTGTCGACTGTCCGGAATCAATCCCGAAGAGAAAGATTCGAGGACAACACCTCGTAATTTTTAATCACAGTCAGATAACGAGTCAACACCTAAAGGCACCCCACTCTCCGAACTTCCACACCACGCCAAAGTGAGGACATTTGAGGTTGTGACAGATTTAACATGCACCAGCCCCACGTACACGACGGTATTTGATTGGATCAAGTTTTGAACTTGTAACCCTCCGGTTACTAATCCGGTACTCTTCCAACCGGGCTACCGCGGCCTCTTATTATGAACGGAGCAAAGTATAAATGTTAAGTGAGAGTATAGAGCATAAGATTACTGCTCTCTGATAGGATAATAGGTTTTATATAGGTTTCTAGCTTATACGTTTCCATTTATAGGGAATATGATTATTTTGAAATGAATTCTGTAAAATCTTTAATTCTTTAAAATCAGACCAGTGGCAGGTACGGAAAGTTGGGCTTTACGAAAAACTGGACTTCGAGTTCCGTCTAATAATTTCTATATTATCAACGCGAACCAAAGCAACTTAGTGTCATTCGATAGCTGAGGAAACAAGGACTTACAAAAACCTAATAAACAATATGTTTTATATAGGTTTCTAGCTTATACGTTTACATTTATAGGGAATATGGTTATTTTGAAATGAATTCTGTAAAATCTTTAATTCTTTAAAATCTGACCAGTGGCAGGTACGGAAAGTTGGTCTTTACGAAAAATTGGACTTCGAGTTCCGTTTAATAATTTCTATATTATCAACGCGAACCAAAGCAACTTAGTGTCATTCGATAGCTGAGGAAACAAGGACTTACAAAAACCTAATAAACAATATAAACAATATGTTTTATATAGGTTTCTAGCTTATACGTTTACATTTATAGGGAATATGATTATTTTGAAATGAATTCTGTAAAATCTTTAATTCTTTAAAATCTGACCAGTGGCAGGTACGGAAAGTTGGGCTTTACGAAAAACTGGACTTCGAGTTCCGTCTAATAATTTCTATATTATCAACGCGAACCAAAGCAACTTAGTGTCATTCGATAGCTGAGGAAACAAGGACTTGTTAGTGATTTTGAGTTCACACGTCGCAATAAGTGGGAAGGGTGAAAGAGCAGCGTTTTGGGGACTTTCCGCTGCTATGCGGAAAATTCAAATCAGTTTAACTAAGGACTGCAAAGTGCTACAACGTCAAAATTGGTCTCAAGCGAAAGCTAATGTCATGATCTGTCGATTCAAGACATTGAAGTGAAATAAAATGCAGTGTTGTTTGTAAAACTTTGGATTGTAGTTGAAAATTTTTCAGATTTCACAATTGTGGCATACATTAGTCGAAAAGTTAAGCAGCAATACACCGAACGCAGTCTACGTGGAAGGGCAACTCATCTTCTTTGGATAAACACTGTATTCGTCTTTCTTTCATTTACTACTCCCAAATATGCGCCGACTCCTATGCGCTGACGAGACAGTCTGTCCAATTTTCTCAAAATGCCCTAACTTTGTGGTGGCCTAGTTGACAAATATACCCCAGACCATTCATTTAGAAAAGATTCGCGTGCAAAAGTGCGACACATCGCGTTTCCAAAGTCAGGGAAAGATTCAATTTTATCTGTGCAAAGAACTGGAACAGTGTAAAGGGATTTTTCGTATACTGAAATTTAACTTCCCAGTGTTTATTTATGCAGTCAAAAGACAGCGGGAAGCTCGTACGAAAAGCCACTGCATGGACTCAGAAAAACTGTAATTGGATTGCTCCAAGAGGCGGAAAGGCCATTTATCGAATAAGTGAAATGCGCATCCCAGCTTCTTTAGATTGTGCCTGAATGTTTTATTCTTTTGAGACATGCTCCCACTGTGGCCGCGTTTCCTCGGATGTCCAAACGCGATTTGGCTTCGGAAAAATATATTAGCCTCATTCTCTTGACATCGCTGAATGGTATTGTTAGTACGAAAAAAATATTTGGAGTTCTGGGAAATGAATGAACGGCATATACTAATTTGTAATATAAACTAATACAAGGTGATTCGGAACTCATGGTAAAAACTTTAAGGGGTGTTAGAGCTCCCTAAAAGAATAGTTAGGATAGGGCAGGAACTATTTTCAGTATTACACTAGCTTGTGTGAATAACATTCTTTCTAGTAAAAGATTTTTGTGCTAGTTATTTGAGAAGTCTGAGTTTATTATAGAGTATTGTGTAGTTTTTAAAGGTAGAAAGCAAAAATGGCTTTATAAGTTGAGTAAACAATCCAAATGCTTTTGTTATATATATGTGAGATTCGTTAGAAGAGGCAGAGCAAAAGTGAGTTTGTGAAAAAGACTTACTACGTCTGTTTTGGCGTAAACCTCTGTGATCAAGAAAAACTGTTGGATCTACATAGTCTATTCTGTTTCTGTTGAAGAACTTGGGCTGTGGAGAAGAGGGAAGAAGAAATATCTTCATTTGGGTATTCTAATGATTTGGAGGGAACTAAAGAAACACAATGGTGACTGTTATTTTTGCTCATCTAAAATACATTGCTGTAACTACATAAAAGAAGAATAACATTTATTTTCTTACCCCAACTTCAATCTGCTATTAGACCTGTGCCGCATGGACCTGAAGTTCTGATATCTGCAAATCTGGATTCCACTGTTTTCAACTTGGGAGAGATTTCTGAAAGTGGTGACGGAGAATTCATTTCTGAGCACCCAAGTAATGAGCAACGATCCTTAATTCAAAGCAAACTAAATTACTAACTAATAAACTAAATAATTATTAAATAGGAAACCCAAGATCTCTTACTAAAGTAAGATATCTTGGATTTCCTAAAGATGTAGCAGAGCTTTTGTGTTCTCTCTTAATACAAAGTATCCACGTTTTCTTTGCGAGCGTGACTGCAGAGCAAAGAATATACATGGAGTTCCACTCAGGCAGGCCTTACAACCTGGAACAAAGAATGTAATAAAGCACATCTTGGTCAACCAAGCGAAAGTGTTATTACTGCCACTTCATATCAAGCTTGGATTGTCAAGCTTCAAGCCAATAAAAGCTGTTTTGTATATAAAAAACAAGAAGTGAAGCAAAATAACTCATTTTATGCAAAGTATTAATCAATTCAATACTGTTTCCTTTTATCCTTAAAAGAGGCAGTAATATTCACAAAAAGAATATGAAAATGGTAATATGAATAGTATTACATTTTTATGCCAAATACACTGCTGGCCACCGTAAATGCAACACCCTGAAGGAAGCATGCAAATAATATGAAATTTACAATATGCATTAGCGGAGGTGAGATATGCAAATGATTAGAATTTCAGCGCAGACGCACATCACGCGCGCCTGTGGCGCCACTTCAAAGCGCTATTTAAGGCTTGGAGATTTCGACGATTTCAAGTACGCCAATTGTGTTTTTCTTGTGGTTTTTCAAAAAAACGATTAATTATGCCTCGTAGAAAACAGCGTTCATCTTTTGATCAAGTATCCGAGTTCGACAGAGGAAGGATAGTGGCCTACCGAGATTGTGGATTATCTTTCAGGGAAATCGGTAGTCGTGTTGGACGAAACCAAACAACTGTAATGCGGATATGTGATCGTTGGATGCAGGAGGGTACGACGGACCGACGTGTTCGATCGCATCCACCTCAGTGCACCACTTCACGTGATGACAAGCATATTGTGCGTATGGCAGTGACGGATCGCTCAGCCACATCACGAACCATAGCACAGCACATTCAGTCTGTACCGCATCATCCAGTGTCTGCGCGTACCATTCGACGCCGTTTACAGCAGAGTGGTCTGTCCGCAAGACGTCCATTGCTTCGTCTACCCTTGACGCAGAACCACAGACGTTTCCGCCGCCAATGGTGCGATGAAAGAAGGATGTGGACGGAAGAATGGAATGAAATTGTCTTTACTGACGAGTCACGCTTCTGTCTGCAACACCACGATGGTCGGATTCGAGTCTGGAGACACCGTGGAGAGAGGATGCTGAACAGCTGCGTTATGCACCGCCACACTGGTCCTGCACCGGGTATTATGGTATGGGGCGGTATTGGATATCACTCTCGCACTCCTTTAGTACGCATTGCCGGTACTTTAAACAGCCAGCGCTACATCTCCGAGGTGTTGGAGCCAGTTGTCCTTCCTTACCTTCAGGGCTTGCCCACAGCCATATTTCAACAGGATAATGCGCGACCACACGTGGCACGCATTATCCAAGGGTTCTTCGTCAATCGCCAAATTGAATTGCTTCCCTGGCCAGCTCGCTCTCCGGATCTTTCGCCGATAGAAAACATGTGGTCCATGGTTGCTCAACGATTGACCCAGAATACATCCCCAGCTGCCACACCAGATCAACTTTGGCAACGTGTGGAAGCTGCTTGGTCTGCTGTGCCCCAAGAACACATCCAAAGTCTCTTTGAATCAATGCCGAGGCGTGTGGCAGCGGTGATCTCCAACAATGGCGGCTACTCTGGCTACTGATTTTGGCAGGAACCACACTTCACAGAAGTCTTTAATTTAATCATTTGATACTTGGTCAACATGTTATCTACAAAATAAATTTTGTTGTGATATCTCTTGTCTTTCTTGGTGTTGCAATTTGGGTGGCCAGCAGTGTATATTCAATATGTAACTTAAAATCGATTTTGTGTGAAAATGTAAAGTGATAAAATATTTGAAAAACATTTTTTTACTTTGTTTTGTGAGCAACGGAAAATGTTTCAAACTTTTATGATGTTAAATTTTTTAGACCTGTGTTATTATTTATATATGATTCCACTACTTCTGCTAAGCTTTACTGTGCTCTTATTTTCGCCAAATAAACCTTGCATTTTCTTCCGTTTTGAATATTTAATCTTTTATACGTGACAGTATGAACGGAAAAACTTGTCACATTTGAAACAATAAAGCTCCGATTATTCCCATATTAGGGGATGTTTCCAAATTGCCAGAAGTTTGGTAATTAAATTTAGACTTTTGTCATGAAAACTTCTCAGGATATACGATTCAGCTTCAGAAATAAATGTATTAAATTGGTCTGTCCAAATGGTGCTGTTGAGCATGTGGATCAGATTTGAAGTTCTAAGAAAGAAACAAAAAACAAACAGCAAAAAAGCTTTCTGTTACAATTATTTTCGACGGAGTTACATGTACATTGTATATGTAATATCGAATTTTGTACACCATAAAACATATGATAGATAGGTATAGTAAGTCTACTACAAAAATGAGTTTTTCTCCTATTAAGAAATTTTAACATTCTTCTGATTTCAAAATGTTCCCTAAGCATTCGGTTTCCATTTATTTCCTTAAAGTTATTTTTGGATAATCCCTGCATTATATATTGTATATAACTATGCGCAAATGAGAAATTAATCACGCTTCCGAATTTTGAAGTTCTGTTTGGAAATGTTTCGATTGTGAAATTTTGATTTTTGTAGTATAATTGTTTTGGCTCTACAATTGAGTAATACACTTACCAAATAAAGTTAATGTCATTTATATGTATGTGTACAAATTATTATGTGAATTAAAATTTTGATAATACATAAAAAATTAATGCTCATTGGCCAACCAATTTTTTTAATTTATCAAAATTTTGGACCATGATTTTTGTTAACTTAATACCGCAACTTAATATTAAACATTATATGTAGACTTTTTAGTAGAAAACAAACAGCATGTGAAAATTTTATCGCAATCAATTTTATGGCACTGCAAGTTTGTTTTGAAAGTCCACTGTCCTCTTAAATTCGTAATTTAAGAAGAGAAGGAATTAGTGCTGTAAAGTATTACGTTCATAAAGAACGAATACATAATCAACTAGTCAGCTCTGAAAGATAAAAGAGAAACATAAAGTTAATTAGTTAAGTACTTCAGAAGTAATTGGATTATTCGAATGCTTTATAATAAATTTGATTTAGTTTATTGGAAAGCTTGAAGAGTTACCAAAATGATTTATATATGTAATACATCAAGGAATAGAATGGAGTAAGGATTTTTATCTCCATAGATTTATCCTGTTTCCTATATGTTTGGTCAGTATCTTGAAATACTGTCTTATTATAGGATTCTTTCTAGACCCTCTAAATCATTTCTTGAGCTGATACCTTTTTAACAAAATATTTGGTTAATCTCTAGTTCGATTCGGCTTTGACCTTGGCGTTAGTTTAGCGATTGTGGGAGTGATACACTTTTGCTTCTGGTAAACCACGCGAGTAAGCTGAAAGAAGACGGAGACTGCCTCTTAAGGAAACCGAGAATCTAACTTCGCGCGCTTTCGACACTAGCAATTAACAAAGGATACTCGACAGAACAGAAACTAAGCTATGTCTACCCGACATTAGCCGTTTTGTGCAGAAACCAACATGATTTAAAAGGACACAGTGAGTCTACTATTCATTTGATACACCTTAAACTCACTATAAGGATCAGTAAATATTTTCAGGATCTTAAATAAAGGCTTCTCTTACCTGGGTATGTGCTGTGTGCTCGTACCGAGCGGTTAATCGTTTAAAAATGGAACTCGATAAATCAAAATCATCCGTGTCTTCTATATAAAACATTTATTATCAAACCTTAACTGCACACGCCTACACACCTTAAATATATACATGTAGGATACTTAACCACTTTAGGATGAGTCTCTACTTTAGCAAAAGGGATAAAAGCGACATAATTAACAATTAAAGAGTTTATTTACAAATAAAGGGGGATATTTACAGATTAAGAATAGTTAACAAATTCACTTCATCGAGTATCGTTAGACATGGCCGTGCGCCATCGTCTTCTCGCCTCATCGTTCTGCAACTGTCTCTGGACTCTCTCTGGGAAAATCGTCCTAAGCCAGTCCAGACTTGGCGGCGCTTCTTCATTTCCCGTATTACACACAGGGAGTGGCAGATGGAATGCTGATCTTTAAAATATAATCCACATACATATATTACATCAATGTACTTCTACTTTTGGGGCAAAAACCTAGGTAAACATAAAACCAGAACAGAGAGCATGAATAAATTCTATCGTCCACCTCCATAGCTCTCATACTATACAGAGGAAAACTTCCCCAGCAACCACATGGCGCCACAAACAGATACGAAGACACAACATTTACAATTACATCACTCATTGGTACATACAGTTTTGTGAATTGCGAGAAAAACTTATTTTTATTAACACGTTGCGCCATCTAGTTTCAATACCGCCTCTTTCCACCGTGAAGACGAAAAATATCACTCTCGAGGCCTGTATCGTCAACTAGAGATTTACTAAATATTTCTCAAATGTTTTGATGCTGAGGCGCAACACAAGCGAGGGAAGCGGTCATGGTCCGCGCTGTTTCCTAATGAAAAGAGATTAGTAATATTCGAAGTGGCCAATTGAAGAAGAAAGCAAGAGTCCCTATTAAACTAATGATGCATGAAATAAGGTATTTAGGTTATACTAAAAATACGGTGGTATTGCCAATTGGCAATAATTACCTTCGCCAAATTGTGCTAAATTTGAATTATAACTCATCGTATTTTTGCTACACGGACTTCCACTTGCGCACAAGTAGAAGGTATGCAGTTTATGATGACCTATACGTTTTGCGACGAAGATTGCAATCGCCAATTTGGCGAGGGACCGTTTTTTGGTAGGTAGCTAGTTGAATTTGCGTCGCACTGAAACAACACAACGATCTATTGGTGACGGTCCGGGATCGATCTCAAACCGAGTTCTTGAGTTTTACCGTATTTTGTATGTGTCCAAAAACAACTGTTTGACATTTCTAGTCGTATAGTAACATCACTGGTAAAATTGTACGTACAAAATAGTATTATTCTTTTTATTTTCAGCTGACACAATAAGAAAAAAACACGTAGGTTCATTTGTAATTTTTTAATAAGGCATCCGACAAATTTTTCTAACCAAAACTAAAGTTTACCAATACGTTAGTCTCATTAATTGCAATAAAGACTAAAATTCAGAGGATTAGTTTTCAAATCGATTTGAAAAAGTACTAGATTTGATTTTTAACAATTCACTTTTTTCGAAAATAAAAGCTTAGCAGAGGATTAAGAAAGATAAATACATGCGAAATTCGAAGTTAAGTTATTTAGCTTAACGTAGTGTTTGATTTAAAAAGTTTGCGCAAGGGAAGTTTTAATAATTATTGTAAGAAAAATATTTGAAAAAGTCTTACTTTTAAATTGGATAATAAAACTAAATACACATTATTCTGAAAAGAAATACTTCATTTTGAGTTCATTTTATCCTGTTAAGTTCAATTCTATTTCAGATAGAAGAAAGTACACAAGAGACTGCATTTTTGCACTTTAAATTAGATTTCACTAAATTTTACTATGAAGTTATATAATTTTGTTTCGAAAAGCTAGTTGTAAGATAATATTACTAAGATATATATAGTTGTCTAAGATAATATTACAGAATAATATCTTATCCTATAAAATAATATTATAGGATAAGAAGTTGAAAATAAAATAAATAAGGAAATGAATTATTTTTAAAAAGATTTGTTTTCAGGGAATTAATATTTGATGTAAAAATTCCTATTAAAACAGAAAAAAGGTTAAGCGAGGTTAAATTATTAGATTATTGCACATTGTTAGATTATACCAAAGTTTGAATGCTTTAACCTCTTGTTTTTTTAATTTATAAATACTTTATGATATCAATTGCAACAAAAGAGATGAATACTGGAGAATGCAAGATATACAACTTCTTTTTATTATCAGTATTGATATTAAGTTATTTTTTAAATAAAAACAAACGTAAGCGATATACGAATTTAATGTGGCTAAGATGTTAAGGTAATTAATGTGTTTGTTGATCAGAAACTTTTTCTATCTATTACTCCGAATGTTTCCAAACTATTATTCTACGATGTCATTATGAAATACAAACTTTAATAAAAAAATAGTCACGGAAAAATACTACCTCAAAGTCTAACAACGTTTTTTGAACCTGAAACTCTTTTTTTTCAGTTAACGTGGTATTACAAAATCTGCCTTGAATATCATCACAAATCATCAATATTATAAGTATTTGGCTAATCTATTATCCCAAATAGCAGGTCTAGAAATATTTTCCAAGAATGTAACTTGAATGAAAACAGAATACTTTCAAAGCACGATCAAACGTTTTAAGTTATTAAGTTAAACATAAGCAAAAATGTAATTAATAAATCATTATGCTCACTCTTAATCTAATTAATACAGCATTATGGTTTGTTTTACTAATCGTCCGAAACATTAATTCATAAGTCATGCCTGATATATATAATAGATTCTAAAACTAACTTCTATGATCCCACCAGTCAATTGACCCCATAATAAATTGTTATACCCTTGAGTTATTCAACGTTTTATTTCCCGAAAATATGATGTTTAAGATTTAATTATCTTAATATAAAATTTTTGCTTTTAAAAAATAACTGTAAAAAGACTAAACCAAAACAATCATTACCATTTAGCTAACAATTTATAACCTAAATATTTAAAAAAATCCATACATAACTGGTGGAATAGATCGAATCTGCAAATCGGCAATGAAATAATTCGCTATCATAAATTATTATAAATAAAAGAATATCCTTGCATCATTTCAATAAAAGTTTGTCTTAAACATTTCAGAATAATTATAGACAGTTTGAAAGCGTTGACACGAGGTTCTAACCTATAGAGACATCTATAAGAACCTAAGCTATGTAAATATCTATGCAGAATAGAATGAAAATTTCGCTATTGGATAGTTATGTGATATTTTATCTCTTTAATATATAATATAAAGTAATATACACAATAAGTAATGTATCATAAATAGTTTAATAAAAGTTTGACGCAACCTAAAACGATATTATATATACATGCATAGTATTCTTTTAAAAGTCAAAAGTTATAAATTGAGCTCTTACAAATATTTGTAAAGAAAACCAATATAAATGACAATATTTTAAATGTGCGTGTTAAAAATGTTAAAATGAAAATGTATATCTAGAGAACGAATCAGTAAAATATTCACAAAGGAAGCCAACTATGAAAACTTTAAGTCGATTCTTACCTTAGGAAATGGAATTTTATTATTCCTCTTCCACGAGAAAAGAATTGGAATATTCTACAACCTTAACCTCATGCATTTTAAAATTTGAAAGAAAACTACCTCTTAAATATTCTTCGAATCAAGAAAGTATCGTTCTTTTTCGAAAAATATTTCAAACTGGATAGTCACGTATTAAGTATCGGGATACAAAGAGAGTTTCAAATTTGGTTTATTATTCAGAAATAAGTATGAAAAATACATTCCGGAAAGAAAAAGAATTCCAAATTTTTGTGGAGTTCGCTTCATATCTTTTGTCACGTGAATTCCAAATGTTGGAAAGCTTAGTCAGAAAATCAATGGCGAAAAATATATTTTTTCCTTTGTCTATTTTAAAGTTTGTCTTTCATAATTGCATTGTGGATTTTGTATTCACTTTCTTGGGACATGCGTATGCCTTTAGAAATTGTATTTATTCTTGTAATTCAATAAAAATCTTCAACTTAATCCAATGATCACCACGAAGTTGTGAAATTTTTATGGTCGAATGAAGTTGTTTGGAAGATAAAGTGAATTTCGACGAAGTTTAGAACTTATTTGTTGCAAAAGTGAATATTTTATGTTATGTATTAAAGTATCTTTTTCGAAATTCTGTCACATCGATAAACTGAATTTAATCAACTCCAAAGTTGTGAAATTTCAATTGATCAATGACAATTATGGCACATGTGGTTTTGTTTTCAATATCTTTAACTAATATTCTTCAGATTGGATGGAGAGAACTTTAACAGAAAATATTTATGCTGTTTTCATGATGGAACTGTACTTTAATTAATTGATCACGTTAAAAATGGAATCAATAAGGTTTGATAACAAAGAATCCAACCTTACTCGTCATAGTATTAACTAGTTGAATCTCATATAGGACGTTGGCACATGAAACACAGGACACTACTGTACGTGTGTAATTTTGTTTTCTAGATCGGGCAGCCCTTCGATCGCTGATAGGAAGTAGCACATGATTTCCGTGTTCGCAGCATTCGTGTTTCCACCTAAAATGACCGGACAAATTAAAACGAAATAAATAAAGATAAAGGCTACGAGACACATGATGGAAGTCCCAAAAAGGGGACATTTTACCCTCTGAGCGTCACGAGATTTCCACAACATGTAATGACTAGATGATTGCATAGATTGAGTGAAGGAATCCTCTGAAAGATTTTATTCGTCACGAAGATCAATACTGGTTAGAAGTTATGTGAACCCTTCAAAGGATTAAAAATACTTCCTGTGGTGGAGAAAACTCTGAGAGAAGTGTATCGATTGATAAAGGGTCTAATTTGATAGGATATAGGTTTGAACAAAATATGTAAAGTAGTAATTTCATTCTTTTGATCAATGAAAGGGTAGACCTTACATGTGCTTAGAAACCGCACGATAATTTAATCTTCACAAAACAAAATCTAATAACTTGTATGTAAAGCTTCAAAATATTTTTATTCAAATGCTTTGTAAAAGCTGAAAAACTTCCCATTCGAGGTCTTTAAATCAGTATATCAATGCTAGTGATTAATGCTTACCTCTTATAATCAATCAGCTTCAAGAGAAAAGTAAAAATCAAAGTTGTCGTATGAACATAAATCTTTTATCGAGGTCTTTAAATCAGTATATCAATGCTAGTGATTAATGCTTACCTCTTATAATCAATCAGCTTCAAGAGAAAAGTAAAAATCAAAATTGTATGAACATAAATCTTTTATAAATAGTTTAAAATTTAAACGCAAAGTTAATCTTCAGTAGGTATTTATGTTAACAACACACGCACAGATGTTTCAGGCCTGAATACAACGTAACGCTATGTTATATGGGTATTTTTCAGTTGAATTTATTTATAACTAGCAGAATTTCCCGCATTACTCGGATTGATTGGATAACTAACTTCCGTTTTTGTTAATATAATTGGTATTTCCTATTCATCACATATAACAACTTCCACACTCTAATACAGGTACACAATCGTTAAATACACAATTTCACAACTGTAAATAAATGTCAAATTTAGCCATTTTACATTTCTGTAGAATTTAAATTTTTAGTAAGACAGAAAATCTAGAGTTCTCCAATATTATCCAGAATGCATAGAATAATTGAGAGTATGCATGTAAATGCCTTGCATTTCATTTAAAAACAAAATCATTACCCAAAATTATCATACAATGATTCAAAAAGTTTGTAAACTAATTAAACCTTTAATTACTTTGATTACATATATTAAACGTAAAACACCAAATTGGAAATCCAGAGATACATCTTAAAACATAGATAAAAAAAAGCTTCGAATAAAAGCAATGAATGTATCTGTTGTTTCACTACAAAATGAATTCCTGGAATATAAGCTAACGGATAACAGAAATTTTAAAAATGCAAACGATTAATAATGATTGTTTGGAACTAATTCAGTTGCTCAAGCCAAAAAAAAATTCTAAAAATACCAAGGTTGCATATTAGCTACCAGTTCTATTTTAAAAGGTTTTGTGCTGTATATTTTATTTTTAATGTTTTATTTTATTTATCATCTGTGATTTTTCAGCGGCACTGGTAAAACAATCCAATGCTCAATTTACCTTCCAGCTACTCCAAAACTACCAAATTATTGTTGATTTAAGTATAGTTACTCAGATGTTTTAGCATGACGCATGTCTAAATATGTAAACAAAGAAAATTTAAATAATGTATTCACTAAACTAAAATATGATGCATGGAATAAAAGGCATTGCGTTAAAATATATGAAATAAAATGTGTATTCTTGTGTACAAACACACAGACACAAAATCAGACGTTGAACGGAAAGACGGACAGAGACTAAAGCAACTAAATTCAGTCACTAAATGAATGTAAGTACTCACCGTATGCAGTTTCATGACAATATATTCAACTGTTTGGACGTTGTACGGGGCACACATACAGACAGACACCAAAAGTGCAAGAAAAGGATTTTGCATCTAAGGGGCCCAAACGGATAGAAATCTTGAAATCGGTTGCAAATATTTAATGTACTAACACTCCATTTTTATTTAGATTTCGATTATCCTTGAGCTTTATTATTCACCCGTGCTCTCATTACCATGAACAATCGTTGAATAACAAATTTGATTTTATCAAGCAATTGATTCTTCCAACCGCGATTCAAAATTTTGAATTTTTATGAATCCCATGTACACTTTCCCATGTACGAATCCCATGTACTCCAAAGTTCGATTAAAGGTGTTTAATTTTGGAATTTTTTAATAAAAAGAGTAATAATCATGTTAGCTAATTATAAAATTAATTATGAATATGCATTAAAGATATCTCTGATGTCATGATTATGTTTCTCTCCCTGGCCTTGTGTATGTGTTTAATGAAATGTATTCAGGAAAAGTAGTCTCTTAACTTCTCTCCTTCGAAAATAAAACTAGTTTTATCTTTTCATATGGAGCCGTGATATGCATGCATAAAGGCGTGTGTAGAACTTTCGATCTTGTGTTGCCAGACTTCACACCAATGACGGAGAGAGAAGCATGTCACGGCTGTCTACGAAGGCAGACGACGATGCCAACTCTTATGACGCGAACTTATGAGAACAATTAGCTTATAATTAAACTCATCTGTAAATATCATTTTGCGCTTTTTGTTATTCAACCACTAAATAGTGTTGATTTATACCGAAGTGTCTCCCTGTGTTCTCATCCACATAAGTTACATACAAAGAAATTCCAACCATAATAGAACACTTTTGACTTTGATGGGCTCTGCTCAGTTTCTGTTATTGTTAACCGTCAGACTGTGATTTTTGATGTTCAACCGTTAAATAGTGTTTAAGCCGAATTATCTGCATGTGTCCTCCTCATCTCCATAATAGTAGTTACAAAGAAATTCCAAAGAGAACAAAATGCTTTTGACTCCGCTTTTCTCAGTTTCTATGTTACTGTTTACCGTCAGACTGCGCTTTTTGTTATTCAACCATTAAATAGTGTGGATTTATATCCGAAGTGTCTCACTCTATCCTTCTCGTCCCCATAATAGTTACAAATTCCAACGAGAGTAAAAGGCTTTTGACTTTGATCAATTTCTATGTTACTGCTAACCGTCATCTGACTGAGTTTTTCGTTATTCAACCATTAAATAACGTTGATTTATACCGAAGTGTCTTCCTCATCCCCATAATAGCTACAAATAAATTCCAAATAAAATAAAATTATTTTGACTTTGATCTGCTTTTCTCAGTTTCTATGTTATTGTTAGCCATCAGACTTAAATTGTTTCATTTCGTGTTTGTGTTGATTTTATTAACAGGTAGTTTTGTAATAGTTCGTTGATCGGAATCCAGTCCTAGGAATTTCACTGCATTAAGAGGCTTACTTTACAAAGGGTGATACCGCATTTCTTTAAATTTAGAACTGGCCACCTAGGGTTAACTTTGAATAGAAGCCATTGCGAGAATCAAATAAAAATAATTTCTTTACTAAAATTCCAATCTCCCCACTCACGCTTATTGTTGATCCTGCACAATGGTGCACGTTTAGTTCCAATGAGATGGCAATAGAATTTTCTATGACGCGATTACGTTTCTAGAATTATAGCTGAACACAAGTTATTTTTATCCTGTCACTTTTTACAATAAATTTAAATTATGAAACGAAGAGAAAGATATTTTGACTTGATATCCCCTACCACATGGGAACAATTTTCAAGGAAGTCGACAAGTCACGAAAGATGAAAAATGGAGAAAGGAAAACGAAATAAAGGGAATAAAAAGGAATTTTAAACAGTTTTCCAGCTCTCTCCTTTTCCCGGTTTCTCAATTTTTATTTACTATGCAATAAATCAGGAAAAGCTTTTCCCGGATGGCTGAAACCCTCGCGTAAACAATTGCGTAAGTTCTGTATTTATAAAAAGCTAGATTTATAAAAAACGTCGGATTCTATTCCTCAGTATGAAGACAGTACCTTTGAGAACGTTTTTATGTCTTGATTTGAGGTCGTCTGAACATTTATGACAAACGTCAATATTTCTCGAAAGTTCCTTACCGCTTACGTTTCCTTCTCTGGTTTTGTGTTTAAGATGGTATCGAACACCTTCGGAGAGGATTTTTTGAAATTATTTAAAATTTGTCTTCGATGGTGTATTATATGTTAGAACATGATTAAAAACTATGAATAATTAAAAATAAACATTTTAAATTATTATTTTTTAAATTATGCATGAAAAACAGGTGAAAATGGACAATTATTGGCTGTATCGCAATACACGACAGATCAAATTTAAATCAAGATATTTTCATTTTGTAAATTGTAATATAAAGACAAAAACCTCCTTCGGGAGAATGATCCACCCTCATTATTGCATTCCAAACCTTTAAATGTCCATAGAAATTTAAGTTTTGAGAAAAAGAAAATTTGTAAAAATCTATAGCAATCTATAACATATATTGATAAAAAAAAGAAAAACTACTTGTTCTACAATCATCATAGAGGATCATTCCCTGTGTTAACTCTTTCTTAGCATACAAAAAAATATCAGAACATTTGAAGAATAACTTTTTGACTTATGCTGTTTTGCGTAAGGGTAAAATGTTATAGAACTGATTTTGAGAAAAAGCAAAAACATATTTTAATCCAAAATTTTACCTTTAATTTGAAAATGAGTGACTAAAATGCTCCTGATTTATAAACCTCTCCATCTTTGATTTCTAAAACAG
This sequence comes from Meta bourneti, assembly GCA_933210815.1. Taxonomy (NCBI): domain Eukaryota; kingdom Metazoa; phylum Arthropoda; class Arachnida; order Araneae; family Tetragnathidae; genus Meta; species Meta bourneti. The sequence continues at coordinate 59,121,601 of OW119926.1, forward strand.
TTATCTTTTTTCCTTATTGCTCTTAAAACTTTTCTCTGTCTTTTTGAAGTCCGTGACGTTTAGAATCGCTGATTCAACTTTTGTCCAAACTTGTGATATCCTTAAGGTATATAACTTCAATGTACAGATCTTCAATGTTCAATTTGTTTAATACATTTAAACATCCTGCATAGCCATCTTTGAATTGAATGACAGCATCGTATACACCCAATTTTACAGTTTTAAGGCTGACGAAAACCTCTTTTGGAATTCGCTGCCACAAATTACCATGGAAAGACTCGTTTGCGTTTTGAGTTTTGCCATGCAGACACTTTTCCAGCAATTCTCTTGAACAGAGTTCCAGGTAGACTGGTTAATGATATTTAATGTATCATTTGACAAACCAGGATGCTTGGCTGTGACTTCCACATGCCACAGCTCGCTGATAGTAACACCAGCTGCTTTCTCCAACGGGGCATTGGCCATGCATGGCTTTTTGGAATTGGATGCACAATGAAATAGAACAGCTATTACATTTTGTTGCATGCTTTTTAAATTGCCCACATTAGAGCGAACAGCATTCTCATAATAATTCTGAAGTCGATCAATAAGGACATCTGTTAACTTCCCTGATAAATCTTTGGTTTTTGTTTTTAATTTACGCAACCGTGTACCTACACTCTTTTGGATGTGCCCGATGCATTCCAGTTTAGATACACTGTTGTCCCAGTAAGTGTTTTGGACACATAAAAATCCTTTAGTCACCGTCACCATAGTATTTGGTATATTTTAATTTCCGCTTTTTTACCGACTTGAGAAAGATCCTTGATGTCCCCAGTTTCCATTTTTGCAGCCGAACCTTTAAAATTGCATTGGCATACGTGATCAGCTTTAAATGACTCGTATGCAACGTCCCTTCGCAGTTTTTGTAGCTTCCTACAAATGGAACAATATGATGACATAACTTCGATGTCAAGGACCTTTCCAGTATCCAAGGAAAGAGCAACAACGCAACCATTCAACGAAGTATGTCCTCTACGTTGCCATGTTCCATCGACTGAAACACCACATTAATTTGTTTTTAATTTTAAAATAACTCTTTTCTAGCTTCTTTCACCATAGAAGCTTCAACTACTTCTAAGACAGCTTTTAGAAGTTTTGCTTCGTGAGCCTTATACGCAGTTTTACTAAGGCATGGCAAGTTTAGAGCAGTGCACAGTTTGTAAGATGCTGAATGATCTTTTTCCACTTTGCTGCATTCCATAAACTAATCTGGCATTCACCTCAGATTCATTTTTGGTCTTCTTTGAAGAAGCAAAACTTTTCAAAAATCACAGTTTTTACATTTGAGAGTGAAATGGGAACATAATTCATACCTGGAATCTTCCTTTAAAATTAATGTCCCAGCAAAGCATTTTGGACAGTTAAGTTCTGAAAATACATCTAACAAAATGTTCAAATCTATTATTCTATTCCCACTCAAAGTTTCAGTAGTCACCTTTGAGGAAATAGATGCTTCCAACTTCGATGCACTAACACTGCACAATGCATCTTCTTCACAACTATTTTCAGTGCTTTTTGTAAACTGGTTGCCTTTAAACTAACGTTTCTTCTTTCTACCAATACTTTTTCCTATTTTAACAAAAAATACCCAGATCAAAGACAGATCTATTAAATTATTTTCGCAGTAGAACGTAAACACCAAAATCTCAAATTCAAAATAAACACAAACTGTAAATGATAACTTTGATGCCTTATTTCATCGTAAAACTTCCGTTGCCAGACACATTATTGTGTTTTTTATAATTATAAATTTTATTTTATTTAGAATTATATTTGTTCCTATTCACAGGAGTGAATTTTGATGCCCACATTTAATAAAACTATGATATAAACAGAGATTTAAGTGATCTTCCAGTTAGCAGAAAGCTACTTCCGGTTTTTAAAAGTTGATGGGAAGTGATATAAAAATGCCTATAGCTCCAGTTCTAAACCAAGATAGAAATAAAATTTAAACTGTTTTTGAAAGGGCAGAAATCAGGCTTTCACTTAAGCCTAAATTTCGAAAATCGATATTTTGACCAAAAATTGCGTTTCAAACAAAGGTGTTCGGATACCTTAAGATGGTTTTTCGATATTTGGACTTACCTCCGTAATTTTAATTAACCGCATTATCTTTGTAAAACAGACATTAGTAATTGGCAGCATTTGTCAAATGTTAGTGAACTTGAAATAATTAAAACGATGTATTACAAAATGATTCAGAGAAAACTGAAGCTGAAATATGTTCTTGATATGATTGCAACAATCAATTATTAAGTCGTTCATCTCAACTTTTTATACCATCATGTTGCTTGTTCACTGAAACTTTAAATTAAATATAGAAATAAAACTATATCGACGGCTTACAAGCGAAACACACTGTCAAATTTTCAAGGTGTGATCTTTTTTAGCTTTTCTAGACAGAATGTTGGGATCTTTAGATTGATGAAGTGTGTCCAATGAGTTACTTTTTCTTGGCATGAAGGTTATATTTCTTCTTGAGAAAACACGCATAGTGAGTAAAGCATAGGGAGTAAAATTTCTCTCCCTTTGTTTTCTCAGAACTATGTTTCTGACTTGGTGTGCTTCACTTGTAAGTAGACGATATAATGTATTGATATCGATACAAATCATTTCATTTTTTTTTGAAACGCCAAACTTCGATTCACGTTTTTTATATAGATAAAAAATATTAAACTATGTGAGTACTTAATTAATAATAAAGTCTCAGGTCCCTCATAATTTATTCAACTAATGAAAGTTAATGTAAGCGATGAAATTTGTAACATCGAAACAATTGCAAGCAGGAAGTCATTAAAAAACCTTACAAATTAATTTCCATCTGAATACATTGAGGCTGTTGTGCTACTATATAGTAATTACATTTATAATTCGTATTACATACTAAATCTTAATTATATTTTAAAAGATAAACTACATATACTTTGTTTGAGTCGTTTAATAGCAACTTAATACAAATTAGCCGAAAAAGGAAGTAATTTCATAAACTATATACAAAAATCTGAACAACTAATATAAAATTAAAGATTCAGATATTTTTATAGTCATCATACAAAACATAATGCATTGAATGAGTAAGAACTTAGTATCCGTAATTGAATTGGGTTTGGTTTGTCGCTCTACTATCAGTTTTTGCTACCCAAATGCAATTTAGACCCGTTAAATTGGGATATATTTGAAATTTTTCGTCAAAATTGGGTGCTGTTATTGAAATGTCTGAAGTTCATTAAATATTTTAAATGAAAATGGCACCATCCGAAAATGTACGGATATACATTTATAGAGAATGTTACTCCCAAAAATATCATTGAATTAAATCATTATAAGATTCCTCTATAGAACTGTATCTTTGAATTTTATCTATACACAAAAAAGGGGTGTTTCATTTTTCCACAGCTGCACATTTATAACAGTCACAATTAAAACATATCTGTACCACTTTAACATTTCTGATTATTTTCATTGATAACATGATGCTATTAAGATCTTTTAACATATTTAAAATGTAAGATTCTATTCAATAAAATATTAATAGATCATTAGATAAGATAGATATTGGTAGATCTTTTGGAGGAAGTCTGCTAAAAAAGGTCTGTCACGATATGTCATTTAGAAAAATGTAATTCCACCACTTATAAGACATTAATAACACCAGTCATGCTATTAACAAATATGGTATTAATCTCCCTAACCAAATAAAGCTCTTTCAATTATCCTAGATTACATAAAAATGTAAAGAAAGTCTTCCCAAACTTACACTAATGTTTAAACTTCTCTAATTTCACATAACAAACCCCCACCACACCAATCTACTGGTTTATTTAATCTTTGAATTACTTACTCAGACTAAATAAGCATGAAAAACAACATTCGCCTTTCAACATCACTTCACACCATTCGTTCGCCAACGAATAAACACGTCTCAGCACAGAAGTAAGCAAACATAATTAATCCGACTTAGAGACGTTTCTCTCAAAACTCTCTTTAACGAAGTCAGAGTAAACAAACCAACTCACAAAGACCCGCTCTTATAAGCCTCCCTCACCACCACTTCTCAATTAAGTCACCACTCTCTTAAATTCTCTCGCTTCGATTCGGTGGGTTATCTTTTCAAAGGAGGCCGGAGTCTGACGTTAGTTTGATCGCACTTCGGGAAAGGGAGTCGTTTGTATTCCACAGGTCGTCCAGTGGAATGGAATTCGGAAGATCTGAGGTCTGACTTGATGGATCGTTGACGAATCTGTTGCTTCCTTAGGAAACCAATAAAAAGCTGTGGAAAACGCAATCTCTTTTCTCCTTTCTAACTCTCTTGGGATTTGCTATTATTCTGAAATAGTTTCCTAGGATAACAATGACGGAAGTGAAAGCTATTTTACGATTGCTTCAATGATGGTTGCACATTTATATAGCGTTTGGTTAGTCACTCGATTGTCCTCTTTGCGTTATGCGACATTTAAACAAGAAAAGATATTAATTCCAAATAGACAAAATATGATTTACGTCAAAAATTTGGTTCTCTTTTGAGTTAGGTAGGTAGTGAAATTTATATCGCACTGGAGCAACACAACCAGCTATTTCTTTTTTCAGAAAAATACTTTAATATCTTGTTCTTTATACTTTCTGCACAAATAAAGCTCCCACACCACCCAGTAGATTTCGATTCGAATCCCAGTTTGTAAGAACAGGGATGTTGGTTATATTGTCCATGTTAGGAGTTGCGGCGTCTTACCCACTGGATGCTCCTTCACAAGTAGTCCTCAGTTTCGTCCCCTGTAGAGCCGTTGACCGGAAGGTCAGTGGTCGGACATTCGACATAAAGAACTTTGAAAAATGTGCGTCATTTTTATTCTACAGGTCGTCCTGTGAAGTGAAATTCGGAGGATTCTAAGGTCTGACTTGATGAATCATTGGTGAATCTAGTTCTTTCTTAGGAAAGTAATAACTTGTGGAAAACGAAGTCTGTTTTCACGTTTTGAACTCTTCTAGAATTGCTATTATTCCGAAATAGTTTCTTAGGAAAACGACTAGCACATCCAAGCGTAGAATATGTGCTCAAGTTCCTTAATTGGTAATATATATTGATAGCAGTGTCGTTACTCACATTTCATACCTCATTTAAGTTCATTTATAATGGTTATTGTCGCCATAGATTTGACACTGTCACGATTTGAGTTACGAAATTCCTACAGGTGATAGTCTTAAAATGATCCTATAAGACTTCTGTATAATACTACCTACTAGATCCTACAAGGCTGCTGATTAAGATCCTACAGGAGACATAATCATTAAAAAACTCAAAGTAGACTTTTTAATTATGGCACTCTTGTAACAAGAATGCGATATATTTAAAATTCAATCAAAATAAATGCTCTCCTTTTGGAGGGACAGGGAATTTAAATCTTATGATTTTATTAAAGTTTCAATAAATTGAAAACTAGAGAAAGGATTAATAGTAATTTACAACTACCAAAATCCCATGGTTTACTGTGTTTTAGATAGATTTTTTAGATTTAGATTTATTTAGATCTATTTATTAAATTGAAATACTATTACTACCATTGAAATGGTCTATAAGATTTAGTGATCTTTCAGGATCTGATAGTGTTTTAAATATTAATAATGCTTGATAGGTATTTTAATTAACGTCGCACTGGAGCAACACAAAGGACTATTTAATAATACGCTTGGAATATAGTAATCCAGGATGATTTGGATGAAACTTTCGTTATCGTAATAAGTGCATTGATTTCTAAATCCTTCAAATATTTATCTTGATTCATCTTAGAGTGTGTAAGAAAACATTTTCTCACCTGTCAGAAAACTTTTCCAAGTCATAACTATCCATGACAACTCTACACGCTAAAAATGTCTACACGCAACTGAGAAACTGATCGCAAAATCGATAGCATACCTGTCATATCGATAGCATTGATCAATAATTCCAGATAGTTCCGTCCATTAAAATATACAAGATGCCGATTATACGTCCTTCACTCACGAAGAGAGTATAGCTACTTACAGATTTGCACACGGGTGAACATATGATGATACAAACAATGCCACAAATTCCTAGTGAAAGTCAGGGCTCTATCCAGCACCTGGTCAAATTCAACATGGGTTTAAACAATGTTAACAGATAAAGATCAAATTCAGTGGCTAACAGATAAAAATAGAATTTGGAATGTAAAGCTTCAAAGAATTTTTAAAGTAGAGCACATTCGTCCCCTTAAATAGTACTTAAACAGAGAAATTAAATACTCCTATTAACACATCAAGGTAGTTATGGTTGGGAAAAATGGAAAATCAAATTTTAGTCAAGTATCCTCTTTGCACAGAATCTTTTGAATAGAATATAATTTTTTAGTTTATAATAGCATTCAATCTTGGTATAAGAATTATGCTTATTTTTATTTATTATTTTTCCGAGATTTAAAGGTGATTCGAATATTAATATGGGAGATTTTGTAGCATCTATCAAACGAACTGACCCCAAACTCAATACCAGGAATCTGTTCAGGAATCCCCGGCTTTAGACAGAAACACTGTATTATCCAAAAGAATAAGTATCAGCTATAGAACTACCAGCTACTTTTATCGTCTCTATATTATTTGTTATATAGGGAAGTATTTTGATAAAACAATTGGTCTCTAAACGGTCTAAATCTCAATTTATGTGTCTGGAAATGCGTAGGAAAGAAAATAATTTATCCAACTGTTCGAAAGCTACTTCGCAATTCATCACTACTATCCCATGGCAACCAAGTGCTACTAAGATGTCTACACGTGACTGCGAAATAGATCGCAAAATCGATAATGATCAAACCATTATTTCCGGCCAACACAGCACATTTAAATATGCATCAAGATGCCGATTATCCGTCGCTTCAATCACGAAGACGGCGCCGCCACTTACAGCTTTGTACAAGAGTGCAAATATGGTGATACAAATGATGCCACGTATTCCGAGCTAAAGTCAGAGTTCCATGCCAAGAACTTTTCTTTGTTCTTCGCAGCTGCATTACTCCGGTGCAGCGAAAAACATCTGCTAAAAGCTTCGATCCATTAAGAATGGAGAGTGTTCATATACTCTGAATTACCCGCGGGGAATCGCTTGATATGATCGTTGAGAGACGTTGAGAGACGAACAACTCGACTTTACTCGACTCTGCAGTTCCGTTCCACGAGTCCATTAAAGGTTCGGCTAATGTTGTTAGAACAATTTGCGAATATGGAACCCGTTTTATGACACTATTGATTTTTATTTTAAATTCGATGCTGCCGTATTTTTGTAATCAATTTTGCATCTACTTCTGAATGCATAGATTTTTACTTGAAATTCAATTTTTTATACTTCCTTGCCATCCTATCTGTAACTACAACCTTAGTTCTGGAACTAGGTTAAGTCATGTAACACAAAAGATTTGTTTTGGTTTGTCTATGATCATTTTTTGCTATGCGAGAGTTTATAAAACAAGAACCTATAGCTTTAAGTAGATTCAGATCCACTAAGAACATCCATAGCCAGTTGAGCAGGAAGTCATAGCTAGCACTCAGCTGTCAGGCTTCGGAAATCCAATTATATCTCGTATAGAATACAAATGCTATCTTATTTAACAGTGTTTAGAACGTAGTATCTATTGGACTTTTAGGGGGCTGCAGAAGCCCAGTTGGAAGAGTAACGTATTGGTAACCGGAGAGTTGCAAGTTCGAAACTCGGTTCAACTAAAGACCGTCGTGTACACGGGCGCTGGTTAACGTTAAATTTGTCGTGGCCTCAAATGTCTTCGCGTTGGCGTGGTGTGGAAGTTTGGAGAGTGGGGTGCCAGTTCAGGTGTTGACCTCGTCATATGGCCGTAGTTTAAAATTACATGGTGTTATCCTCGGATCTGGGTTGATTTCGGACAGTCGCCAATAGCCTATTGTGTTTCATCAGTGTGACATTAATTCAATTATTTACCTATTGGATTTTTATAGGTAGTTATTTTCAATTTAAGCTTTCCACTATTAACAAATTGCAACTTTTTTTAACATTTGCATTTTTTAAAGCGTAAACTTAAATATCCAGGGAAGAAATGAATTTGATAGTTAATAATATACTAATAGATTTTTAATCCTTTCTTTTCAACGTTGTTGTTAATGAAGGTAGTACCTATTGATTTACGACTGCTTATATCACAATCTCAGTCATAGAAACTAGTGTACATGCACTAACTTACCTATGTTGTAAAATAGGGGTGACAGTTATAAAATATATATGAGAGAGTTCACTGTAAACATAAATATACCTGGAGAGGGAAAATTACTTCTGGCTATGAATTCGATTTATCACAGTTTTGACGAAATATGCCGATAATTATCATTCATTCTATAAGTGATATTCTGATTTTATCCGAGTAATATGCCAAGTTAAGACACAAGTTTTAAATATGAACTATATGCTCCTACCAAAATACTAGCGCCCTCTATATTTTGCTGTAGAGAAAACAATTATAATAGGATGTTTACAAATTATGGATGATTTAGTAAGTAATCAAACAAAAAACGATGTATGGCATCGACACAACATACTGTTTTGAATTGAATGTTTTATGCCTTATTTGATGTCACAGTGGCCTTCATGTATCTGCTTTAAAATAAGGAGGGGTCAAAAATCAGAATAATTATCTGTGGGATGAGTGGAATTGCTAGCATCGGTCAGAAGATTTATTATGAAGCTGGAGTTCAATGGGGTTGGAGCCGGCAAGAGAGGAGAATTGTAATTTCTCGTGGCAATGGGAAGATGTCTTTTTAGTGCTGGAGATTGCGGACCTGTGATGAGTGTAGACCCAAAAGTAGAAGACGGTACCTCTTCAGACCTCGTAGCATCCAGCCTGGCACCCCACAGGAGTGACCAAAGTTACCCCATCCCAAAAACAAGTAACAACAGCCGTGGCAGCTGAACGTGCTCTACACGGGTAAATGAAGTTTATTACCCTGAATTGTAAATACGCAAGTGTGTAATGAATTATCCATACAATTATATACCAGAATTGAATGTCTTGACTCTGAATTAATAAGTTAAACTGCTAAATTGATATAGTAATTACCAGTACACATCACACAACCCATATACAACTGTATGACAACTTATTAAGCAGTTCAATTGCTCTCCTGAAGAAATGGGGCCGCGGAAGCCCAATTGGAAGAGTAACGAAATAGTAACCGGAGGGTTGCGAGTTAGAAACTCGGTCCAACCAAGACCGTCGTGTGCACAGAGGCTGGTGCAGATTAAATCTGTCGTGGCCTTAAATGTCCTCACTTTGGCTTGGCGTGGAAGTTTGGAGGGTGGGGTGCCAGCTCAGGTGTTGACCTCGTCATCTGACCATGTTTCAAAATTACGAGGTGTTGTCCTCGATCTTTCACTTCGGCATTGATCCCGGACCGTTGACAATTGTTCATTGTGTTGCTCCAATGTGACGTTAATTAACTACCTACCTGAAGAAATGAGTTAAAGTAAATTTCCAATGCCCCATTTTCTCCTTCTCTCCCTATAGTCTTCGAATTCGTCAACTGAAGCCCCTGAGTCTTACTTTCCCCGAGGCATCCTATTGGTTCTTATATTTTTACTAAATCCCTCCCTTCATTTTTCTTTCATCTTTTTTTCTTCTTTTTTCCCCTCTCGATGTATTTAAAATATTTGAAGTTGACTTAGATTATTCTGTGTTTGGTACAGTTCGACCATGCGCCACTTAAATTGAATAAACCAACCAGCCATCGTCCACTGAAGATAGGCTCGTCAAACGTGGTCCAAGTATATGATAGAGCATAATCTGTAAAATAAAAATTGTTACATAAGCTAAGGAAATTTCTACGAAAAGGGATTAGTTTCCATGAAAGAGTAGGGCACACTATGGTATTTCTTGACAGTAAAAACTTTTAATTTCTTCTTCGTGGAAGAACTCTTCTTTACTAATACATCCTATGTTTTAACCAAATCTTATTTTTATCACTTTTTGAATTTCACTAGCTTTAGAAATCGAAGATTAAGATATGTCTATAATAAAAGCTACATGTATGAAACATCTGCTAAAAGCTTCGGTCCATTTCGAATCGAGAAGCTTATTAGCATATACGAGTTACATCAAAACTATAATTTAAATATGCAAGCGTGTGTTTTGTGAAAGGTCTTTCCTTTTCTTGATTCTTGCCAATTCAAAACATTTTTAATTCGTTTCATAACATCTTGTAAAATTCACCATCCGATAAAAACTAACTTCAAATTCAAACAAAACTATACCTGAATAAAAGAAAAGTTCATTTTTTTCTGAAAGTTAAGCTAGTAATCAATAGCTTACTTAAACAGAAATATTTGATCATTCCACCCAAGCAGATTTTTTCATGCAGTGATGGATTTTTCTTTTAGATGTAAAAAGGAGTAGTTTTAAAGGTTTTTACTTTCTCGGAACATACTTTTTGTTGGAGTATTTTTCTGATCCTTTGAGCAATAAATCAAACTCTGGATAGAGCTTTAGATAAGGGAATGGACCCCAGAGATTCGCATAAAAGATAGCTTTTCGGAATTCAAATCCTCGATACGCTCTTAAGAGAATACGGCTATATTTATTCTCATAATCCCAGGTTGTCCAGAATTTTCTTCTAGTTTTATTCAATATACTTTTCGCACATTTAAGGAATTCAATGTATTAAAACACATATTCTCAAATACATTGAAGTCTTGTGAATATTTTAAATCTGGTCTTTTCATGTGTCCTATTGTTTCTTAAAAGAATACAATCGATTAAATATTCCACTATTCATCTGCTATTTCGATAAGGATTATTTTACGTCATATTGATTGAAATGTGTCCATACGCAGGGAATGAAGCGATTATTTATTTTTACGTTCTATTTTAAACTTCAATTACAAAACTATGTTCCTGAATAATTTTTTGATCTTAAAAAGTCTTGGTATTACTTGAAAGTTATGAGATTATGTGTATCGTTTTGTACAAGCTGCTCTAAGTCAGTCTAATTAATTTGTTAAATGATATTATAATGTGTTGTTGGAATTGTGTACGTTTCTAAAAATATAAAACATGGAATGAGTATATTTCACAAATAGATAACAGATATTTGTTACATAAAACTGTTATTACTCATTCACGTGTTTGATTTGTTTAGCCAGTCATCTTTTTCTATTGTCCGGCTCCCGCGAAAGGGCAATTGAGTCATGTGATTTTCAACGAGTCCATCAGTTAAATTAAGAGACTGATGATACGTAAACAAATTCTTACCACAATTGGAGTCTTTAGAGCGGATTCTGGTTCTACGTAGTTATAGCGATAGCATTGATAACGAGATCGCTGGGTAAAGACATGACGACAATCACCATTCATAATTTTGTGTACTCCAGTCTTCTAATGCATTTTCACGCCTATTCAAAAATAGTCTTACTCAAGGTTGATTGCTTTCTTGTCGAAGCTTTACTATATACAAGCAGTTCAATTAGACCGGGCCATGCAGCTTAAAATGGGCTAATTGTATCAACTGTTTTTCTGATCTTCCGAGAAGAATCGGTATTCACCGTTGCCCACTACTCTACTAACCGGCAAGTGGTAGACAGTTCAGTTTCGATTCCTTTAACTTACCCTTGGTGTATTTCTCTCTATGTCAGAAAAACTTTCCTTATGTGTCTGTCTTATGTGTGGTGCAGCTAGGCCAAATATCCCCTTGCACCATAGAGCCCAACCAGCTAAGAAGAATCTAAACACCTTTTGTAAAACTAAGAAGCAATATGTCCCTGAAATTTCTCTTTTTACTTTTGCATTGATTTTATTGGGTAACTAAGGTGATGCCGAATCTGAGAACGACAGTCTTCATCTGGGTACATCTATCTACAAAAGCGGTACTAAAAGTGATGGAAGTGTAGAAAGGAATCATAATGTAGTGGGTTAAAGGGTAATCAACAGTTCTTAAGTTTTGATCTGTTAGGTATTGCAGTAGTACTCCATTTCCTTTGTTAATGTCACCTTGCAGCTTCGTTGTGTCAGCTAGAAAATAGTACGGGTAAAAAACCCAGGAAATATGACCGTGGGATGAATGTACGTGCTGAAATTGGTTGGTACATTTATTATGACACTAGGAGTTGAATTGGGGTACAGATGGACAGGAGAGGGGAATTATAATACCGCTTGCAAAAGGGGAGATTGTTTACTGCTGGAGTATGTCGACGTGTTAAAAGCATGCTCCTGAGGATTGCAAAAGTGGAAGCAGCTACTTCTTGAGACCCCGTAGCACAAACCAATGACATATCAGTCCAAAAATCCAGAAAAATCTTCCGATGATCACCAGGCCTTTACCTTTGTCCCCTTATAACAATTCAACGATCTAAGACACTAAAAATGTCCTCTTTGTGGCAACTGAACTCTACGAAACGGGTAATTGAAGTTAATTTCCCCGGATGGCAAATATATAAGGTAGGTAGGTAGTGAATTAACGTCGCACTGGAGCAACGCAAAGGGCTATTGACGACTGTCTGGGACATCCCAAAGGGAATGGTACCTCGTAATTTTCAACCGTTGTCAGATGATACAACACCTGAGCTGGCATTTTACTCCCCAAACTTCCACACCACGACAACGGGAGGACATTTGAGGCCTCGGTAGACTTAACGTGCACCAACTCCACGGTTCGGTAGACTTAACGTGCACCAACTCCACGGTTGGATCTAGTTTCGATATCGCAACCCTCCGGTTGCTAGTCCGCTATTCTTCCAACCGGGCTTCCAAGGACCCATAAATATGTAAATTATATAAAGTATTGATATATGTAGCTTTATACCAACATTTTCTTTACACTGTATTTATTCTGAACTAAAATGTCAAACCGTTAAATTGAGTTTGCAATTACCAGTACAAATCACAAACTCTTGCACACTTCAATGACATCTACCTTCTCACCAGTGGGAAATAATACGGTGAAATAGTCTTCGTTCTCTCATCATTGGCATTGCTAATTACTATAGTTATCCAAAGAAATCAATACAAGAGTAGAAGGTAAAATTTCATGGATATGTTACATCTTAATTTCAGATTTGCAAGATTTAGAAAATACCGGGTGATTGGCACATGCAATACATATCCTGTTATATATCCATCAACTTCCATATCATGTCTTCATCAATCATAATCAATCAAAGAAGCTTCCAGTAACAGCCGTAACTCTTTATTTGTCGCTTATCAGTATCTAATTTATCTCACTAATATCCAGAAATAGTGCACTAATAATTCTGCATTTCATTTCTTTGTACCATTTTGGCCAATTAAAACCATTTGACGTACTTATCGCTACCAACCCCCACAGTTATCCAAAAGTAAATCAAGAGTGTAAAAATGAAATTTCACACCTTAGTTTTATCTAGAGTCACAATAGTTTTCAATAATCATTGGTTGTTACCAATCTTTTTTACAAAACGATAATAAACTCATTCATAGCTATTTTAAGTGGGTAATTAAATCCCAATTCAACGGAATGTCAAAATGATATATAATGACATAATTTAAAATTGTATAACATAAAATGTGATTCTTTGAACACTGTCACTGTGATCAATGAGCTAACGATAAAAATTTGTGCTGTTAACAACAGGAATCAAAAGGATGTAAATATATGCAGCAAATTAAATATATTCAGATAAGTACTTCAGGTTTTGCGTAAATTTTGTTTACAATTAAACAAGGCAATGTTCATAGGAATGTATTACTTTTCAATACAAATGACTATGTATATTGCTACGTAGGGAGCTTAAACCAGTTTGAAATACATTTATTTCCACTTTTTATCATTTATTTCATTTAATTATTTTCATACTCCTAACTTTTTCAAGATGAAGACCTCAACATAGTTAAAGATTAAGTATTAGTATTTAAAATTAACTAGATAATTAACTATATTCAGCCCTCCAACTATAATAATTTAAAAAAACATAAAAACCTTCAGTAAATGAGAAAGATATTAACTTATGAATAAATTTTGTTCAAAAATAAAAATGTAGACAAAAGGTTCTACGTAATTGTATCAGCTGGAACAAATTTGTTTTTTGAAACCTACTCAAACAGCAAAATTTGATTAAGCAAATTGAATCAATAATTACCAAAACCTTTTCGTGTTACATTGGTCCATAATATTGATTTCCTTTCAAACTTCCTCCTCATAAGTTACCAAACATCCATTGAATAGCTAAAATATTTTAATACTAAAATATAAGGAACAGTAAATAACGATTTTTGGACAGTTATTAATGAAAAATCAATCATAGATGACATCTACTCAGCCATAAAACTTAAACTCAAAAGAAGTTAATGTCAGGTAAATTTCTAATACAGAAGAATATCGAGTCACTAACGTCACAAACAGCTGCTCCTAAAAGAGAAGTTCATAATTGTATTTTTCCATGTATTCTCTTCAGTGAAAGAGCTACATTATTGGCTTTGGTACTCTATGATAGAAGAAGCAGATTGAAGTTAAAAGCACATATCTTATATTAGGCAAAGTCTATTTAATGCGAAAAGCGCAAGCAAAAAAAAATAACTTACAATAAAAGTGTTATTTTGATATTCGGTATCTGTCAAAGCCAGAATTAATGTTTCATATTCTAATTTTATTTAGAACTAGCAGAATTATCCCGTGCTGCTGAATTGGTTATTCGTTAAATTGGTTGAATTGGTTAAACTTTGATCAAAAGTGTTCAAAAAATCATGTTTCTCTATCATAGAAAAATGCAAATATAGAAAAAATAAGTGGACAAAAATATTTTTAAAATTCGTTTTGACATTTTTATAGTTTCTGCAATTTACTTTGGAAGAATACGCAGCTCTTCCATCCATCCATTTCACATATATCGCACTATGGTGTAAGACAAAACTACAAAAGGTGATATTGTGATGATTATTACAGAAGTCGATTTTGAATTTTAGAGTGATTGTGAATGCTCTTTAAGAACATTTTCTGTAAAAATTACAAACCTACAGCGTATTATTGTTTCCTATCCATATTGTTTTACTTGTAATACTCTTGTACTAGGATTGCTATATTTCCAAATTCCACCACCATTATGAAACGTTGACAAATCACGTTGATACGATATTCAAGATAAATTTCTTTTCAAGCAAATACAATTTTTTTCTGAAAATTCCATTCTGAATGGAAAATAACAGCTTGTTTTGAAGCTTAAAGTCCTTAGTACAGATGAAACAAAGTTAATCGATAACATTTTTTTTAAAAATAGGACGTCAATTTTACAGCGTGTTAAAAAATAAAATCAATGTTTCCAACGAATGTTTGCGATTACAAAGTTGCAGAAGAATAGCTTTTGAAATGTAAACAACCTCGTTTTTATCTCACTTAAGAATAAAAAATATCAACTTTTCACAAGTCATAGTTTGAATATCTCATAATCGTGATATTATTCCAAGAAAAGCGAAGTTTTATTTAAAATTCGTTTTACTCCAACCGGCATGCAATCGATCTAGGTGGCACTTTTTTTGTCAATTCAGAGATCCATTATCTAAATGGAAACTATGTACCTATTAAGAATAATAGATGTTGTTTCTTGACTATTGAGTATAGCTTTCAATACAATCCAATAATATAATTTGAAACTTGAAAACCAAATGTAAGTTTAACTGATTTTATTGTCTTGTAATGGAAACCTCGTCAAAATTGAAAAACCTTTGAATTACAATGTATAGTCACACGTCTTATTGTAACTTTAACTGTGTTATTTTAAAGTAATTTTATTTTAATATTACCCTCTTTTTAAAGTAAGACATTACCCTCTTATTTTTAAAAACTTTGTCGGCTTGATTTACTTTTATGAAACGGAATTCTACAAATCATTAAGTATTGATTCAATGACTTTTATGGAGAATTGTTCGTAACATACATATCACCAAGAAATGAACCCTCGTCTTTAGCGATATTTTGTACAAAATAAATAATTCGTTAAAATATAACTCCTAAATAATTTATTTATAACACATAAAACATCGGAACACATAAATGTTAAAATTGTTCAATTATGACCGCATTATTTCGCTGTCTTAACTCAGATACGTAAACTCAGAATTCTAAAAAAATAGAAAATTAAATATTAATTCTGACCTTGTCAGATATCGGGTAACAAAATAACACTTTTATTATCAGTGAATGTTTCGCTTGCGCTTTTCGCATTAAATAGACTCGTTTCCTTACAAAATGCAATGTATGCAAAATTAAATGTTTTTAATAAAAAAAATCCGTCCCAAAGGATCTGATAAAGAGTTTTGAAAGCTTGCTTTAAGTGCATAAATATTTTTTCTAATAATTTACAATGACAGCCTTTAGCAAACTTGAGATTTTGTTTTCCGATATTTATTATATTGTATATATAACTATTATAACTATTATCGTGATCCAAAGTATTTTTATCGACCTTTAAACGATTATGTCCAAATATCTTAGTTTTGAATCTACGAACACTGTCTAAGCAATCAGTGGATCTGGGGACTTTTTGATTGCTTGAAGGAACTGATGGAGATTCTTATTTTTCGCTTTTTTCGTGGAGAGGAACAATAAAAATAAAACGCGCGCTAATAGTATGTGTTCTTAGCCAGGATGGATTTTAACTTTCTCAAAATATTTCCTTGTTAGTAGAGGAACAAGATACCACAACTTCAGAAATCCTTTTAAATAAAGTTAAATTTTTAGTTTTTCATACTTCATTTTTAATAGGGTTAATAAAGACAATCAACGAAAATGTTTCATTACATGGTGGCATCGGTACACGCACAAAAATTAGTCGAGTGGCTCTGGCAATGGATCAAATTACATTATCGTTTCTTTTCAGTCTTGCTGGCTGCGAGTTAAAAATATACTCATGTCCAAAAGTTAAGCATAATTGTCGTTTATGTGAATATTTCAGAAAATCTATATCGGAATGAATGCAAACGCGGTAGGCGGGTGTAATAGGATTATAGAAGAAGAAAACAATGCTAAATAAAGATAATAATGACTTTTATTATCCAAAGAAAAGGGTTGGAAGGAAAAGGTTCACAATATGAATGTCAACTTTAGTGAAACAGAATGATTAAAACAATGTGATGCTGAAGTTTAATACGATGTGTGGGAACCTCTTTTAGCCACACACCGTGTATCATGGCCTCTGTCACAAAGAGGCCAACATGTCCAGTTGTCCTCTTTGTGACATCTTTCGTCCTTATTGATTGTTAACAACGCTCAACAATTGCGAAATTTTTGTCTAAACTGTTTTGCATATGCACAATGTTTTACCTTCGTCCCACGATTCTCCACAAGTGATTTTGAACCATTGTATAAATATTTACTAGATTTTTTGCATTTTAAGAATTATGCTTAACTTTTTGGACATTTGGTATCTTTAGGATACAGTAATCAAAGAATGAGATATTAGAATAAATGTTATCTAAAGAGAATTATTAGAATAATGTTTATTTTGAAAAAAGGCGCTATGCTGGTAGATTAGTCAGCTTATTATGTTTATTTAATTATTGATGAATTTTTAACAATGTTTTTTACTGGCTCTTCTTACTTGCCTCTATATTCATTGAACCAGTCAACATCTTCAAATGGATATGAGAATAAATATCCATTACCTATATATTGGGGACCCTATGTGGATGTATTATTTCTTAAACGCCCCTGATTCCTGACTATTGCTTTGTTCGACTGCATCGAGTGTCTCACCAACTAGCTTAGCGATCTGCATTTAGAAGAGAAACGTCCGTCTCAACTTTTATGTGAAATGGAAGTATTGAATGATAATTAAATCGAGATGCGTTACGTGCAGTTTGGATGCAACGCCTTCCCAATAATATACAACAAATTATAAGTGTCTGTTCTGATGATGTTCCAGACTCGTCAAAATTGCCTAAAATTGCCACAAAATATACGAAGGGTCATGATCTACCATTCTTGCAAAGTGAGTGTTTCGGAAACTCAATCGCTCTGTAAAGAAATTTCAGAATTAAAATATACCTTTGAAGATTTCAAAAATAGACTTTGGCACCTTTATGATTCAATATATCATAGTTTCTAAAGTAGGTGCTGAAGGAATCTTGAGGAGGTTATGCTGACTCTAATGTATCATTGACGAGTAATGTATCATAATTGAAATATCCACAAACGAAGAGGTAAAATTGAAATTCAACACGGGTGCTAAGATTTCTGGTTGCAAAAGCAGGCGCTCACACTTTATCCTGGACTGTGGGTTGTGGCAAGAAATTTTTTGTATTGTATTTCCGTCATTCTATTTCGTTTAAAGTGTATTTATTGCGATAACAATTATTTTAATTAAAGGGTGGAACCTATTACAAATATTTAACTGTGGAATGCTGCTGACGAAAATTGAACCTAATATCGACAAATCCGTAGCTTAGCACCAGGCTCATCCTTCTCATTTGTTATCTTTTCAATTTTACTGATTTGATTTATATTGATTACTGATAATAATGAGCAATGTAATTCGGTAAATTTTACTTTCAATCGTATATACATATCAAAGTTACAATTAAAATTTAAGAATAAAATATTGATTACATGTATAGTTAGTTTCATGGTGAATACGAAACTTGAACGCAATATTCCTTATTAGAGGTAATACAATATGCAATATATGCATCATGCCAAATTCATTATGTATCATTAATAGGAAAAACTACTATGTGCTGGAACTGGGTAGACGATAAAGAACTGAAACCAGAAAACAGAAAGAGTTCCAGGTTCAAAAATGCCATTCTACTTTGATGGAAGACAATATTCTTTTCATTGAAATCTGTATTATGATAATGATATCATAGAACTTTCTAGAAGCATCTTGTACCGAATCATAGAACTTCAATCGATGTTTACTATTTTATGTAATGTTGATTATTATTCATTTATCATTGCTTCCCTCTTCTGCTATGCTTTATTATGTTCTGTTTTCTGCAAATAAGCCTTTAACTTTTCTTCTTTCGAACTTTAATTATTTCTATGAGACAATATTTATTTTAACTAATTAATGTTTCTCATTTTAACACATGTTTTACTTCACATACTCTTTCAAATCAACCGTACCATTTCTAAGTTCTAAGCTTTTAATGGAATGTGTATTCTTTCCGTGAAATTATGAGAAATTTTCAAAAATTTTAATTTAGTCTGTTCTTTTTCATGGTAAAACGAATGATTATACAAGGTAAATTGTGATAGTTCAGTTACTCAAAAATGCGAGTTCATGTTTGCAATAATGTGTTGAGTCGTTTTCTTTTTACTTCCATGTTCCTTCCCTGAAATGTAATTTAATTAATCTGGGAATTTTTCTTCTATTTCCACATTAAAGTAAAAGCAACTGAGCCGTATTTGAGTTCTGCATATAAATTGTGTTCAAAAAGATTATTAGTTTAATTAGAATCGATGAACTATGCTAAGAATACTTCTTATAAAGATCAGTAAATTTTCTTGGTAAAATGAAGTGCCAAGATCTAGAAGTAGATAATGTAAAAATATAGTTTTATAAATATTGTGTTGTTGCCCAACCCCGAATGATGTGGGAAAAGTTTTAGCGCTACTGATATTACAAATAGTTCTTAGGTTTCAAGGAAAGTCTTCGTGTACTTACAGCAAAGAAAGTTGCCTGAAACTTACTAATAACCTCCAGGTTTTAAGATTTCAAAAACAAATCAATATTCGGTTCATTCTAGTTCTATTAAAGTTTCAAAATATCATTTGTAGTTCAAATATAATTTAATATTCCAATACTTCTGTCCAAGGAAATAAAATCTCTTAGATTAACTCAGCAGTAGTAATATCCCTGAGTATTTTAGTGGTTTTTAGATAATGTTTTTTTATTCCAGGGTTTATAATGCAAAGTGGTGTTCAATAAAACTGCATTCCCAAATACATTTTAACTACCGTTCGACATAACAATCTAGAGTTCTGACAGATCGAGGGGTAGTTGAATTAACGTCGCACAGCAACACAGAGGTCTATTAGCGACGGTCAGGGATCAATCCCGAAGGGAAAGATCAAGGACAACAGGAACGAACAGATGAAGAGGTAACATCTAAGCTGGTACCCCACTCTCAAAACTTCGACACCACGCCAGCGGGAGAACATTTGAGTCCACGACAGATTTGACGTGCACCAGCCTCCACGTACACAACGGGCTTCGGTTGGGTCACAACAAACGCATACAATGTGACAAGCAACATAAAATTTATCACCACTATGAACGATTCATTTTATTTTCCATTTCAAATTTACTTTATTCAAGAGCATCCGATAAAATTTTGACCATAAATGTCAAGTTTAGCAAAACTTTTGCTATTTGTGTGTAATTGGTTGCAAGTACAAATTTTAGTTTTATTTGAGCATTCTGTTTAAACATGACTTTCATTTGGCTTAAATATTTATAAAATATACATTATTTATATTCTTGTTTGGGATTATATTCCTCTCCAGCAAAGTAACAATGCATGAAAAGGATTATATTTTTAAATTCCTAAGTCGCATTTTTTTAACTTCATTGAATTTTAAAATTCGAATCCGTTTCAAATTTAATTACTTAAAAGTTTACAGAAGTACTTAAAGTGTTACTCTTTCGAGTTTACTACTAAAAATAAACTATATTTTAACAAAGTTTCGAAGGAAATAAATAGCTTTTTAAAAATATATACGAAATGTAAGTAGATACATACATACTCTAGATTATAAAAAATAAGCATTGAAAAACTGTACCCCACACTGGTTAGAAACAGTGTGGGATTCAATTTTTCAAAGCTTCTTTAAAAAGCAAAATGTTTACTTCCACCTGAATGTTATTTCCATCTGAAAGGTTTTCATTTTAGTTAAAAAAGCGAATATGGATGAAAAATTTTTTCATGGATATGTAAACCACATTTAAACTATGAACAATGAGAAAAATAAATATTGACGTCCAAAAGTTTCATTTTTAGGAAACTTTACTATCAGTGAATAGATAGAGTGAGATAGTATACTTAACTCCCATTGTGCAAACATGGTTCACATACATTTCAAGGAGCTAAGATATTCTCGCAAAATTTTGAAGTTTGAAATCTCCTTATATCCAAAGAAAAAGAGTATAGCTTCAAAGAAAGTCTTCGGTTTTAGTCAGTACTCAGGAAACTGAGCAATTCTGAAAAATATGCACAAGTCAGTATTTTTTTATTCTTTCTTTTAGTGCTACCTGAAGGAGGTGACATTGGTGCAAAGTTGAATCGTCTTTGCATTTTTTTCGTTTCTTTGAGTTTTGTTAAATAACAACAATAGTTTATACAAGTCATATTCCCAAGATCCACCGAGTAGAAAATTTCAGTGATGCTCTTTATTCTTTTAAAATCGTCTGTTTTTCTACGACGTATATTTTTAGTTCGTAAGAAATGTTATGGTTACTTTAAGATTTATGTATTTTTATATTCAATGCGTTCGTTGTCGTCTATATATTGTTTTATGTAAAAGGAAATAAATAGTCCTTTATACATTTCTTTCCCAGGCTGTTTTAAAACGTTCTCAGTTAATACAGCTTGAAGAATCTGTTTTATCTAGAATTCAAACTAAATGTTGTTCCACAGAAGCTGGTCTATATTGATACTCTAATTGTACATCTTATCAATTTTTTTCATTGTCATTATGAGTATGAATAATTTTATTTTCAGTCTTACACAACAAGAAACATTATTTTTCTTTCATATAAATTTTTTAACCGTAAAATTAACCGTAAAACTTAACAGTATAAATTAAATGCATAATATAAAGAGAAACCTGATTGATTGACACTTACACTTGATGCTACCCGCATGTTCTTTAAACTTGATCATACTTGATCTTCAGTCTGCTGATTCAACAAGTGAAGATTTGAATTCGACGATTAGAATGTCATCTCACTTTTTTATGAGGATAGAAATTGGAAGATTTTTAATAACAGCGATATGAGTGCTCGTTTATGGAGTAAGCTCTTATATGGTACTAATGGCATACTTTTATCGCTTATTTCTGTTTCTCATGATTATCCAGTAGTCTAAATAGCTTTAGATAACACAGGTTCCTCCTAATTCCAGTCTATACATCATAAGATTAATTTATCGTAGTATCTTCTATACTGATTGCATAATTGGCAATTATACCTTCAAGACCTACAGCTTTAAAAGAGTAATTTCTGTATCTTGGTAGAAAAGGGGGTCAATGTTCGTTTTGCAAGTTTTTGATAATGATTGATTTAGAAGAAATGTTTTTTTTTTGTTTTTAAACGGTGCGGCGTACAAAAAAATTCTTTCCGATGTTTTGATTATTTCATAATGTATTGACAAGAGAACGTTAGCCTTGTTTTCTATTATAACTTTCATTACCTTGATGAGATTTGAGGACATAAAATCGACGAATTTGGACATTGGCCCTTTTTCTTCCAAAGGGTACAGGTTTATATCTCTCAATAATTGTAAGTACTCAAAACAATATTCAAAGCGGAATCATACTAGATACCATCGATCAAAACTTTATTTCCTTGTAATTATTTCGTGAAATCCCTTTGGAAGTTTGTGGATTTTCCCATTCACCTGATATCTCAGATATTTTCTCATTTCTAGGCCATATCAAGCTCTCTGTCCGTTCCTAAATGATCACGGTATGGATCCTCTAACATATGTTTTTCAAATTTATTACCAAATAGAACAATAGCAGGCTTTATACTACAAGGCTAATCACACCAATTGTTTGCTGCTGTCAATTCATTTGAGCTGATTCCTTTATCTTTTGAACTTTTAAGATAACAAGTCTTCATTGGACCCGTCAATTGTTATGCCTACTTACGTAGGTCTTGATTCATAGATTTGTGTAACTGCTCTGATGGTCGATCGCAGAATACGGAATATCATTTTTCATTTTCCCATGTTCATGATGCCGGAAAAGACATTCGGTAAAAGTTTAGAAGCTGGCTTGTGAATCTCATATTCACCAGGGTTGTGTACTTTATACTGCAATGTATACTTTTTAAGTCTTTCTATCCTTTACTACTTTCCGATATTCTAATTAACATCTTCGAGCCCTAAGGAGGCTGGGAGATCAAATTGAGTTATTGTAAATCTATATAGTATATAGAAGTACTTAAGACCGTTCTACCATCTCTCCAACCAACTCTTGATTTTATATTTTGAATTTTTAACTCGTCATCTGACCGTGGTTGAAAATTATGAGGTGTTATCCTCATAACTTATCCTTGGGGATTCATCCTGGATCGTCGACAATAGCCCTATGCTCCAGTGCGATGCTGCAGTGCGACGTTAACTACCTACCACCAAGCCTAGATATTTCTTTTACAGTTTTGAAGTTTTTAAGAATTTTACCATTGCTTTAAAGAAACGAAGATTTTTCACTGTTTTTTTTTTGCTTTATTCCTTGGTATGTTTTCTTAGCATATTTGTTTTTCTGTGTTCCGTATTGCATTTTGTGTTTTGTCTTCTGTTTATTTTTTGTGCATTTTTCCACTTCCGTGTAAACTGATTTTTTCTGTTGACGGTATGAATAAATATTTCCTTTTTTGTATATTTTGCCATTATTATTCTTGTTTTCTTACGTTCTTTCCATTGGTGTTAAATTTTTCTTAATTTTTCTTCCCATGGCTGTGCATTCTTGTTCTTTAATAGTTTTGTTATAATCATTTCTGTACGTCTTGCGTTGTACTTTAGTAATGCACAAGGATACATAACACTGTATAATAAATAGATCAGCTACTCTAAGAGGCATTCATAGAATATATCTTTACCTAAATGTAAGAACTAAATAACATAAAAATGAGTATTTTGAGTTATACTTTAGATTTATAAAGCCGAGATCATACTGTATTTAATGCAAGAACTAGGTAACTTTAAACACTTAAACTCTATCATCTGAAGAATGTTGGTATACGTGAATGTATTGGTGGATACTGTTTTCCCCTTTAACTCAAAAATTTAAAAAAAATGAGTTACCTGTTCTTGCATTCAAGTGACGATATTCAACATAAATATTTCAATGAATGCGTGAAAATTAACCTATCAAACTTCACAATTGAACAAAACTTTTTTGAATTCAACAATTGTAATGCATACCCGCATGTTATGTTTACTTGCAATACTCAAATTCAATCCCGAATGGTTCAGCAACAAGAGAGCATTTCAGTAAACAATTCACATTTCAACAATACCTTTTTCCCAATGCATTCCACGTCCATTTATAAGGAAGATCAGGTGATAAATCCAGACAAACGGTATTTATTTCCCTTTCCTTCTCTAGGTTATGGTATGGAAGTGAGCGAAATTCAGGCGTTTCAGAAGTAGCGTTTACTGAGAGACAACTTGATGGTGGACATTAATCCAAAGTAATGGCTATCGCGTGATCACAATTCGTTTCTCAGATAAGAGAAGAAATGGATACCTCTAGGTTTCGTTAGGGAATCTCGCAAATCACTTGGGGATCATTTCCCCAACGTTGACGCAACAGAGACTGCAATGCTGCAGCTGAGACTAATAAGGAGATGTTCCTAACGTAACATCCTCCAATGGAGAGATGAAACTTCAGATTTGAATATGAGATGTAAAATTTTAGAGCATACCGAAAACAGACCCATAAATATGTATATATTACCATTAAGTGTAATAAATAATTTTTTTCTTATTTCGGCTTATGCATCAGCTTTCTGACACTTAAAAGAATTTATTCTGTCTGTATTTTTATGCAAATACCATGCCCAAACGGCTGAATATAATTAAAGAGCATCGGGAAAGATGATAAGCCATATTTCAAACTTTTTTAGAAGAACGATTTTCAAGTTTTGAAAAATTCCAAAATTATAATGACTCATGAACTATTCAAGAGGTCATGTTATCTTAAACTTTTAAGTATTAAGCACTCATTCAAAGAAAGATATTTTGTATCCTTTTCAATGCTTTTTTCTTAATTTTTTGCATTACGGAACATTACCTCTGGGGCTTATCATTATGTTACCCAGAGTTCTTTAACTGCTTTGTTATTTTTTATATTTTCAATATCTAACGTAAGTTAGTGAATGCTGTTTAAAGTCTGCTCGGCGTTTTGTATCAATATGGTTTTGCTAGTATCTCGTTAAAACAACTAAGTATATTTTCCGAAATTTTGCGTATTACCATACTTACTATTGTAAGTACGGAAAGTCCGAAAGTATCGAAATTTTGCCAGAAAAAATTCTAATGACTGAAGCAGTTTGACCTGTCCCCTTAGAAGAACGTGTTTCGTGTTTCAGAATTGAAATATATCGTAATGAAGAAACCGACTGTTGAAGTTCACGAATTCTTAAGTTTCGATTGCGTATACGGAGATTGGACTGAGTTTTATTTAAACAAGTAAAACAATTATATTGAGTCACTTTAAGTTTGCTTGTGTAAAAAATCTCTTGGCAGACGGTGTCGTGTAAATAGATTTTAACCCCAGACTTCGAGGATTTTAACCACGGGACTTTTCATTAAATTATTACTTAATCTAAAAACAAGAACATATAAGTTCTTTTGAAGTGGTCTGTTACCTTATTTTTGCGTTCAAAATTAGTCTCTCTGTGTTTCTGTCTACACATTTATTTAAGTATCATATGTATATCTCTACTATTTTGTTTTGTTCTACTATAGTGTTTGTGTATGTGCGTCCAGACGAATCTATAGCACTTACAGCCATGACATTTGGCACACAGGTAGTCCTAAAGGTGACTGAATGGCCCTCAAAACCCGAATTTTAAAATTTAATCTAAAAACTTTTTTAATTAATATTTTGTGCTGAGTGCGTAGCCCCTCCTCCATTATGACGTATCTGCGTAGACCGAAACCGACAAAAATAGCTATCACGCATGCTAACTTCTCTTAATGTTTTGAAACTGCGGACATCCAACGTATTTAAAGAGCTCTTGATTAAAACCCAGAAAATCACGCAAAAAGTGATCGCTCTCACCAAATTTGGGCCTCAAATACAAAACAACAAAAATAACATCCACAAAAATTTTCAAGACCCGGACCCCACCAAGGGGTCGGAAAAGATACATCAAAAGAAACACCAAAAGCCAGAAAATCCGACCAGAGATATCTATGATAAAATCTTTGAAAAGAGGTGGACGATCATCAAACGTGAGTACAAACTATTAAAAATAATGTTCATAAAGAGAAAAAATTTTGCTTCACAACAATAGTGATTTTATAAAATTGTGATAAATATCTTTGAAGAAATTAGCATTTATATATTAAATTAAAGCTTTAAAAATCAATTAAAAATCGTAACAATGGAAAAACAGAGGTTTGGTACTTCAAATTTAAAGCTTTTATCATTAAGTAGACCAACTTTCCTGAAGAAGCAAAAATAATTTTGTATTGCTTTCTGTTTTTGTTTGGGTATTTTTCGCAAATAGTATAATGTTAGTGTTAATAAATTACATGAAATGAAGTAATAGTGTTATTGTTTAATCAATGTACACCTCCTTCCTAGCTTCAAAATTAAGGTAATTACGGGCCCACTTTCGTTTTTAAATTGGCATTTCAACCTCCCCTAATTACATTAAATTTTCTTTTTAATTTTTTTGTATTGCTTTTTGTTTTTGTTTGGGTATTTTTCCGCAAATAGTATAATGTTTGTGTTAATAAATTACATGAAATGAAATAACAGTGTTTATTACTGTTTAATTTGGTTTCGATTTCGCTGACATTGTGATTCATTTAGGTTTTTGTCGGAATCAGTGAGGTGACATAATAAGACTTTTTAAAAGCATAGCGTTATATTTAAAGATTCAATCACCTTTTTATTTCAGTAGTGGTTTTTTCATAACTTACTTTTGAATTTGTATAATTTCTGCAATTTTAATCTCACTTTTATTTCAGGTAAATAACTAGATTATTTCGGTTTAGCGTTATATTTAAAGATTCCACAGTCTCCCAGAAAAAAGAAAAGTCTTCGAACAAAACAGAAAGATAACAGAAAAAGAGATCAAAGAGAAGCTGAATCCACTCCAGAAAGAGAAACAAGAGTACAGCAACTTAGAACGGGAAAAAGTGCTGCTCGAATGCGCATCTGTTGAAATTTAGAGAATGCAGCTTTTAATTACGACCCATCAGCAGATTATGTATCTGGTCCTTCGTGCGTCATTGGATCAATGTCTGTAACATGTTAGCACTGTGAAGCAAAGAAGTGGAAAGGTGAAGTCCCAGGTATGTGCTGCAACGGAGGAAAGGTTCAACTGCCACGGTTAATGGATCCAGCCGAGTCCCTACGTACTTTACTGATTGAAGATTCAGCGGAAGCTAAACATTTCCTTGCAAATATTAGAAGGTATAATTCCTGTTTCCAGATGACCTCTTTCCACACAACAAAAGAAAATAGAGAGTCCGGATACATGCCGACATTTAAGGTTCAGGGTCAAGTTTATCACAGCATCGGGAGTCTACACCCTCTACCAAGCGAAGAGCCTAAATTTCTGCAAATATATTTTGTTGGAGATGGTACACAACAAGCAGAGTAGCGTTGCAAACATGTTCCGCAGACGAGACAAGACATAGTACTTCAGTTGCAATATATGCTAGATCATCACAACTGTTACATCTACAGCTTCAAATCGGCCATGGATAAGATCAGCCCTGAATTCAAAGTGGTAATCTTAGCGGACTAAACCCACATGCTTAACTTGAGAGGCGGTTCAATGCACAACGGGCAAATGGCTTTAATCATGATGGGAGAACATGGATCAAGAGACGTAGTTTTAGAAGAAAGAAGTGGCACCATAAAGAGAATTCCCGATTCGCACAGTTCCTACGATGCGCTACAGTATCCACTCATGTTTTGGCAGGGGAGGAAGGATATAATATTCAACTGCGACAAACAAACCCAACTGCAGGAATGCCGCAAATTAAGAAGATTTCTGCTATGCAGTTCTACGCTTACAGGATGACGATACGATCTTCAAATTTGAAGATTTTACTGAGAAGCAAAGACCTTTTGCATTAATTTATCGTTGACATGTAGGCCAAGATTGAATCGGAAAGGCTGTATTGTACATACGACTAAATCAGAGGACGCTGAGAGTGGAACAGATGTACATTTGAGGGATGCGGTCATGAACGATGGAAATGTTGCAAGACGGGGTATTTACTGCAAACATCAATTTTCGAGGATCAGAAGTGTCTGTGGATTGTTCTGTATTGCCCTCTATTAACAAACATTTTCAATGCGCATATCAACGTAGAGTATTGCAATTCTGTAAAGTCTATAAAGTACGTCTGTAAGTATGTTAACAAAGGATCCGACATGGCTATGTTTAAATTGACCAGTGGAGAGAATGGCCTTAGAGAAATTCGTCAGTATCAAATGGAAAGATATATCGGCAGCAACGAAGCAGTATGGAGAATACTCAAATTCCCAATTCACGAGCGCCACCCCACAGGGATTAATCTAAGAGTCAACCTTGATAATGGCCAGAGAATCTACTTTACGATAGAAAATGCTGCTCAACGTGCCCAAGCACCTCAGGAAACAACACTGATATCTTTCTTCAGACTTTGCACCCAAGATGAGTTTGCACGCATCCTATTGTACAACCAAGTACCAAAGTACTTCACTTGGAACAACGGAAACAAGACATGGAACCGTCGAAAACAAGGACAAGCTGTACCAGAACAAGCAAGAATAAGGTCCAGTGATGTACTAGGCCTTGTGTACATCGTCCATCCGACCATCTCCGAATTCTTTCACCTGCAATTCTTGCTGCATGAAGTAAGAGGCCCGATATCGTTTATAGATTTGAGAACATTTGAAGGAAGGGTCTGTGGAACTTATAAAGAGGCTTGCCAGCTTAGGTGACTTCTGGAGAACGATGAACACTGGAAGAAAGCATTGGAAGAAGCAACTGCATCTCGATCGCCAAAGATTTTACGTAATCTGTTTACTGTTATGCTGCAAACATGCTCGATAGCTTCTTCCGATCAGTTATGGATGAACCACAAGGAGAACCTGTCTGAAGACATACTGCACCAAGCACGCGTACAGCAGCAGAATATGGATCTGAACTACAGTGATGGCATGTTCAACATAGCTCTAATCTACATTGAGTATAAGATTATATTGTTGGGTGGATCGGACTAAAGGGATTGGGACTAGCGCAACCCAATCACAACTGCAATTCAGTCCTACCGAGTGAGGAACTTATGGAAAGAAACTATGACGCGAATGTATTCTCAACATGTATAGAGGAGAAGGAGCCAAAAATGATCCAAGATCAAAAGGAAGCATTTGACAATATTACAAAAGCAGTTTTTGATAGGCGCAGTGGCATATTCTTTTTGGATGCTCCTGGCGGTACAGGGAAGACTTTTTTCTTCAATCTTCTTTTGGCTAAAGTGCGACAGAGAAACGAGATTGCCCTGGCTGTTGCTTCATCAGGCATTGCCGCAATTCTATTCACAGGAGGAAGGGCAGCTCACTCGGCTTTCAAGTTACCCTTAAAGCAAACGCGGAGACTCCTGCATGTAACACTTCCAGAAATTCAGGAAAGGCAAAGGTTCTACAGGATTGCAAGCTCATTGTCAGGGATGAATGTACTATGTCCCACAAAGCCGCATTCGAAGCACTTGATGTCACGTTGAAAGACATCAAACGTAGCAATGACAGATTGGGAGGCGTCACTAGGGTGAGCGACTTTCGACAGACGCTTCCGGTTATTCCCCTTGGAACTAGGACGGATGAAATGCAGGCCTGCTTAAAATCGTCTTACATTTGGAATGGCATTCATAGACTTGGATTATCAACAAACATACGAGTTCATGTCAACGGTGATCCCTTTGCCCAACAATTTGCAGAGATAACCTACTTCAACTACGAGATGGTGCCGTTACTTCGGATAATCAAGATGGACGTATAGC
Source organism: Meta bourneti (assembly GCA_933210815.1). NCBI lineage: Eukaryota > Metazoa > Arthropoda > Arachnida > Araneae > Tetragnathidae > Meta > Meta bourneti. The sequence continues at coordinate 59,151,588 of OW119926.1, forward strand.
AATGCAAAGCATTGGAAGGATTGTGAAAACTCAACGAAAGCTGAAAGAGGCGGTGTTTCCAAATGTGTCGCAGCACTTTACTGATCACACATGGCTGTGCCAAAGAGTAATTCTTGCTCCAAGAAACGAATATGTCAATATCATCAATAAACAACTTTTACAAAAATTGCCTGGTAGTGTTCACATTTGCAAATATATCTATGTATATTTGCCGAAGCCAGAAAGCAGAACTGTCCATGCATGCGTGCTGAAGCTGCAGACATAGCATGGATAGCAATATAATTCAATATTACAAATCCAAACAAAGAAATTTAGGAATTTAAACTTAAGAATACCAAGAAAATTTCGAAAAATAAAGAAGTGTTGGTGGACCAGGGCGTCATCCGGGAGGAGCCTCGCCCAGTCAACACAATATGGTGTTTTCTGCGTGTGGGCGGCAGTTCACCAAAAGTAGCCCACACACCCCTCCAAACACCATAATCAGAAAGGCAAAATTAGAATATTGAAATTAAAAAATCATAACCGGGGACATCCAAGGACACACACCAAAGACAAGTACAATACAGAACTATAGAAAAGAATACAAACTTACCCACATTAATAAACCTCAAATCGACAATATCCCGCCGCAACCTACATGAGGACCTCCAGCAAATGCCATTCATAGCGCTCAAAAATCACAGTTGAAAATCGGAATTCCAATTCCGACTAGGAATTCCGAATCGGTTTATCGGAACCGGAAACCGGAAAGATAGTGTTCAAATCCAGTCTTTTAATAAATTAACAGTCCTATTATATTTAGTGTATCAAATAGAATTGATATTCAACAGGAAAGTCTCCAATTTAAGCCATTATGGTAAATCGTCAGTTAAATAATATTAGTATTTTTAAAGCTTTCAAAAATTCCAAACGTTTCTAGTCCCTCTATTATTTGGTCACTTTCACAAGTCTTTCACTGATGAAGAATCAGACAAGAATTTGTATCCCTGCTTTTCTTTTTCTCTTGCAATTTTCAAAATTCCTTCATGTGAAAGCATTGCCATTTGTGAGATTATAAAAAGAGAACTGTCAGAGAATCTGTCATTGAGTTGTTTAATAAGTGAATCTAGTACTTGAAAATAAACTTCCACTTTGATCCTCTTAAGAGGATCATATATTCTTTCATCGATAGCCATTTCATCCATAAACCTCTTATGTTTTCTGCTTCTGCGGTGGGATTGCGAAATATTATTCACATCAGCAAAAGCAAAAATTGAATCTTTCACTTTATTTCACTCCGACTCCGCATTTTTACAAGTTTAGCTTTGGTTTCAGCAACAATTTTTGACACACTGCTATAATCAATTATTTTTGATTGTAGAACAATTGAGATTGGTGACAACACTTTGACACTTTGAAAATAGCTGAGGCAACATGTATAGAGCAAATGTTTTCAAAATCGGTAATTTGTTTCCACATGCCAGTTGCCAGTGCCTTTCAGTCATTAGCAGCTTTTTTGTCAATGGACAAACTATGCAACGTCTGCTTTATTGTGTCATAGCAGGTGACAACTATTTGCAGTGCATCATTTCTGCTTGACCATCTTGTAGTTTACACTCTTTTCAGTCTCCTTATTTTGGTTGGACCTTTGTCCAAGTTTGTAGTAAAAAGATCATGCCTTGTATGACCTGACATGAAGACATAATTCCTCCAAAAGAGAAAATAGACTTTTCATCTGGGGGCACATGTCCATAGATTTTTCCACAATTAACGCAAATCTTTGCGAAGAACACCATATATAGAGCGCTTTGGAACATTCTCTCTGGATTAGCGCTTTTATATCATTGAATTTTCCTCTCATATTATCAGCCTCATCATACCTTGACCAACAATTGCACTTGGATCAAGACCAAGTAAATTTATGCATTTCATTATTTCTTTAAAAATATTTTGGCCTGTGGTATCTCCACCAGTGAAAACCTTAATGAGCCGCTCTTCATGTTTGACATTTTCCTATGGGCACTATGCGGGTCAGTATGTTCAAGATAACGAATCACTAATGTTGAACATTCTTTTTTACTAATGTCTTAAGTTGAGTCTAGAATAATAGAATAAATGTTAGTCGTTTTTATACTATCTATGATTTTTGAAGCAACAATGTCACTCATTATGTTAATTACATCATAAACGCTTCGATAACTCAAGAAATTAGACCCCAGCTTTCATTTTTCAGTTCTAGCTTCATCAATTTTTTCAAGGTATACCCTAGCATCAGGAATATATTTACTCAATAGCCGAAGACCTATGCTGCAATACCGCCATAAGTGAAAGAAAAGCTTTTATGCATATAAAGATTGCAAAAGCTGGTTTCTTCGTGCTGCAAAACTGCCATCACTCTAAGTTAAAAAGAAATTTCGTTGAATTAGTGATGAGAGATCTCTGATTTAGGCTTTTCAATGTCGTGTTAAAACTTTCAAAAGCTCTCCTGTAAAATTATACATTTTTGATTTATGGCGGTATTGCAGCCGGGATGCGATATATAAATAGAAATAATGAATAGGATATTCAACATCGGGCAATTCAACCAAGGAGAGGATTGTAAGGAAAGTCTTACCATAATTAAGTGGTATTGTTTAAACGGCAGCGAAAAGCTTAAATCAACGTCAACCAGCATGCAATCGACAGCCGTCAATGATAAAAAGGTGTTATCCCAGGCTCATTCACAATGAAAGAAGTCTTGTATCGTCTGATTACTGATTCGGCGTACTTAAATAATAAACTTAATCACTTGAAAATCAAAGTTTTGTGCATATCTGATTTTCCTAATAGGTATTTTACACTTCAGTTAGTCTCTGAATAAATGCTATTAATGTTTATTGACCTGTGCAAAATTTTTCAGGATTGGACTGTGCTCCTATGAATTAACCGATCGAAAAGATTTTTTCGTACCTTAAGTTAATTTAATCTGATATATCTAGGTTTAAAAGGTTGAAGGAGTTGAAGGCATCTAAGTCCATCTCTTTAAACATAAGCTTTCAGGGAAAATAAGACTTGTCTGAGCCTCTTCGTTTCGAAATTTATTTATAGTACCGGGCATTAAAGTTTAAATTAGTACAACTTTTAAGTTTTATAAGAGACGAATCTTTTCTTCAAAGATAGTATATCGTCGGCTTAAAACAGAAACTCATTAAATGATATTTTTAGAGACACTAAATGCTTAATTTCGAGATGACGAAAAATGCATTTTCATTGTATTCTGTTTAAATGAAAGAAACAATATAAAAGTGATTATAATTTTTTTAGTTTTTGATCTAAAAACTAATAGTTTTTAAAGAAATGTACAGTAAAAATTTAGTTTCACTATAAGTTGACGATGTTTTGTGTAAGGGGATGCAAAAATAACTGTTTAAGCAATTTAAACTTTTAACATCGAATAATTGAAGTGCTTGAAGGGTTGCAGATAATATGTTATAGACTTTCATTCCATGAAAATTATTCATTCCTCGGTCTATACATTAGCTTGAGTAGAATTTTCTGTTGAAAATAATTCTCTACTTTAAAAATTTAATTCAAAACTTGCTAATTGTTAAAATATCTGTATCAAACATTGACCTCAAACAGAGTACTCTGTAATTAGTTTATATAAAGCATTTTATTATCCCGGAATAAAATTAGATCAGTTTCATGTCCTTCCAGCGGAAAATGTCCAAGAGACTTCTCAAATTATAATTAATGTTCTTACATGACGTCACAAAACTTTGCAGTACGTGGTAAAGACTAACCATGTTGTTACACTGGCAGTTGTGTCTGACAGAATTTTTTCCTGCTGCATATTTCAGATTTTGTGTCATTAGTTATAATTCTAAAAAAGATGTTTGTCCTCTACATAACTTGAAGTTAGCTCTTTCTCCAGGCCTTTGTCCTCTATACCATACAAAGTGAAATGTATAAGAAAATACTGATAAGTAAACCAAGCCTTACGTTGATTCCATTAAAATATATAAGAAATTATGCAATATCTGATTGAGAAAAGATCTGGTACATACGATTACCTTTCGGGATCCAAATCATTTCACATCATCTGACCGTGGTTCAAAATTACGTGGTGTTATCCTCGGATCTTTCCCTATGGGATTGATCCCGGACCGTCACCAATAGCCCGTTGTGTTGCTCCAATGTGACGTTAATTAAAATACCTATCATACCTACCTGCCAAATCATTTCATTACAACGAATCTGGGACGACAGTAATCCAAAATACATACTCTAAACCATGTTGCACAATTGCCAGGGTATGGCAGTTGTGACCTTCAGAATTTTTTTCTTGCCATGTTTCATAGATGTGGTGTCAACAGTTCTACATCTTAAAAATTCATAACTTTACATAACTTGAAGTTAACTATTTCTCCTCCTGGTCTTTATCCTTTTCATCATATAAAATGAAGTGTATTAGAAAGTACTGATAAGTAGACCAAGCCCAACTCATACGTCTATTCCATTAAAATATATAAGAAATTATGCACGACTTGATTGAGAAAATATCTTGTACATACGATTACTTTCGGGATTCAAATCATTTCATTACAATGGATCTGGGACGTCAGTAATCCACATTATATACTATCATGAAACGTTTCACTAAATTCCGGATCCTAAGATGCATTTTTGGAATATTTAATTAAAACTTTCCTTGATTATTTCAAAGAATCCGCACGAGAGATAAGACTATTGGAATATACGACCTACTTTGTATAGGATTCGGAGTGCTGAATAAGAATTGCCTTTATTAGTGAGACTCGGGCTATTTTGATTGTGTATAATGCTAAACTCTCCTTCAGGTTAATGAGATTTAGCGGGGCTTTAAATTCATCCATCTTTCAAACTATAAAAATAGATTCGGCTGGAAATAAATCATTCCATTATGTAGATCGGGATATATAAAGTTGGAATCGAGTTGGACAAAAATGTAGATTTCATTATGGACTAAAAAGAAGCTTTAAAGTTTTGGAACATATTTCGTAACTACATTTTTATTAATGAAATAAAGGACATCTTTATGCTTCAATGAACAATATTCGTTATTTGTGTTGCAAACTGTGCTGTAATAATATATTTTTATAAGTTATAATCATAAATTTTCCTTTTAACCTATTCGTTTGGCAAAATTAAAAACTTCCTTTAAAAAATGGTAATTTAATATAAATTAATTACTGTTTGTCTAAATTGTAATAATCATAAAACTTGAATCCCATAATTATACATTAATAAATTTAAATTTAGTGATACATTTCCTTTCAACAATAGTGTTGCTCACATTTTAGCGACTTAAACAAAAAGTTTCAAGTAACTTTTAAGGAAATATCAAATTATCAAAATAATGTATTAGCAATTGGAGGGTGCGAGTTCGAGACTCGGTCCAACCAAAGATAGTCTTATACAAGGGGGCTGGTGTATGTTAAATCTGTCGTGGCCTCACGCTCGGGTGTTGACCTCGTCATCTGACCGTGTTTCAAAATTACGAGGTGTTTTCCTTGGATCTTCTTTCTCCCCTTCTTTGATCTCGGACCGTCGCCAATAGCCCTTTGTGTTGCTCAATCTAAGTTAATTAATTGCAAATACAAATTATCTAAACGGCGTGAATAATTTTCAAATTTTGATGATTAATTTGGTTTGAGAAAGATTGCATGATCCGACAGGTTGATAAAATTTATATTATTATAGTTTTACGGAAACTGATTTTCAAGTTATATAAATTGAATTTTTTCAATAAAAAAATTAAAAGTTAACCTTTTTAAGAATTATCTACATTCAAAAGCAAACAAATCTCTCAAAGCTATATTGCTTTTATTCTAAATTTCAAACCCCTATTGCAAAGCATAACTTCTCTTGAATCAGCTGTGACTCATGAAGAACATACCTTCATACTTTCCTCCTAAATAAGAGTCAAGCTCTTCCTAACACTAGTCCAATAGTATAGCATAAATAGTTTACAAACTTGTACTTTTTGTACTTAAAAATTACTTATTTGTCTTTAAAACTAATATTTTTTACTAGTAAAAATTTAATGTAATTATTTATTGCCCAAAAGTATTACAAAGTATTCAATATGTTCTGTTATTTAGGTTATCCTCTTAATATAATATGTTATATTTTATGTAATTTTCTCATTCAGCAGTCTCGAAATTTCTCCAAGCTCTCTGGGATACCAGAGATAAAGTGATGAGCTTTGCTTCTACATTTGACATATTAACAGCAACAAAAATATTTCAATAGGTTTTGACAATGTTTATGTCAGAACACTGAATACCTTCCAAGAAAGCCAGTCTGAATTATATTTACTTTAAAAAGTACTATTCCATAAAGTTGCTTTAAAAATTGTAATGAACTTTTTTGAATTGATGACGCTTATTAAACACGGAAAAATGATTTAAACGATAAAAAAATCATTTCAAAGATGTGGATGCATAAAACTTAAATCAACAAAAACAGCTGTAACTTTTATATCAATGTGAAAAATACTATTTCCTTCAAATATTTATTTATAAATGACAGCAATCTAAATCCATTTTCAAGAAAACAAAACATGAACATATATGAAGCTAAAAAGGGGAATAAACATTAGTCAAACAGAACTCTCCACGTATGAGCGCTAAAGCCGCAAGACATAGCATGGCGAGTAATATAATAATTCAAATAGAGAAAATCAAAGGGAAGTTTTAAGGATAACTTTTAGCATACCGTTGCTCACACGTATAAAACACCATTCTGTGTTGTCTGGGTAAGGCTCCTTCCTGATGATGCCCTGATCCCCCAACACCACTTCATTTTATATATATCGTGATAAAAAGAAAGTAAAACAGATTACATTTTTTATGCTTTATTTACAATTGTACCATCAATATATTCGTAAAGCGGAAAACCATATAAAAGCAAGTCAAGTGAATTAAACTAATGTGTCTCATTCCAGAAGGCAATGATACGGGCACCGCAGAAGTACTTCTGGAATGTTTAATAGCGTAGAACGCCATAGAGGGTAAAGAAAAGGAGATGTCTGGCATCTTGAGCATGCAGAAGATATTTTCATTCTCTTTTACTTGGCCATTTTCCAACATTCGAAATCGAACAAATTTGGAATTGCAGCAAAGGTATACTTGGGTTAATACAAATTGGCTACCCAGTAAGTTCGAATAAGATTGCTCATGGAAGCGTAAAATAATTTACTTTTCAAAAACTGAAAGTACCACAGAAAATGATAAGTCAAATGGTTTCCCAATCTTTTGCTAAAATTCTTTCAGGATTTCCCCAAATCTTATGAAACTTTCTTAAAAGAGAATATAAGCGCGAATAGAAATGTGAAATATAATGGAAGAGTACTTAATATTGTGGGCGTGATCTTTCGAAAGCGAGTGAGGGGTGAAATTATGTTAAAATTTACTAAGAATGTAGCTAAGAGTGATCCACTTTATGCCTCTATTCGTTGTACATTACTATTTGAACTTTTAATGTTCTTATATGGGGATATATAAAGGAGTTTTACTGTCAAAAATACAACATTTAATCCTAGGGGCATCATATACGTTCATGGATCCCATCATATTTTATGTGTTATTTTAAAGATCAAATGAAAATGGGCTTTCCAAGAAAATTACAATCTTCTATTATAAAAAATGTTTTCCTGTAAATTGCCTATAAATGCAGTTTCTATGTGATAAAGATTGCTTCATGTGATGCTATGTATTTTAAATAAAAATATGTTATTGATATAAAATATATTTGTGCTTAATTATGGGTAACTTATGTTCTATTTATTCTATGCGGAATTTCATCTATTATCTAACCAGATCAAAATAACTCAGAGTAAATAAATGCCTCCCTTGTCCTTTGAAACCACTTTCTAGAAATGAATAGACCAACATAGAACAAATTACAAAATTGTTCTTCCGTGTTTTTAATCGAGGTCGTTAATCTATTGTTTTTAGTGAAGTATTAGCACTACAAAAGACTCATGAACATTTAGTATACCACCCTAGCAAGTTTACATATTTAAATTCCTCTTAATATATTAAATCCAGTCAATTTTAAATGATTAAGCCTAGAGAGCAAATTTGGAATGTTGAGCAACGAAAAATAAACACCTTTAACCCCCATGGTGGTTGGTTGTCTTAAAGAGGTATCTCGTCATTAGCAAAATTAAATCTTGATGGACGAGATACCTCGTCATTAGAAGAAAACTGATCAGATCTTGATCTCGTCACCAAAATAAAATCGGTAAAATCTTGTTGACGAGATATCTAGTCATTAGAAAAATTGGTTGAATCTTGATGGACGAGATAGGAATTGGTCGGATCTTGATGGATGAGATTTGGAGAGTTAACTATTAATCTAATGAACATTGTGAAGATGGTGACTGACGTCGCAGGCTGACATATCCTAGAGTAGATTAATATCTGTCTACGGATTTCCATCACTGATATGCAGCTTTTGTTTTATAAGAAAAATTACCATGCTTCAAGTTATCTATTAAGGAATATATTTAAATTTATGGTTAAGATAGACTTCAGTCTTTATGGTACCTCACTAAAATGAAGCTGCAATTTCCCCTATGCCATGAATCCCCTATGTCATGGATTGTTTTCTTCCCAAACTGCAAAGGACCCGCTCCGGATATCTATTCTTGGTACCCCACAAGCGTCATTGCTATATTGCATCGACTGCACTGGCCAGACTTAGAAAAATGCACACAAGACACATGACTTTTGAGTTAGAGGAGATAAGAACTATTCAACTTGTCCATGCTGCATAACTCTTGCAACTCACTTCACTTTAGAATATATTGGTGTCTCTGGTGACAGCTCCTGCATGATCAAGGTTGGTATCTGAGCGACTTGTACAACATTGTCTTTTTGGACTTGATCTAGGTTATAAAGATGATTAGTTACAGCATCACAATTTTTGATATTTAAATAGATGCAACTAATTAAAATCCAATTAGTCTAAATATTTAGTTTAACTTAAATGTAGTTCAACTTGTGACGCATTCATACAGAGGAGAGCCGAGGTGGTTGACTACTCTTTAATAACCTCAGTGCTCTGCGAGATGATATTAGGTTTCCCACGATATAAATTAAGATTGGTAATTTTAAAATTTAATTGACGTCGCACTGGAGCAACGGGTTATTGGTGACGGTCCGGGATCAGTTCCAAAGGGAAAGAACCAAGGACAACTCCTCGTAATTTTGAACCATGGTCAAATGACGAGGCAAAACCTGAGCTGGCACCCCACTCTCTAAACTTCCACGCCACGCCAACGTGATATATAAATTAAGAAAAATCGTTAATATTTTGCTGTTATAGTCGCTACAGACCATTTTTTTAAAAAAATCTTCGTTTTGTTATATGAAATGTTGTGTTGGGATCACTGTCGTTATAAAACGAGACGAATGATAGATGAGGCACTCTTGAAAAATTAAGACTTGACCTTGGATTCAATTTTTTTAAGAACAGAGACAAATTCTAAAAGATTAGAATTTACTATTCTAGGAAGAAAAATTGTTGCGTCAGTGTGTTTTTCATTCTTCTGAAAAAAGTAGGTCTGTACTATAAGTCTCAGTAAAACTAACAACTTCGAAATTAATAAGGGAAAGAACCAAGGACAACTCCTCGTAATGTTGAACCATGGTCAAATGACGAGGCAAAACCTGAGCTGGCACCCCACTCTCTAAACTTCCACGCCACGCCAACGTGATATATAAATTAAGAAAAATCGTTAATATTTTGCTGTTATAGTCGCTACAGACCATTTTTTTAAAAAAATCTTCGTTTTGTTATATGAAATGTTGTGTTGGGATCACTGTCGTTATAAAACGAGACGAATGATAGATGAGGCACTCTTGAAAAATTAAGACTTGACCTTGGATTCAATTTTTTTAAGAACAGAGACGAATTCTAAAAGATTAGAATTTACTATTCTAGGAAGAAAAAATTGTTGCATCAGTGTGTTTTTCATTCTTCTGAAAAAAGTAGGTCTGTACTATAAGTCTCAGTAAAACTAACAACTTCGAAATTAATACGTTTCTGAGAAAAAAAGATATTGCAGATTACAGTGCTTTTGTCTATGTTTATCTTTTTGTTCGCAAACTTCGTTTACTGTTTTTACCATTTTTGATACAAAACATGATCCTCCTTCACATTCTTGGTTTCCAGCAAAGCACCCTGGACTGTCGTTACCTTTTAAAGGTTCAAGACTACATGAGACTGCCCTGGCAAGACATCACACACGATATATGGCTTTTGTAAGACGAGTTAAGAACTTTCCAACTTCAGCAACCCAAGCAACTCCTTCCCATAATCTAGATTGCATCGGTGTCTTTGTGAAGTGTTCCTGGATGAACACTCTTGGACAGCTCCTAAAGATGGTCGATACGTGACTTGTAAAACATGGTCTTTTGGACTTGGTGCGGATCAGGGATGAACAAACCACAGCACTTCATTGCTTTTCTGGGGGCCCGCCTCACCATGTGTTATTTTAACTTTAACGTGTGCACAACAAAGTAGCTGCGGTGCCAGGCGCGGCACGCGGGCCGGTCACGGACGACCGTCATCAATCAGTCGTCTTACATTGCATTTTATTTGTTGGTGTGTTTGAATTATTGGCGATAAAGATAAATAGCTGTTTAATGTATTTCGGTCAACCGTGTAAGCATCTACTTTTCTGCCTATCTATGAATATCGGTTAGTAAATTGCATAATTCCGTTTATTTGTCATACGAGTATTTTGTTTTCGTAGGTATGGTTGCTACGATTAATTACAACCCCTTGAAAAAGGTATAAGATACATTCTACAATAGATAAAGCAGGCCCAAGTGGGAAACGCAAGGTAAGGGATGAAAAGCGTCAGTTTTATGATAGCTGAAACAAAAACAATTTTTGTGCAGTCGTTTAATAATGTCGTCTGCGTGATTAGCAAAACTGTTGCAGCCGTCTCAAACGAATACAATATAAGAAGACACTATGAAAGTCTGCATTCTACATTTCCCGAACTGCCCGAAGAACTACATAAAAGAATTCATCTTTCAAACGAGAATTAGCAGGTTGGCAAGTGATGTTTACAAAACCTGTTCAAGATTCCGAAATTGCAACAAAAATAAATTTTGAAGCAAAAAGGTGCCGACTATTTATATACGGAGATTTTGGTTTGGATTTTTTGAGATAGCTGTTAAAGAGATTTGTCCGTAACAGCCAAATATTTTGTGAAAATTCAGTTATACCGGATTACTGTGCAAAGAACTATTGCAATGTCGACAAATATAAAAGACCACGTAAAGACTTATTCAAAGAAATCCATCTACTTTTCATTGTCTATTGATGAATCAATTGACATCACTTCCACAGACCAGTTAATTTTTACTCGTGGAATAACGCACGAGTTTGAAATGAGTGAGGAGCTGATTGGAATGAGTTCATTGTCAGATCAAACGAAGGGTTTGACATGTTCACTACCCTTCTGAACTTTTAGAACAGTGTTTCAAAATTGATTTAGATCTGACAAAATTATCAGGTATTACGACTGACGGAGCTCCTTTCATGATAAGAACTAGTTCTGGATTGGTAACATTATTGAAATAGCATTTGGGAAGGCACGCGATTAGTTAATACAATTCTACTGTATAATGCAATACAATACAATAATACTGATACAGTTATATTGTACCAGGACAGCTTGTCCTGGGCACTGTTAAGAAAGCTGTGGTTACCACACTTAATTTTATAAAATCCCGTGGCCCTTAATCACTCACAGTTCAAAAAGTTTCTTGAATACATTGAAATCGAATACTGTGACTTAACTTTTTACACAGAAGTGAGGTGGCTAAGTCGTGGCCAAACATTGAAGTGGTTTCTAAACTTAATTGATAAAATTAAAATGTTCATGACGGAATAAAGCAAAAACGTCTAGGTATATAAAAATTACGGATTAGTTGTGGACTTGGCTTTTCTGGTTGACATTACTAGTCATTTAAATTTTAAAAAAATTCATGGCAAAACTCAATTGATTAATCAACTTTAAGGCCACATTTTGTCTTTTCAATGAAAGATATAAATCTATTTTAAATCCAATTAAACTCGGAATTACGTCCATTTTCCTAATTACAAGAATGTTCCTGAAAAGCTCAATACCAACTTGAACTGTATATGTTAAAAAGACGGATAATTTGATATCAGCCATCAAGAATCTTTTTTCTGATTTTCAAAAAGTAACTTTTTGCCACTTTGCCTGAAAATACACCCGAATTAGTACAAATTCAACTCATTGACATAAAACGGTGAGAACCTGCGAAATAAATTTAATGAAGACAATTTATTAAACTTCTATCGTTGTGTAGATAAAAATAATTGTAAATCGTTGCTAGATAATGCATTAAAATGCGCAAGCCTCTTTCGATCAATATATATCTGTAGATAAACATTTTCACAGTGATGAATATTAACAAATCGAAAAATAGGGACCGCTTGACGAAGAAAATTTAGAATAAATTTGCTCTTGGCTATTAAAAAAATTTAACCAAAAATTAAAACAATTGTTAATCCAAATGCAATGTCACGCATCAAAATAAATTATTTATTTACTTTTCATTATATTTCTTTGGAACAAAAAATAAACATGTTTTTGGTGATTCTTCCGTGAGTCACGGTAAACCTCTTCGGCCCTTGGTGTGTACATCTGGTCTATATCATACCCAGACCAAAGGGTTCAGTAAAAACAATAGCAACAACACAATAATTTTTATAGGAAAATTGATGCAATTAATTTAAATATTTTATTTAATGCAAATGAAATTTTCATACCAAAAGAACCTTTGAGACTTGTTTCGGTAAAGGGAGTAGTGGACTAGGAAAATTTTAAAACTGCTGCCTTCAAATTACAAAATTAATACACATACCAACTGTGCAACTCAAAACGACAGAATTTATGTTTCACGCTTCAGCACAAACCCATAACTCGTAAATCCAAACATTCTGCAGGATACTTTTCCTCCCTCGAATTCCAGAAGAAAAAGTAAAGTGCTGATGGACGCAGAAATATCATATTTCTAGCCGGAAGATTACACAGTGGCACCATGGGCCGCAGATGAGTGGAAAGTTAATGGAAAAGTCGGTTTGATGGAGTAGACTTCATGTTTGTTACTTCGACTGGTCGGTGAGTATTCGACTCGCTGTATATTTTATTAACACTAACCTTTTGATGAAGTGACGAATGGCAACATGAATCGCCGTTGAATAATGAGTGTGGGGAAAATATTTGGAGACCGCTTTATGGATTGCTTAATTGATGTGGAATGAATTTCATTTTCCTTTGTACGTGCTTGTGTGTGTGATGCGTGCATGTGTGTGCGATCCGTGCATGTGTGTATGGTTTTATTAGAATACATTTTAACATTTTCATCAGGGAAGAACTTGTTTTTCTTCCAGGAACAAATTTTTCCTATCGACATCTCTTATTGCTAGGGCCACCACATCGGGGGTCGCCAATACCATGGTAACGAGCTGAAGGACTGGATGGGATGGGAGATGTGAAAAGGTTTTGTTATGTAATACTTTATGTTTGCTGAGTTCACAAGTTTAACATCTTTCTGTTTTCTGCTTTAATATGCTATTTATTTACTAAGTTCAAAACGTTATACATCTTTTCATTGTTTTCGAAATAATAAAAGTGTGCAAAACACACATACAGTTGTGAAAAGGAAAAGATAATGTGTTTTGCATTTGTGTAAATTGAACAGTGAGTGCTTGGGATACATATTTTTATTTTGAAATTTTCTTTTCAGGTAAATCAGTAATGTAACACACACATAAATCAGTACAGCAACAAGTCAAAAATAGAGGCTGGAAAAACATTTCTTCAGCACATACCAATCGCAAATGGTGCTTTCAAAATATTGATGACTGTCTTTGAATAGTATGCTTAAATACATTAATTTACAAATTTATTAAATACATCATTGTTTTTAGAAGGGTAAATGCAAAAAAACTAGTATTTACTTAAATAATTATCGATCAAATTACTTTTAAATCAAATAAATCGTGTATAGTAAGTATAAGTATCAAAAATGAGTTTCCAGAAAGGATTTATTGTTATTAATCATAAGCATACACATAAAACATTTATAAAGCATAGTAAAAAGCGCAATATAAAATTAAACCTCCTACTGGTTTGGACGAGATATCCCTCATAATCTGACTAAATTTGCATATGACGAGACATCTCATCAAGATATGGACGATTTTTTGATGATGACAAGATAAAGGTCTGGTCACTTTTTTGATACCTCGTCCATACAGAACTGGAAATTTTCGCAATAGACGAGATAACTCTTTGAGACAACCACTAGGAAGGTTTCGCTTCTTTGTATTTATTTATTAAGTTTCTCCCCAATAGAAATAATTTTCAGTATCAAATATATTTCAAAATATTACTTTTTAAGATAAAGAAAAGACTTATCAATGCAAAATCGAATTGGTGGGTTAGCTCATCCCTCCCACTGGTTGGAATATATAAATGTATGCTGAATCAAACAATCTATCTTATGTATGATAAAAAGTGTTAAATGTTTATCATGTCTGAGAAGTTATTATAAACCTTTAACAATTAGTGCAATTAACAATTCCTATTAGTCTCTAGAATCTGGTTCATTCTTCCTAAATTCGAAATTTTCATTAAAATTTAAATTAAAATGTAAGCGTATTGAATTCATTTTTCCTTCCAAATAACTATTCACAAAAGACTTGAATAAAATGTTCATTTTGTACACATAATGTTAGGAAGCAATTCAATGTATTGTGTGTTAAATCAATACTTATTAGTCCTCGTTTTATGAACTCAGTAAATGAGTTTAAGTAAAATTTATGATTATCTAAAATATTGAATGAATTTTTTATGTATGCTAGAAAGGGAATGTAATCTCTATTAATCTCATTTGATGTAAAAGATGCTGAAACTCTTCCACTAACAGATAGAACCATTTGTTTCAACATCTTAGGGGACAAATTCATCTAAAGATCTATTCCTTACTTAGACCACAGCAACAAAACCTCTCAATTTAAGACATGACTTCCAATTCCACTCTTACTAGAAATGTAATAAACACAAAAGACTCTTAGTAAGCAAGAGAAAACATGGTATTCGTTTTAACTTCGAAGCTATCGTTCAGGAAAAGCTTTTAAAGGTGGTTACTTCTCAACATTTATTTCATAGGTAGAATACAATCTTGTTTCTCTTCCAGCTACACTAAATAGATAGATAGTAATTTCTGAATATTTATGACGAACACTCTTTTTGTTCCCATGAGTTTAATCACTAACCTTAAAACTGGTATGAATGAATGCAAGCATAGAATGTGTTGGTATCTCTATGGGATAGCTCCTAGGTGATCAGGAGTTGGTCGCAGTGCGACTTATACAACATGGTCTTTTGGACTAGGTCAAGGTTATCCCTTGACCAAGAGATATGTAACAACACGAATCTAAGCCAGATGTGTCACATCAATTTTATGGAAAAATTATGAAAATCCTATTGGAAAAATTCCCATCTCTGGAAAAGAAGAATTTAAAAAAATTACGATTTTTCAGTTGTTTTATGCCTAGAATCTCGAATTTAGAATTCTTCGTTCAGAATGCATGGATAAATTCATGTGGTTTAGCTATTTCATTCAATTCAACATGTCTACGTTTTGTCTATCTGCATGATTTATGTTTTGAATATCTGTAATTTAATAATTGTTAATTTGAATATCAATAATTTATATTTTGACTATTTATATGTGAACTATAAATTTTAACTATTTTTACTGGTCTGAAATTTAGTTTCATAACATGTTTTTGACATCTTCCTAAACTGAAAAATTTCACTAAAGTTTTAACAAAAATGTACAACCTGCATTAAAACGTTTTTCTTTCGGTAAACATCTATAAAATGCTTCAAAGAATTCTCCTTTTGTGTACATAATATTCTGAAGAAATTCAATCTATATGTGCATTGAGTCAATGTTTACTTACCCTCTTTTCATCGTTTCAGTAAACTGATAGTTTTAACAAATCCTATTGGTCTAGAATTTGGTTTCCAAAATACCGAAAAACTCAACTGTCTTAACTTCGAAATTTTCACTAAAATTTCAAATAAAATGTAAGCACATGCAAATTTTTATCTTTTTTCTCCCACAATAACCACCAATAAATAATTCACCTAAGTATTAATTGTGAACTTCTAACATTCGGAAGAAATTTGATGTATATGTGCGTTAAGATAATACTTATTATTCTTCATTTTATGGACAAAGCAAATGAGTTAAGTAAATCGCATAATTTAGAAATCCCTTCTCGATATTAAACGCAGCAAGTTATTGCTCTATTGCATCCGAAACTCATTGGTTGAGGCAATTGAAATGGTTAGTTTGATTTTATGTATTTATCGAGGATTATTCCAACACCTGATCATGTATTATTCATTTCACTTCGAGTTACGAATCGATTACCGATAACAGATATCCGATTCACTTGACATTTGATAGCACAGTCTGTCATCAAGTAGAAAAGAGGGTAAGCGAAATTTATTGGTATACTTCAGGTTGGAATTTCGTCAATTAGGATATAAACTTCAACCAGCTATGTAAAACGACCAATTTTATTCATACGGAACATTTTAATGAATTGAAATAGGACATATTTTCTTGAGTTGCTAGAATAAAAAAAATTGCTTGATAAGTTTGGGAGAGGCAATTATGACTACTTGTTACATCTGAGGAATTTGGTTGGCTGATTTGGGGTTTTATGGATCAAGGGCCATATTTGGCCAAGCTGCGCCAAACGCAAGACAACGTCAGGTAAAAAAATGTGAAAAAAAAGAGGGATTCGGGACAGAGTAGTTGGATGAAAGTAGGAAAAGATCGCTTGGGTGTATCCGGGGAGCGCGACCCCGTGTTTAGTAAAGACAATACACTCCATGGGGAAAAACAACTATACTATCCCAGAGCCGTGAGGCCTGTACACACACAAAAGAGATGTGCCTTGAGGGCCATCTGAGAAATAAATCATTTATGTAGTTAAGCTCTATATCTGATTTGAATGTAAAGTATTTTGTTCAGTACAAGCAAAACATAAGAGCGCGACTTACCATTTTTGCATGCTCTTTATGCATAAGGCACTTCCTACATACCATTAGTGATCTTAGTAAACATTGACTACAGATAACTAATAGTATAGAAAATTAAAGCAACTAACTTTAGAACTCAGAAGGCAGGAGTCTTCCATGCACTGTTTGCTTTTTACTTACCTGTTAGAGCACTTATCACACATTTTTGGGGGTAATCGGGGCAATTTTCGTGGCCCTACAACAAATCAACCCTCAGCCCTACAACTTTCTACATTTCAGAAAGCTGCTATTCTTTCGAACTCTAGTTCCGCTCTCTAAGCAGTGTCTACACAATTTGCCACGAATTCAGCATATGTGAACATTATTAAAAGATTTAACTCATAGAATATTGCACATTGTGGCGTACCGGGAAATGAAAAATCGGACATTTTAGATTTAAAAAAGGTGCTATGGTGCTGCAGAAATTTTCAGTCTATGACTTTTCATTCCTGAAAATTACATATCAAATTGATGCATAGGAAAGAATTTGATGCAGAGACTTTCGCTGTTTCCAAAGGAAATCCTTTGGAGCGTCCTCTTCAATAGCATTTCTGATGTCCCAGACTCTCCTCGACCGAAAGCGGTTGTCAAGTTCAGACTGATTATGTCTCCGGGCTCATCTCCACTGAAGACTTACTGATTTCACAGACTAATCTATGCGACCGAAGACAGCCTATGTCTGGTGGACATGTGAACGAGTACCCTGCACTAGTGAGTTTTAATTGTACTGTGAATAAATATTGCAGTGCATGTGGTCTAATGTCCCAGCGGCTAAACAACCGTAAAATTGTCAACAATAACCTGTATTAATGTACGAACTTTTTATTCTTTAGAACGAAAGTAATGGATACCATATACGTGTGGACTCATTTTCGCTCTAAATTTATTTCTATTGAATTTATGCCCTTGTGAGTCTTCAGGTTCATTTTCCGTTGTATTTTTACAAAACAAACTTTGTTCGGCTAAAAATTTGTGATTCGTCGATTTATGATGTAAAATAATCGCCCATACATCCAGTGTGGCTGATTTACGAAATTGCACTTACTAACGCAATCAATGTACATTTTCTAATTAAATGTTTACTAATATGAAATGAGTTAGAAATTTCCGAGTGTCTATATATTTAAAAGAGTAAATGGGTTGGGATTCCATTAAAAGTAGTGCTAATTTTGATTAAACAACCTTCTTCATAAAATTAGTTTTTGACCACTAACAAAAGAAAAATTAACCAATAGCTATAGGGGCCGTGGTAGCCCGGTTTGGAAGAGTAACGGGTTAGCAACCGTAGGGTTACGAGTTCGAATCCAACCAAAGACCGTCATGTACAAAGAGGGCTGGTGCTCGTTAAAACTGTCGTGGCCTCAAATGTCCTCACGTTGGCGTGGTGTGGAAGTTCGGAGAGTTAGATGCCAGCTCAGGTGTTGCCTCGTCATCTGGCGTGGTATAAAATTACTTGGTGTTGTTCTCGGATCTTTCCCTGCGCGATTGATCCCGGACCATCACTAATAGTCCGTTGTGTTGCTCCAGTGTGACGTTAATTAAAATACCTACCTACAAAGAGCTATACATTCGCACATTTTAAAATTATAAAATAATTTTAAAGAAATAAAATATATATATGAAAACTAATTTTCAAAAATTTTTAATAGTTTAAATATTGCTCCGAATATATTTTGAAACATTTTAGTGCTTCAACATTCTTTTAATGCTTGGAACTGAGCTCGGCTGATTTTCTACTAGACAAAAATAATGGAAAATAGTAGTCTTTTCTCCCTTCACAATCCACCTGCAGAAAAACTTTACGGTATAAACACCAGATAAAGAAACGTTCCACCAAAAGCAGTTTAATATACCTAAGTCACAGAACCATCGATACAGTAGCCACAGTTCTCCAACGTTTTTGCTCCAGCAAGTAATTTTGTCTTGGTGCTTTTCTCGATAGTATAACAAATTGGGAAATTCTTTTATGTTGACAAGGTACGCAATAGCAGTGTTAAGTCCTTCTGTGAATGGCATGAAAGAAGCAAAAGAAGAAACAGTACTTTTAGTATCTTCCCATCTTTTATTACTCTTTTGTACCTCTCAACCTATTTGTTGCGAAAACACATTCTGGAACTTCTTTTTCGTTCAATTCTTTGCCGTCTGATTCTAAGCTTCACGATTGCACCTGGAACAGTCGCTGCAAATCAATGAAAAACTTTTCATTGCCTCCGGAGGTCGAGAGAAGTTTTATTAAATAAAACACAAGCGGTCGAATACAAAAAAAGAGGGAAATCTTATCATCGAGGTTGAACAAAATGACTTGGCATACAAAACATGTTCAATGCCTCTATCTTTAAAATAAACTTTTTATGTGAGATTGGTCGTATTACTTAAGATTTACTTTTATATTATATTTTTAGTAGAAAGTATACTAACTAAAAAGAATTTTACCTGTCAGTTTTCAGGAAAATTTTCTTTTAAATGTATTCAAAGTTATATAAGCTTGCACTGGTCTACACGTTTTTTATAACATAAACAAATTTAGATATTTTCAAATAAATTTTGAATACTGATTCCAGATCTGACCTTAAAAAATGGCCACTACGTCGAGATTTTTTGTTATTGGACATTTAATATTCACTATCTTTCAATATTAGCACTTTTAGGCACGTAAAACGACACTACATCTTTTTATTTTCCTGTTTCACCATCTAACGTTTTAGTGATAACACATATTTTTTTAACTGGTAGAGAATATTAAACAGAACCGCCACTGTTATATTTTTGCATTGAAGGGAAAGCATTATTATTATTGCATTATAAACAGCATGCTTGTAAGCAAAATGTGGTAAAAAATGGAAATAAGGCAGCGTTTTAAATATATTCACGTTCAAGATAAGTTTTGTTGTGTGCGAACAGTCTATTTGTGCGAACAATCTATTTGTGCGAACAGTCGTACATTGATAAAGACTGTGAAGAAAGACTACTATTTGTATTTTGGATGCCATATTTGATTAGATCATGATCGTAAAATAGATCGTGAGGGTGGTGTATTCCCTGCTATATATATATATAATAAAAATTCAAACACGCAAAGCAAAGTGCTAAAAAAATGCAGACAAGTAAAAAGCCAAAATACCGGGGTTACAAAAATAGTCAATCAGCCAAATGTCAGAACTTACCATGCATGCGCGCCGAAGCCGCAGACATAGTATGGCTACCAATATAATTTAGTAATTCAAACCAAAGAGAAAAATAAGAATATTAATTTAAGGATATCAAGAAAATTTTAAAAAAATGAAGAGGTGTTCGTGTTTCAGGGTGTCATCAGGAGGAGATCTAGCCAGACCCAGACAACACATGATGGTGTTTTTTTCTGCGTAGTTCGGCAGCAGTTCGCAAAATGTAGCCCTCAACATCATAATAAATTAAAGCAGAAAGGCAAAATAGGCAAAGGTCAACTCAGGCCAAAAGTCCAGGTATATCAAAACATCAAAGGACATCATGTGTGTGAAAATACATCAACGCACATGAAGATTTGATCTTGCATACACACTCCTAAACACTTAAATGAGCTCCACTTGATTGAGTCAAATTAATTGAATATGATGTCATACGAGACCTAGGTCTTTTAAAAAAAGCTGAATTTTTAAGTTCCGTACTTCAAGAATGGAACCTTTCAGCTGAGTTCGCGTATTTCTTAGTCCAGAAAAGAAATTTGGTTCCATCTTACTTCTATAAGATGCAGGATGGTATGTGCTTTTATTCAGATATTCCAGAGCTGATGACAGATTTAGGAATTTCTCACCATCTTTAGGAATAGCATCTATTCTTCGACACATGCAAGGTTAGTTTACAAGCTGCCTTTTTGTACAACGGAAACAAATACCTTCCATTCCAGTTACCTTTTCTGTAGCAATGAAAACTTATTAAACCATTAAAAAAATTCTCACTATATACAGAAATATCATAAATGCTGATTTGAACTGAATGTACTTTTTTCGCATGAGCATTATTTTCATATATCCAATAGAGGAACTAAAGGAGAGCATATGCCTTTCTTTTAAGGATATTGCGTAAAAGGATTCATCGTTTGGATTTATTCAGAACCAAAAGAGAAGCAGAATTACTAAGGCTTGCAGCCCATTCAGATTTTTTCATGAAAAATACAATTATAAAAATACAGCGCATTGTTATATAAACTGCTTCTGGATTTCTCAGTAGTCTTTTCATGCCGAAAGGAATATATTATCAAATGAGTTTCTGTAATTCTTTATATATACTCTTCCATTTTAACTAAACATTCTGTAAACACGTTTTAACCTCCCTGATTCATCTAAAAAGCCTTGTCTTGTATGCAATATCAAATGAGCTTCTGTAATGTTTTATATCTACTCTTCCTTTTTAAATGAACATTCCATAAACTGTCTTTAACCACCCAGATTCATCTAAAAATTCTTGTCTTTAATGTAAGATCAGATGAGCATCTGAAATATATTCGATATTTACTCTTTTTTTAACCGAACATTCCGTAAACAAATTTTAACTTCCCTAGTTCATCTAAGAGGTCTTGTCTTTCATGTCTTCTTTCCTGTTTCGAATTCCTTTAGATTGAACAATTCAACAAAATAAAATCAGAAAAGGAAAAGCCAAAAAATAATCACAAGCACGTATCACGTTTCTCAGATAAACTTGAAAAAGTAAATTTAATAACAGTAGAAAAACTCGGGATGAGAAATAAGGAGCCATATTTCCCCAAGAGAAAGGCGTCAGCTTTCAATCACTCCTCTGTTATTAAATTCGGAGTTCCGTTACACGTCATCTGTTTCAGCTGCCTTCTTGATGGTTTCCATTTTTTAGGGTTGCCACAGGAGGAAGTTTTCAACTATTAAAAACTTCTTTTATTCTTTGGGTGATAGCTACCTCTTAGAATGTTCGAAAACAAAGGAGGAAATGCTGTGCTTGATGGGCAGAAGGGCAGAAAATCTCAAGCGTTTGATGAAAGCAAGTATTCGATTAATTAAATGTGAAATACTTTTCATGAGGGCCTATTCAGTATACGCATCTGTTTTGTGTCAGCTTAAATTACAATCTTCCAATTAATATAGCATTTTCGATCATTTTCTTTAATATTTTTCTATTTTTTCCGTAATTTAAAGGCATACCATATATCGTCGGTTACAAGGGCAATATTAACTCAAGAAACAGCTCTGAGAAACGAAGGGGGAGAAGTTCTACTCACTTTGCAATACTCACTAAATGTGTTTCTCAAAAAGAAATCTAACCTTCACGCAAAGAAAAAAATGACAGTGAATTAATGGATTAACAACAGGAGGGTTGCGAGTTCGAAACTCGGGCCAACCAAAGACAGTCGTATACACGGAGGCTGGTGCACTTTAAATCTGTTGTGGCCTTAAATGTCCTCACGTTGACGTGGTGTGGAAGTGTGGTGGGTAGATGCTAGCTCAGGTGTTTTCAGGTGTTGACATCGTCATCTGACCGTGGTCCAAAATTACCTGGTGTTGTCCTCGGTTCTTTCCCTTCGGAGTTGATCACGGATCGTCACCAATAGCCAGTAGTGTTGCTCCAGTGTGACCTACTGGCTATTACCCACCCAAAGAAATATACTACCTACCCAAAGAAATACTGGACTACATTACTTTACTACAAAGAAATACTCTATTTTATAATATATTAGGGTCGTGGTAGTCCGGGTGGCAGAGTAGCGGATAAGCAACCGGAGGGTTGCAAGTTCGAAACTCGATCCAACCAAGATCATCGTGTACTTGGGGGGGGGGTGCACGCTAAATCTGTCATTTCCTCAAATGTCCTCACGTTGGTGTGGAAGTTTGCAGAGTGGGGTACCATATCAAGTTTTGACGTCATCTGACCGTGGTTCAAAATTGCGAGGTGTAGACCTCGGATCTTTCCCTTCGGGATGGATCCCGGATCATCGCCAAGAGAACGTTGTGTAGCTCCAGTGCGTCTTTATTTCAGCTACCTTCATACCTGTTTTATATGAGGTACTTAAATACCTAAATTAGGTTGGTGATGATTTCATAAATCTATATATCTCTTCAAATCCTTAAATAAATGAACAAAATCTAGAGAACGCCCTTTTCAAATACAGCCAGTGTCACAGATATCGCAAAAATTGCTTAATATTATAATTACATTCCACTCATCACTATTTATAAAATAAATACTAGTTAGTCCTTTTATATCAACAGATTATAATCAAGGTTTGGACAGTTAAGGAACTCTAATCCCAATCTCAAGTTATAAACGGAAACCTGAAAAAGCAGTAAAATATAGACACAAAATCTTACAAAGAGCAGTGCAGAACATAATTTTAAACTACGTTTCAAGAAAATAATTTATCAAAACAGGTATCCTTTTATGCAATAAACCAACAGTAAGGATAAAATTCGTATGATATTGATTTAAAAAAAAGTTTTTGGTGTTCATAATTTTAAATCTATACTTTAAGAAAATAATTGAACTAAACAGGTATCCTTTCATCCATGCATTAAATAACCATAATGATGAAATTCAAAGATATTGATTCGTAAAAAGTTTTCATATATATATATATATGTATATATATATATATATATATATATATATATATATATATATATATATATATATATATATATATATATATATATATATATATATATATATATATATATATATATCAAGAAATATTTGTCATAAAACCTTTCGATTTAGAAACCTTACCTAAGGTAGTCAAAGGATAGACTGTAAATACATTCACAATTTGTCTTATATATTCCGCCTGAGATACTTTCATTATTATATTACTTTAATTTAAACCCTCTGTATATTTTTTAAAAATTTCGTCCTAAAAGAATTGAATCATAAAATTCCAATTACGCGGTCAAAGAAATTTCTTCTCTTAAAGTCTATCGTAAACTCAAACTTTGAGTGCCGTGAAATAAAAACCTATTTTATTTCATTTCGCATTAAGCTTCAAAATTCCATACTAAATGCTATTTTTCTATAAATAAATTTTCTCGAACCTTCGACCCATTTAAGATGATATGAAAATAGTTCGAATCCAAATATTTTGCTTCTTTCCCATTCAGTTTTGTCAGGTTTAGGAGAGAAGCCTTAAAATGTGCCTCCCTTAAACTTTAAGAGTTATTCTCCGGGTACTATCTTATGCTAATAAATATAAAAAAAGAATTGCTTTCACTTCAAGAGCATCCGACTGAAAATCTGCACATATTTGATTGGCGTGGAATATATACAGGATAGCAAAGTCCTTATACACTCACATAACTGTCGAAAGGAGATAGCTGCAATAATGATATTGATGTATGGTAAAGTGACTGCGCGTTACAAGATTGGACCGCTGTCTCACTCCTAGCGTTAAGAAATATCTCTTATCTCAAAAATTATGACCGATACCAAAAAAGGTTTGTAGAACATCACCGATTTAGTGCGGAATGACATCCTGTGTACATGAATAGCGTGAATAGAAAGTGGGAATGCCCCTTATATAATTTGTAGGTATCTTACTCTCTTTAATGCTGTCACTATTTGGGTCAGAAAGCGGCAAATTATGTAATGCGTTATCTGTATTCTTTATCTCCTCAAAGAACAGAACTAACTGTGCAAGGTGTATGACGTCACACTACCGATACCTGTACAGCATGAAACCTGAAATGCTACCGAACGCTCAACGTGAAGATCGGTCCCAGATACATATGTATAGTGCGGCCGACGGTGAGTACATTGAACACAGATAGCAAAATTTATATTTCTCATGCGTTTATTCATGGGTTCTCATTCATTTCTCATGAGTTTATTTCTAATATGTGTATTTATCATTTTCCTATGTCTTTGTTGCCAGTTTCGATTCCTCCTTAGGTGTATTTCTTTCTTCTGTGTCAGTTAAACTTTCCTTGTGTATGTATGTCCATTTACTTGGCGTTGTTTGCGCAGCTAGTCCATATATAGCTCTTGCGAAATAAAACCCAACAAACCTATGCTTTCGTGCTGCATTCATTACTGTGTGTAGTATGTTGTGCATCGCTCACACATGTCAGGTTTTGCAGTCGCCCTAATTATTTCTCACAATTTGATGCTTTGTGATACGAGTGGTGTTGTGATATTGAAGGGGTTAGAATAACGACATATTAGCATTTACGTTTTCTATTCACACTGTTTATGTACGCAGGCCATGATTTTGTACAAAATTTGTAGTACTCTACAACATTGTAAGTAATTTTTTTAATATTACAAAGTTTTAGAGATAATAGCTCTAATTTCCGATTTTTAGCGCTAGGGGAGAGCGCTGAAAGCTATCTCATCTTGTAGCCCATAGTCACTTTGCTGTATATCACTTTCATAACTGTAGCTATCTGCGTTTAACAGCTATTTGGTGTGTAAGAGCTTTATTGTCATTCTGCATTGTTTTATACTTAGGATAATCTATATATTTGTCAATAATTCTTGAACCAATTCTCCAGAAAGTTACGAAATTCAACAATTTTTTAAGAACATCCAAGTATAATTATTAAAAAATCTATATTGCATTAATAATACGTGTTTTAGAAACTATCAAAATTCATTTTCTTTGATAACTAAAATCTGATGAAAAAACTGATGTTTAGAAAATAATAAGTGGTTAAATTCCTTGATTCACATATCTTATGTCTCTTAAACTACACTATTATTATCATTGTTAACAATAGGTCTTAAGTTGTTATTTTGTAAATATCTCGTTTATACGGGAACCCAATGTAATTTGTTATAAGAGTTGAGTTGATTAGCTCTTATTACTGTGTCGTTTGAGTTATCGATTTCTGTAAATGCCTGGGGCCCGTTTCCTGTCTCCATCTAATGATTGAACCAATCATTTAACATTCTAATCCTTGACGTATTTCAATGAGAATTAGAACAGGATACGATGGAAATGAGAAATTATCAATTACCCGATATCAACTTCAATTTATCGCCCCGGGTTAGATAGCAAAAGATGAAATTAAAGTACATTAAACTTTAGTGTAGTTAATGAAGCTTGGGTAACTGGGAAATAGATTGTTTGTACCGTATTATATCTTTCAGATAGAAAGCATGTTAAAATTATTTTCCGCTGTGTATCTATTGAAAGCATATTTTATAATTTTTCGATTGAAGCTTGTGAAACATTAGTTTGCACTTTTATGCAATTCAAAGGAAATCTGCTGTCCCTGTAGTTTCTTGAAAACCATATTTCATGCTGAAATAAATCCAGAAGTTCTGGTTTTAAACTGCTGGCCATCAAGAGTACAATACAAGAGATATTAAAGCCATATTTGTTGTATAAATAACATAAGGCCCATGGGTAAAATTATCGAAATTACAACTTCGTAATACTTTAAATAAATGTTTGCAAGCAATTATTTATTTAAACCTATTAGATTCCGAGGAGCTTTCTGATACACACAAGTCTTGCAATTTAACCTACACTACAATTATTAAAAATCCTATTAAATTTCTATGTATTACTTATGGTACGTATACCTACATGACTAAACCCGGGTTCATGCTTTATAACTATATAAAACTAATTCTTAACACCATAATAGAAGAATGTTACATATATATTATTAATGACAATAATGTTAGAAATTTTATAAATAATAATGATGTTAATAGTGTACTAACATATGACTTTAAAAATCTATTAACCAGCATACCACTTGACAAACTGAAAGATGTTCTAAATTATTACTATTGTGATTTTAAAAATTTAACTAACATAACTTTTGAAGAATGGGAACTTCTAGTTAAATACTGTATTTTCAATAATTTCATATATAACGGTGATAATATTTGTACTCAAATTAATTATACCCCAAGGCTCTAATTTTTCATCCATTCTCCCCAACCAATTTTTGACTTCTACGAAAAATATTCTGCTTACAAAAAATTCTGTTTTTAGATATATAGACGATCGAATTGTTTTTAATAGAGTAATTTTAATCATTTATGGCAATCTATCAAGAAGAATTGTACTTGACAAAAACAAATTCAGAAAATAATTAAACTGACTTTTTAGACCTAAATTTATCTATTGTGTACAGTAAAATTAATATTAATATCTATGGTAAAAAATAAATTATTTTAAATTTCCGGTTATTAAATTAATTTATAGGAACTCTAATACCTCTAAAAATATAGTACAATACAATTGTTATTCAACAAGTGCGTTTCAACAAAATTTGTAATTCGAAATTTAATCAATGCGATAATTTATTAATAAACTTGTCAATAACAACTACCCTTCTCCCTTTGTCAGGCAGGTGTATTCGTCATCTGACCGTGGTTCAGAATTACAAGGCGTTGTCCTCGATCTTTCCCTTCGGCATTGATCCCGGACCGTCTACAATAGCCCGTTGTGTTGCTCCAGTGCGACGTTAATTAACTACCTACCTGAAGATATGAGAAGTAAATTTGAGTAAAACTACCAACCTATCTACTTGGAGCTAATGCAATTGAATAAGGCACCTTAAAGCGGTAATTGAATGCTCTCACCACAATTCTCTTACTAACTTTATACATTCATGATTCTTAACCATGTCCCATAAAATATATAACTTATTTGATTATGTACTGCGGCGTTTCAGTATAACATTTTATGGCTGTTTTCATGCAGTGTGGAATAGTTCAGCGAAGTGTTGGGTATGTCTGTTTACTTTTATTCTTCTTGAGGTGGGGCCGTGGTAGCCCGGTTGGAATAGTAACGATTAGGTAGGTAGGTATTTTAATTAACACTGGAGCAACACAACTGGCTATTGGTGACGGTCCGGGATCAATCCCAAAGGGAAAGATACGAGAACAACACCAAGTAATTTTGAACCCCAGTCAGATGACGAGGCAACACCTGAGCTGGCACCCCACTCTTCAAACTTCCACGCCATGCCAACGTGAGGATATTTGAGGCCACGACAGATTGAACGTGCATCAGTCCTCTTTGTACATGAAGGTCTTTGGATTCAAACTCGCAACCCTCCGTTAGCTAATCCGTTATTCTTCCAACCGCGACCCCAGTGTACATGGGGGATGGTGCTCGTTAAATCTGACGTGGTGTCAAGTGTTACGTTGGCGTGGTGTGGAAGTTTGGAGAGTGGGGTGTCATCTCTGGTGTTGATCTAGTCATCTGACCGTTGTTCAGAATTACGTGGTGTTGTTTTCGGATCTTTCCATGGGGGATTGATCCAGAACCGTCGCCAATAGCCTGTTGTGTTGCTCCAGTGCAATGTTAATTAACTACCATTAACATTACTACCTTCATACCGTGTGGAACAATTCAGCGTTTTGTTGGGTATGTCTGTTTTGATTTTATTCTACATGTCTTTATGACGCGTTAATGTTTTGTGTGGAAATCGTTTACATGCTTTTATTTATACTTCACTATGATGTTTGAGGGAGCATTATTTAGCATTCTGCTGCCCATACGTAGGAGATACCATTTTGCGTTGTCTGGATCAGTCTAATGACGCCCCAATTCACCACCACTGGTTTCTTTAAAATTTCCTTTAGTATATATATATATATTTATATATATCATTCTTACGCGTTTGTTTCACACATCACAATGCTGGTCGATATGTTTAAAATCACCAACTCTTGAAATTATCTTTTATTGACATGTTTTAATATATTTACCATTTTTCATATTTTTGATTTCTATTTTGTTTTTCATATTGTGCATATGCATGTTTTGAAACTGCAAGTTTAATGTTGATTTGGTTGCTTGATATTTATGTTTTTAAAAAATTGATTTAATTTTATTAAATTTTGGATTTGGTATAGCGTTTTCGCTACTGGTCCTTGCACCATTAAACTCAAACCGATCATAAAAATAATCCATTCGTCATTGGGAATAAAAATAATCCATCTGTTGGCCTGATTGTGACAGGTAATCTGAAATTCCATTTTTCCAACAGCCTTGAATAAACTGCTATCCGCGATGGACTTAGCAATAATTATCCGTATGACATGTGATAAATTGAACTTAAATAGCAGGTGAGAGAATTTCCGTATAATATATTTAATATTAACTAAATTTCTGAATTCAATGGTTTGAACTTATATTACTTCATTAAATTTTATAACGTTTATGTAGTAAAGTTACTACGTCATTCTTCTAAGTGGGTTAATTTTGAAAAGGTTCTCAAATAGAATGCAATGGAAGGAAATTCTTTGCATTTGTTCTTATTGCTTCAGAAAAAAGACGATGAATCAGGATGTACTGTACATTACGCTGCAATGGATCCACAGTTTATGGCAATGAATTGGCGAATGGTTAATCTAAGGCCTATTCCGAATTACGCCATTCATGTTCTCCCATTTAAAACGATACAGTAAAAAGGATTGGAAATACCAAAATCGAACATTCCCGACAGTATTTACAAAGAGTCTCTCAGTTGCCATAGGATCTACCTAGAGCTATAGGAATAGCTTTCTTCGTGTTCTTATTGGGAGCGACTGCCCCTAAAATCATTCCTATCGAATAGGCTTGTCAAACACTCCAACTTGCCTCTGTGTGGTCTTTCTGAAATGACAAGAACCAACCTCAATAATTTCCCTGTTCTTAATACCGCCACAGTGAATAATTTTGCTGATAGTTTCATATTTTATTTCTGTTTCAAGACTATTAGGCTGCCAAACAGACTTTTAGCGGAAAGATTGAGGTCTGGCGAAGAATAAAAATAAAAATAAATAAGAAAAATAAAGTGATGAGATGATACTATCTGTTATATGACCTTTAAGACTGATTAAAACAGTTATGCAACTTGCAGATAATAATCCTTTCTCGATATCTATACGTTAAAGTTTACTGTGTAACAATTGAATTGTGTGTGCGTGTCGTTTCTTTTGTGGTAAGAAAATAGCATATATTATATTTTGAAGTGTGTTATCATAGTGAGTTATAATAAGCTAAAATATGTAATTTTAATAGAAAGTGAAAATAATAAAACTTACTTTCCTTACTTTGTATTTTACTTTCATTAGAAGTATTCGTATTTTCAAAACTTTATGAGAACGAACTTCATATCTATTTTCGTTTTGTTGTGGAAAGAAGAATAAGTTTTAATTATAGAATAAGTGGGTTTAGAAATTTATATACGAGAGATTGGTTAATTGGTCATATAATATCCTAGTGAAACTAATTAGATAGTTCATTAATTAGATGGGATTTATAAGATGAACTATTGTTCGAAACACAATATGAACATTTCTGTACTATATATACTCTTGGTATGTGAAAATTAGGAATCTTGAATGTAAGTATTAGGTTTGGTTTGCTTCTCTACTGTTCTTTTTACAACACAAGGGCTAATTAAACAAGAACCTACTACTTAAAGTGGATTTCAAATAACTATCAACTTGCACGCTCAGACTGGGATTTTAAATCAGTGTTTTAAACCAAATTCCAGAGCGCTAATCGTTCGGCTAACACAGCAATACGGAGGAAAATAAGAAGATAATTAGCAATTAAGTTTTTATTAGTAATTATTATTTGTTAGTTTTTATTAGTGATTATTAGTAAATATTTTCTTATTAGTAATTATTTTCTTATTCTTTTATTTAAGGAAATATTATTCATAAAAATGTAGTAGTAATTTAGATAATTACTACGATATGTAGCAACTATCAAAATTTCTACGTTTCATAGTAATTACCTAAATTATTATTTGTAGTATTCCTCTTATTTCAATAGAGCTCCACCCTGTTCCTATTTTTTACAATTAAAAAACAAGTTAAATTACGTTAAGATATTTTTTATGAACCCGTATGCACCCGTATATGAACAAACGGTTTTTATCATGTCTAAAGAAGAAACAGCATTCATATCATTTTCAGCGGTTACACGAAAAGGATCCAGAAATTCCTCACCAAAAAAGTTATTGTAGGTCTTGCTTGGAAGATCAATAGATAGATAGTTATTGAATTAATGTCCCACTGAAGCAACAAACGGGCTATTGGAGATCTATCCCGAAGGGAAAGATCCGAGGACAATATACCTCTTAATTTTACACCACGGTCACATGACGAGTTCCACACTTGAGCTGGTACCCCAAACTCAAAATTTCGACATCACGCCAACGTAAGGATATACGAGACCAAGACAGATTTTACATGCCCCAGCCCCTGTACACGATGGTCTTTGGTTGTATCGAGATTCGAACTCGCAACCCTCCGTTTTCAAATCCGCGACTTTACCGCGTCCCTCTGAACAATAGATTTGTCACTTCATTTAAAGTCTCTAGATTTTGGTTGGAATTTTAAAATATTTCGAGAAGGTATATATTCAAGTAATAAATCCAACAACCAAATTTGAACATATTTAGCCCGGTTGAACGAGTAACGGATTAGCAATTGGAAGGTTGTGAGTTCGAATCCAACCAAAGACCGTAGTGTAGAAAGGGGGCTGGTGCGCTTTAAATCTGTCGTGGCCTCAAATGTCCTCACGTTGGCGTGGTGTGGAAGTTTGGAGAGTGGGGTTGCAGCTCAGGTTGACCTCGTCATCTGATCGTGGTTCAAAATTACATGGTGTTGCCTCGGATCTATCCTTTGGGGATTGATCCCGGACCGTCGCCAATAGCCTGTTATGTTGCTCCAGTGCGACGTTAATTACCATTACTATTACCGAATGTATTTAATTACTTAATCATCTTTAATAATCTAGTTTTGTCTTGTATCTGGTCATGAAACAAATCAATATGGGGCTCTTAGCCGCCTCTCAATAGTAACAATTCTTCAAAGCAGAATTATTTTCTACTTACTACAGAGACGCCATAGCCGGCTAAAAGGCGACTTTTTGCTATTTTTCAATCTTGGGGTCTTGAGGCAACTTATTAAACAAAATTGGTCTCAAAAGTACCTATTTTCAAAATGTTGGCGGCATTTTTTGAAAACTCATCAAATGTTGGTTGTTTTGGAGTTTTATGGCGCAAGTGCGATATTTGGTCATGCTGCGCTAGACAAGACGTACAATATCAAGTAATAGCCATACACACGTATGAAAGTTTTTACTCACTCAGAAGAGAGAAATACACCCAGGGAGGAATGCACCTGACAGGAATAGAATCTGCGCAGACTACAACTCGAAGAATTCACCAAAGGTCATCGAAAATTTAGTCCTTTTTTAAACTAATAACGGAAAAATATTCTTTGAGGAGAACATTTTCCAAGGGACGCCAATTTCGATGTTTTGGCTCCAAGTTGCGGCAACCATGAAAGAAAAACATCGATATCTGTGTTAAACAGAATGTCATGATAACCTTATTAAGAAATTATTTAGTTTTTAATTTTAAAATTTTAATTTCAAAATTTAAATTATCGAGATCTTCAACCTCTGTTTTATACTAAAAACCACATTTTGTGCTTTAACCGATTCATTTGGTATCTGAGAAACTAAAATTGCTACTAAAATAGATCTTAAGAGAAGACTTTTTTTCCTAATATTTAAAAAATTATGCTACTAATGCTAACTCTTTCACAAATGCTTTGACTGTGGCAGCCCTGTTATTAACACTAATAATTCTAAAAAAAGGCTCTTTTAGTTTGAAATGCGTTTACAATATCAACTTTTATGTTTTGCTCTGTATTCAATGGAACATTAAGAAAATTGTCGAGTCAGTGATATTTTTCCTTTGTTTTCTATAGATTTTTCAATCTAAAGATTCAAGAAGCCATCAATAAAATGTTCTGCTTGAACGATTTTGAAGAACACGCCAAGAAAACTTTAGATAACAATGCGTGGACTTACATAAGCCAAGGATCTGAAAGGGAACTTACATTAAAAGAAAATATCCGAAGCTATACCAGGTTGAACAGTTTTTCTCTTTATTTTTCATTTAATATTTATTCAAAGCTTACTGAATTTAAAAAATTAAATTTGGAGCATTAGCATTTTAATTTACCAAGAAAAAGTAACTATTTGAAAACTTCTCTTTACTTACAAAAAATGAGTTAAATCACGTTACTAAAAGATTTTTCGAGAACAATGAAACCTTTGACTATTTACTTTTGCTATTGAAGCATTTTCACGAAGAACCTTATCAACGAAGTTTTTGCAAATTGATAAAAATAGGATAACTTAGGGCTCTTTTGGTAAATATACTGTTTACTTATTATTTGATTAGTTCAAATAAGTTCTAAGCACATTGTCTTTCAGCAACGAACTGTGAAGGATTCACTGAAGCGCATGAAACATTGTATGCTGTTGATTATTTAACAAATGTGCACGAATTATGATGTAACACTTTTTCTGAAAAAAGTAGTTTGAATATAAATAACGAACACGGCGAAACAAACATATTTGAAAAGGGGGAAATATTTCTCTTTCTGCAACACTGAACCTAATCCAGAGCAATTAATGCGGTTGAAGTTCAGCTACCAACACAGAAAAAATAATGCCATTGTTCAATAAATCTCTATTATATTAATTTTAAATTACTCTCTCTCTCTCTTACCACTGATTATTCTGTAAAAGTTACCTATTCTGTATAAATATATTCATAAATGGGGCTGAGAATCATAGTGACATAAGTAAAATTAATTAAAAATTGAGTTAACCCTTCTGGTGGCTGTCTCAAATAGGTATATCGTCATTATTAAAAGTGACCAGATCTTGATCTCATCATCAAAAAAAAATTCGGCAGTATCTTGATGACGAGATATCTGTCATTAGCAAGATTGGTCAGATCTTGGTGGACGATATATCTCATCGAAACGACTTGGAGGGTTAACCCATGATTTTGCATTCCGACATCCATCTATATTGGTATCATTGTGTTTTAATATAATAAATATTTCTCACTAAATTAAAACCCCTGATTTATAATCTCAATAATATCGGCAATAGTTGCAATTTTGTATTTTTAAGTGAATTTTTGAATTAGTATATTCAGAAACCCCCCTCATACCTGAACTTCATTTTCACTTCTACTTTGGAAAACTTCCTTGTGGAAATCTTGTGGGACCGAACATGGTGAAATTTATCACCTGTGACTTCAGAAATGGAAAAAAGTTTTTTAATTAATTAAATTTTGTTGGAGAACGCCATTCAGTAACTTTAACTGAGAATAGATCATGAATTGCATTTTCGGAAAGCGATTAGGATTCCTGGTAGGTTGTCGACATCCCTTGTATTGTTCGAGTTTTAGATTTTGCTTATCGGTAATAAATAGGGTAGGGTTACTAGGTTTAAAATCAATCTCAATTTGGCAGTTTCGGAGAAGCTGGGATGTATACTGAGTTCTGCGATCGTTCAGATTGTTTTACCAGTACAACTGAAAAACTATTTTCGCGAAATTTAAATTTTAATACTCTTCACTTGTTTTAGACTTATTTTTTCTCTTCGAAATATATATAATTTCTCAATTTTTGGGACAGACGATACAAAGAGAATAAAACATTCAATCGTGCACTAGAGGAAGGCAGAAATTAATTTTTGTGTGTCCAATATTGCTAAAGTCGTGTGTTCATTTTCTGGACGGTATGTGTACATTTCGATTAACTCTCCTCGAATGTCCTTGTTTAGCACACATGGTTGTATAATTTCTGTTTATAGAATGAAGTAAAACATATAGCACAAAGCCTTTGCAACCAAGGCTGGAGGCTAATCAAATTTATTCAAAGTGTTTTTAAATACTTTTTACAAAAGTTTTCTTTACCAAACGATTAAACTTATTAAACATTGCATTTCTTTACCATGTTTCAAGTAAAATTAATTGGTTTAATTGAAATCTGCACTCAATAAGCAAGTAACACCATCATTCCCATTCCAAACAGGTACGGGTTTCCATTCAAAACTATCAGTTTCGATTCTACCTCCAAAAATTTTCTATAAAAATTATTATTTATAAATTAAAATGTGATAGAAATGTCTTTAAAATTGTTTTTAACATAGGAATTAAAGTAGATTATTCAAGAAAGTTTAATGAAGGAACGTTAGAAAAACTACTGTTCTTTGAATTTTGTATTATAACCTTCTTTTTAAATATGCCAATGCCGTTATACGTATGGAAGTTTCGTTATCATTAAACATTTGACGAAAAACATATTTCAGAAAAATATAAAAGAACAAATTTATGTAAACTCCTGATTAGCATATAACTTTGAAAATATGAGAGTCATTCCATGTCCCTAAAACCACCGATGTCATAGAGCATGTCAGTTATTAATTTTGTTGCAGATGCAATAAAAACCAAATCCAACTTAGTTTTTTTACTTAAAGTGCATGAGATTTAGAAAATGCACTTAAGTTCTCAACGAAATTCCCTTCCAACCAAAATAGGATTTTCGTATGCTGTTAAGTGGTTAAAAACCTTCTCACACGTGTTTTGTTTCTTGTAAATGTTAAGACACGTTTTAACATTTTTTAAGAAACGTTTCTAGATAATTCAATTAACATTTTCAGAAAAGATTTTTAAAAATAACTACATTTTTTAGTTACTTTATCTTTAAACAATCCGAAACAATTTTTTTATCTCAAATTGACATAAAAATTCAAATACACTTTTAAAAATTTAATTATTCGTTATTCAAAGAAACAGTTTTGTTTGTAAGCTCATTTCTTTATAAAACTAAATCAAATTATCCTCCTACCACCAAATCATGTTTTTATTTTATTAATCTAAATATACTACTCTTTTTAACACTTACCATCTATTGCAGGGGTCGGCAACTTCTTTTACTAGGAGGGCATATTTCAGAAATGCGGGAGTTCGGCGGGCACCTTGGGTTGAAGAGGAAGGGAGGGGTAATATTTAAACATGAAAATATTAATGCAACATAATTTTTTTAATATATAAATTCAAATTTTAATTGAAAAAACAATCTTAAAATTGATAATTAATTCGATATTTGACATTGCAAATCTGCGGCCAACTCGTTGTAATTTGGCACATAAGTTGAATTCCCTGTTCTCAGGCATTGGTCCAAATGAGCGTCAGTGAGGCTTGATCGGTACTTTGATTTTAAGTATTTCATATTGGAAAACAAACATTCACAATCATATTTCGGCGCGCAAAAAGAATTCACTTTTAGAGCACATTTTTCTCAACAATGGAACGCTATTTCCATTCACTAAATTCCAGAATTTCTTCGTTATGATGTGGTGATTTTAATTCAATGTCATTTGTTATATTTATAATTTCCAATTCTAAGTCCTCCCTATTGAAAATATCGAAATATGTTGCGATTTTATAAGTCACATAGTCCTCTGTATGAGAAAGGATTAATAAAAAACATTAAGAATGCCTCCAATTCGAGAATTCTTAAAATCTGGTATTAAATTCTTCCAATAAGGGGGAATCAAAATATTTGGCAAACTGATGGGTGGTAGCATTTCCATCGCAATAATTTTCTATTGCCATTTTTAAATTTGGGAAAAGTGATAAATTATCTCTCTCCATATGCGATTTCCAGAGCGCCAATTTAACTTTCATTGCAGGCGCTCCGTCTGTTGTAATTGCAGACAATTTTTCTAAAGGTG
This sequence comes from Meta bourneti, assembly GCA_933210815.1. Lineage (NCBI taxonomy): Eukaryota > Metazoa > Arthropoda > Arachnida > Araneae > Tetragnathidae > Meta > Meta bourneti. The sequence continues at coordinate 59,188,259 of OW119926.1, forward strand.
TATTATTTTCCTCTAGATACTTTTTAAAAGTTGAATAAATATAGTTGCCTCTTGTACGTTCTTTTAAAGGTAGAATTTTCAGAAATTCTTTTACAGAAAAGTCGTCAAAACCATCTTTGAAATAATACATAATTGAGAAGTGTCCGACACGTCGGTGGACTCATCCACCTGCAATGAAAAGAATTTACTTTTTTGAATATCATTATTCAACTGTGATTCAATAGCAGCCATCATTTCGATTCTTCGAGTTACTGTTCTCGCTGATAGTTGGATGGCATTTATTGCCGTTATTATTTCATTTTTATTTTTATAGTCATCAAAAAGTGTTTCTGCAGTTAACAACATGGCTTCTTTAATAATCTCCCCTTTTACAAACTGTTTCATTTTCTTTGCCAATAAGTGCAGAATTTTGAAAGAGGCTTTTCTTGATTGGGAAATTGGTCTGGTATATAAACTCTGCTGTCCAGTTGAGTTTTAGTTCAAAAATTTTTTCTTTCTAATTTCCGAGTTTATTGGAAAATTTGTATTAAAATTTTACATTTTTTACGTTACATTTTTTAGCAATAGCTACACTTGAATTGCACAATAAGCATACACTTTTATCTTTATAATAAAGAAAACAAAATCGTTCTTCCCACTCAACATTAAAATGATGTGTCTTCTGCTTCTTATTTCTTTTTTTCATGGCGGCTACAATAATAATACAAATAAATAAAGGAGTAAAATAAATAAATTGTGGAGCATCATATACTTTTTTCACAGGATTTTAACTCTCCTGGTGGTTGTCTCGACGAGGTATCTCGTCATAAGCAAAACTGACCAGATCTTGATCTAATCACCATCAAAAAATAAGCAATGGCTTGATGACGAGATATCTTGTCATTAGCAGAATTGTTCAATCATGGACGAACAATGTACTTGATGGCTTCGAGAGTCGAAACCACTTGGAGAGTTAACCAACCTTTTTCTCTTGAAACAAAATTTGAAGGCACTGCCTTCTTGAGATTAGCACGCAAGATTTGGTAAGAGAAAATCCCCACTCAAATCTATTTAAATTTTTATACCCCATTGGATTTTTAAACTTCACATAAATGTTTTTGTCTATGCCTTTTATACCACATCACATTTCATCAGCTGTCAATATTACCATCGATATAAAACTCATTTTTACCCTTTTGAAATTATTATTTTAATATCTTAGTTGCTAGCATTGTATTTTAATCTCAGTTGACATTTTACATACACTTTTATTTATTTGTCTGACTAATATAAATATTTTAACTTTTTTTGGGGTTGCATTCTGTCTTGTGTTTGGAGCAGCTTATCCTTTTCTGGATCTTTCGCCATAAAACACAAATTAACCAACCAACCAACCAACTTGTCTGATCTCTCAGACTTGCTACCTCTTACTAGAGAACTGTATAACCTCTCTCTCTCCACTCTTTTTCTCTTAGAAGTTTTGAATCTAAAAAAGGTCCAAATTTTTATTTTATTTGCTTTTTTATTCAAGGTATGCCATTATTCCAAGGATGTTACGCAGCGCACCGCATCGAGAATTATCAGTCACGGTGCTTGGAGAAAAAATCTCTATGCCCATAGGATTAGGTCCAGCCGGGTTCCAAAGACTGGCTCATCCGGATGGAGAAATAGCTTCATCAAGGGGTGAGTAAAAATATGATGAAGCCATTCCTCCTGGTTCTTATCGCTTTAAAACAAACTGAAAGAAATAAATAAACCTCAATCCTAGCTAAACTGAGAAAAAACAATTACTTTTTTTTATCTCAGAAGCCATGAAGACTTTATTTAAATGTGTTTAATAATTCTTTGGACCGTAAATTCCTTCAAAAAAGGAAATATAAGCAATGAAGACTCTTATCGCGTTTAGAAGTATCGTCCGTCAATTGTTATCACAACTAAAAGAAAAGCTAAATTCAATGAGACAAAGAAACTATATCGAAATCGATAAGATAACCTCTCGTCGAATATTTTCCTGTGTTTGCTTTTTGCATTTAATTCTTCACACGTTTGGTATCATTACCCATTTCCATTCGTACCATTCATTTTAATTTCACTAGTTCTCGAATCTGTTATTACTGTCCAGCTGCCAAAGGTCGGAACACTAGGATTTAAAAACCGGTAATAATGAATTGCTGGTTTTTACCGATTTTGGAGCTTAATGAGATTTACTGTTATCGAAACAACATTACCGGTTTTCTTCCCTATGATATTTTATTATTATTTTATCTTTATTTTTCGATCATTCTTTAGGGATCAATGTATACACGCAGTGGTTGCAAATGGCTGTAGTATCTTAGCAAATGGTTGTAGTGGTATGCTTTTTATCAATATCCAAATGTGGTCGTCTGCTCAAAAAGTTTAGAAACCTCTGGTTAAATTTATCATTTTGGTATCTTCTGTTGAATGTGGAATGAATACCAAATGTGGTCGTCTGCTCAAAAAGTTTAGAAACCTCTGGTTAAATTTATCATTTTGGTATCTTCTGTTGAAAGTAAAAACTGATTGCTTTCCTATTTTAACACTTTTTTGGAAGGAAATAAATTGCTCACTGCATGTTTTACGAATGCTCACGTGTTAAAAACAATTACGTCTTATTGCCTTCATCATAACAGCAATTACTGTCATTTCGAAAAATGTCCTTAACAAAATGTAAAAATGCAAAACAGCTCGCTAAGGAGTAAAAATAGCGCTTAAAACCGGTATTCCATCAGTAATTTGTCAATAATGAGAATATCGGTAATTTGAAAACTGACGACGAAATTCGACGATTGAAATAAGGGGATGTTTACAAATTATGGATGGTTCCTTAAACAAATAAAAGCAATCGATACAACGGAGAGTGGATACATTTTTACAATGAAGTGCAAATGAAGATTTCATTTTGTGTTGCTTTTAAATGTTAAACTAATAATGCATATTAAAATCTTTTTATTGTAAAGATGTATCCATTCTCCGGTGTATCGATTTCTTTTATTTGTTTAAGGAACCAAATGGACATCTTCATTTTACAAAATGAACATCTTCATTTTTCGTGTTTGATTTCTTCCATTGGAGTTAGTCACATCTTTTGTTATATTTTTATTTATTTTTTTAAATTTTTGTTAGTCTCGGTCATCGACCTTCTAATGCAATAGACGAAGCATGTACGCCAAGCTTCATACTATTTTTCCTGATCGATCGGTTCGAATACTATCACATGGTATTGAGAGAAAGCACGAATCTTTTTGTAGAACTAATTATTGACTGGTTAACGTGATTATCGAGCGTGATTAAAAACACTAGTTATGACGCGATATAGCCAATCGACCCAAGTTGATTCACAAGTCCAAGTGACCAAGACGTCTGAGATTTTATGACAGCGACTCCTCCGCAGGCATCGCCTGTTTCATTAGATGGAATCAATCTAAATACAAGTAGACATGGTGTGTCTGAGGTAGCAGATCTTTTATCTACAAAGAACAGGAAAAAAATCACAGAAAATTCGAAACAAAATCACAATGTATGAAACTTACACGAGAAGGTGTGGTATATCCGACAGATAAAAAGAAGGTTGGTCGTTTGATTGTTTTGTGATTGTATGGCGCAAGGACCATATTTATCCAAGTGCGTCAAACACAAGACAGACGTCAAGCAAAATATCTCGTGATTGGGAAAAAAGGATTGGGTGCGTCAAACACAAGACAGACGTCAAGCAAAATATCTCGTGATTGGGAAAAAAGGATTGGGTACTGCGGTGAAAGAAAAGATTGCTTGGGTATCCCGGGAGCTCAATTCCCGTGTTTATTAAAGACAGTAAACCCCATCAGAAAAGAAAAGATCACTAGATAACTCGGGTCTGTGAATCCCGTACACACTTAAAGATGTGCCAATGAGAGCAAAAGAAGGAAAGAAAATTAATCTAAATTAAAAATAACATATATCCCCATATTAAGTCAAGAAAGATTATGTTGCAAAAACAATGCATAACTTAAGGAGAACATTTATTATTAAATTGTAAAATCTAAATTCACCTTAAGGTGAACTAGATAATCTTTCTACTGTACAAACGGCTATTAAATTGTGCGCATAGACCTGGGGTTGCAATAGTATATCGCCAGTGGTTATACATCATGGTTCATGAAACTGAAACGCTTCGACTCTGAAAGCGTATTGCACAGATGTCGTGAGTGCTGAAGTGTTAATATATCCGAAATGTATCGATATTATTTTAAATGGTGCTTGATAATGGTAACTTAGCCACCATTTCAAAAATTAGCCACAATATAGTAACATTTCAAGCCTCAAAATTAAAGTACTTTGTCTGAAGTTGCATTATATATACACTTGCATCTACAATTGGTGACTGATAGACATGATTATGAAAAAGTCCATTCTCAAACAAAGCCGGATGGCGCTCTACTGGTGGCCCTATGGAAGGTCCCCGATGAACAATTGAATTTACAATGCTAATCACTCTCAACAACTGTTTAAAGGCTGGAAATAACAAACACTGCTTCTACTCCTATCACAACTTCACTCTTCCTCGCCGCTCATCCTCGTGTCAAAACTGCCTTCCTGAACTCACACTGGATTGTTGAGGCCAACACAGAACAGTCCAACGGTCGCAATCATTCATTGCACGATCACGCATACGAAATACGACTGTTGTCTTAATAGAACTTTCACGGATTCACGCATATGACAATCAGTCAACTAGTGATAACATCTTTCGAATTCAGTCACTGATATATTGTTGGGGAAATGTTGTGTGAAACTTAGTCACCACTCCAAAAACAAACAACACACAATATGGTAGTTGTAAAGCATAAAGAAAGTACAATGAATTTCAGCCATGAAAGACTTTTTGGTAGACAACGCGAGAAGTTGCACTTACCTACCAAACCACCTTACCATACTTCATTTCTTCCTTTACAGCTGCATCTGAAGCTGGTACAGTTTACACATTGAGCATGGCAGCGACCACTTCTCTCGAAGACGTAGCCAAACATCAGCCAAAGAATACTCCTCTCTGGATGCAAATGTACTTGTTGAAAGATCGCAACCAAACCAAAGAAATGATTCGGCGGGTTGAGTTGCACGGATATAAAGCCCTGGTGTTGACTGTAGATACGTCTGTTGCAAATTTAAGATTCAAGATGTCACGATTTAGTTTAACTTTGCCACCACATTTGAGGTAAAAATTTCTGAGTGTTTTATACTTTTGTCTTGTTTGTCAAGTGAGTTCGTTGTTATTTATGTATCTTTATCGTGACTTCTCTTACAGTATATGAGAGCTGTATGCTAAGCAGCATATTCACTAGCGAACTGAACACGTTATTCAACAGTATTCACTAGTGTGGATGTCTGTCGAACAAGCCCTTAAAACTGGCTTGTCATGCTTAAAGCTATTTTACCAGTAGTCAGAAATGCACTGTTGGATCATTACAAACTTAAAGGAACTGTTTGCAGGCCACAGCTCTGGGAATTTGCTTTCAATCACTCTGATCGATGTGGATTCTTCTGCTTGTGATAACTTTGATCAATGCGATTTGACAACACCCGATGATTGACAAATTGACTGTGGACAAATCGTCCACAGCTGAAGCTGGTTACATTGCATGTTACCGCTTTCTAGTCAGTACGCTGCATTAAACGAGTTGGAGTTCAAAGTTAGCTGCCCTTTCTTAAAAGTTTAAATCATCTGAAATTTTACCTGATTAAATGATTAAATTTAATATTTATAAACCCGTAATTTTTTAATTTTTTATACTTTGTATATGGAACTGCTTTTTAGTATATGCAATGCCTCAAACCGAGAATTATCCATTTCTGCACTCCACAATTCTGTGGCTTTGTCTAATTGTGATCACGCTCTGATCAATGCAATTCGAATGCTCGCGATGTGTTACAAAGCGACTGTGAATGGAGAGTCCAAGTCTAAAGACAGATACATTATTTATTACAGTTCCTTAGTGTGTACAGGCAGTAGACGAGTACATTTCAAGAGTAGTTTACTTTACTTAGAATATTGAACCACGTAAATCCAACTGTAATTTCACACATGAAGAATGAGGGATATCTAGTGAACCATTTAAGTATTAAATGACAAATCATAGATTGAATGATATTTGTATGAAACACCCTTTTTTCTACATGTTTTTCATTTGTCAACTGTCAGTGCGAGTTACCTATTGCATCAAGCCTATTGCAAAATATTCTCTCAACTATGGTCCTTTATCGATTAATTAAAGGAAATGTTCAATGGACGCCACTATGGTCCAAAATGTTTCAAAATTAATTAATTATATAAATAACATAGGGGTAACGAAAATGTTTAATATGAATTTCTGATCTTTCTAGAGATAATATCAGAAAAATCTTTTGAAAAGCTATATTTTAGAAGCTATAGATAAGTTATTTGGAATCATAATTGCGTAAAGCTACGGTACCTGTATAGATGGCTAAATTAATATTTTATAAACTCGTAATTTCTTTATTTTTATATACCTTGTATCTAATATCTATAATCATTTTCAGAGTGCCTAATATACCATCAATATCTGATCAATCGGAATCGGGTGCTAAAGACTCGGAACTTTTTGCAACTTCACACCTTTTCGAAAGTTGCTTAAAGTGGGAAGACGTGACCTGGCTGAAAAGTGTTTCTAAGCTTCCAATTATTGTTAAGGGGATCTTAACAGGTACTAGTTTTGATAATTTACAATATCTCGTTCTTTGACATGTTCCGAAAACGTAATGTATCTTGTATTCTCATTCGCGCAAACCTATTTGATGGCTTACAATAAGCCATCTTCTGCAAGATCAAACGCAATTCTCAAAATAATCAAAGTAATTTTAACATCTCTCATTCACGACACAAATACTTTTTACCACATTCTTAAAATTGGATATTTTTATCAGCGGAAGATGCCCTACTAGCAGTGAAACATGGTGCTTCTGCAGTTTGGATCTCAAACCATGGTGGTCGAGAACTAGATAGTGTACCTCCAACTGTAAGTACCACCTCAAAAGTCTTACTATTCCATGATTACAAAGTCGCCAAATATTATAGTCCATATATCAGATATTGTTTGCGAGCTGAAACTAAATACAAATAAATTAATTGCTATAGCAAAATTAATAACTAGAGCAAAATTAATTGCTTTCAGCAAAAGTCCCATAAAACCCCCATCCCGTTGCATAAGAAGCTTGATCGTTGCCCAAGCAGAATCGTTGCACAAGCTTGAGCAGTCACATACACCACTTGCTTCAGTTACTAATCCTTGGTGAATAACTAATTTCGTAGCTCATCAACAACAGTAACTCGTCTGTTTAGCAGAACCATATTAGTACGTACACTATACATCGCTGTTCTGACCATTGTGACAGCGGACGGCCATCTGGTTTCTTCATGCGTAAATATGTGAATCAATTTTTAAACGTTTCAATTCAATCGTAGTTACTCCATTGTGGCAAATCACTGTCTTCGTACTGTGATGAAAAGCTTAGATAGATTCCGACACCTGTTATACCTTCAAAACACAATGGATCACTGAACGCTGCTCTTGTGCAAAAGGAAAACGGAACAGCCGTGGTTGACGTCACGGGAGCGACAATGGAGCTGATTCAGCAAATTCAAAACTGGGCAGAAGTGACAAGACAGAAACCTCGCCTAGAGATGAGTGCGAAAAAGATAATGCTACCAACAAAAACAACTGCCATTGCCAATGATTAACTCACCATTTACATTCAATACATTAATTTCCTTACATGCATCTGTGTTTACAATCTGCGTTTCCTTGACCTGTCACAGATAAAAATAAGAGTACATTTTTCATGATTTTATACCCAGTTTTCTATAATTATTTTTGTACTTGAGATTCAAATAATTTCCTCCTCACATTAGTTGGATGTCCTACCAGAAATAGCATCGGCCTTAGCTGGCACTGGATGTGAGGTCTATATGGATGGAGGTATACGTTGGGGTAGTGATGCACTCAAGGCTATTGCTTTAGGTGCAAGAGCTGTCTTCATTGCTAGGCCAGCGTTATATGGACTAAGTCATTCGGTAAGATATTTCTGATGACTAAAGCATAATTCTCATTTATTGCACTGACATTTCTTTGACATCGAAATTTCAATCATTCTAAGATTACAAATCGTTTCATTACTACTAATAATCTTTACTTTATTCTTGTCTTTTAATTACTAATTTTTATGTTAAGTCAATTAAAGCTCTGGTCTTTGGTTCAAGATTGGCCAGAGATCTAGCCCTTGTGCCATAAAAACCTGCCAACAAATCCATGTTAAATCTCTTTTTCATTAATTTCCAACTATATGCTCCATTTTATTAACATCATGTAAAAAAGAAGAGTGCAATACTTTAATTATTTAATCTGGCACTGATGAATCATAGAGAAACTTAGCAATTGATTTTAATAATTGAAATCGAATGTAATATCCTTTTTCAAGGAAGTTTCTAAACAAATTTAATCTAACCTTATCGGAATAATAAATTGGAAAACAAACATTACTGAATTAAAGCACAAATAGTTGAGAAGCAAATTCTGAATTTTTTTTCGACAGCTTAAATTAGCATACAATTCTGATTCAGATGAATTTTCCCAACGCAGATGCAATTCTGTAAATTAAAGACCTCGCTCTCCACTATCAGTTTCAAATTAATTTTAGTTTATGTTGATTAAGTTTAAGAAAGCTTATTAAGTTCAGTTTTGAAAATTTTGGACAACGTCTTGGATCATTAACTTTTTCATTTTCTTATTTCGTCGTTCGTTTTCTGATTAAGTTGTAATATGTCGCCCTGTTTATTACTGTTTTGGCTTGCCTTTGGAAATAAAAAAGGTTTAGAAATTTTAAAATGCATTTAAATTTTATATTAACTAATAATTTTCACCATAGTCCTTCACAAATTTACATTAACAACTAATTTATGTTTGCAAAATTCGTTGAAAAACACAAGATATTTCAAATATATATTTATATAAGTAATGTAGGACGTTGTTCATAGCGACTTTTTAGTGTTTTAGTTTGAGTAACTTTAAAAGGTAAGTGAAAAGTTCTTATAAAAAGAAAGTAATTAGACCTTTAAGAAACTCGAAACTCAGCATAAGTGAAATTCTTTTGTAGAAATACATATTCTGAATTGAATTGCTGGTATATTTTATTTATATTAATACATTGTACTACAATTTGACAAAATTATAATATGAAAAACAACTAACTTTTAATAATAATGGTTGGTTGTTTTTCTGTCGCAAGGACCATATATGGTCATGCTGCGCCAGACACAATGCAATATCAAGTAATTGACACAAGACATACAATATCAAGTAATTGATACACACAGTGAAAGATTTAATGACACAGAAGAAATAAATACACCCAGGGAGGAATACAACTGGCAGGAATCAAACCTGCGCCGCCTACAACTCGAAGGTTGCTAGCGCAGTGGGCATACCCACTGAGCCACGACGGCCCCATTTAATAATACTGAAAGAAAACATCATACAAACGCGGAATATCACTCCAGTGTTGATCAGACTGGTATTACATCTCAATCATTCGTCACTCCTTATATATTTCATAAAATCCTTTCAATGTCAAAGAAATAAAACTCTTAAATTTAGAACTACCTGAAATAGGTCGTCATGTTCAATTTTTTCTAGGGTCAAGAAGGTGTTCAATCTGTTTTGGAAATACTAAGGTCTGAACTTGACAGGACAATGCATCTCGCGGGTAAGTAATCTAAACTAGATTGTTAGATGTGCAGCTACGTAAAACTGTGTTTTCCCTTTTGAGCATAGATTGAAAAAATGAATGAAAATTACTCTTATGCGTTTTTTCAACAAGACGAGTATAATATTTCGAATTTTATAAACATTCATTTTGTGTTCAACACAAATAATGTAAATAAAGTTTTTGTTAATAGATTGGAAGAGAAATTATTCATTGCGATTAAAATATTTAATTTCTTTCCGAACAAAAAATGCATAAAAGTTTCCAATTTTTATTATAAATTGTGTCTGTTATAAATTTTTGTGTATTTATTATAAATCAAATTTGAGCTCTTTTCTTTCGATAATTATATTTTCTGTACCAAATTTTATCCCTATTTTTACACATTAGTTGTATAAGAAAATTATGAACTTCTATCGGGAGGTAAGAGCTGAGATTTTCAGTCAATTAAAGTCCTAAATTGTTTCCATCAAAATATATTAAGATTGTTGTGCATATTTTTAATTCAAATATTAATTTCATAATTACTGTAACTAATTTTCCCGAGGGAGACTAATCATTGAAGAACTAGACACACAGTGTACAACAGGGAAACACACAGCATTGCTATTTAAGACAAAAACCCGGAGAAGTAGTCAACTTCAAGTTATGTACGTAGTTTCTTGAAGACAGCATTTTCAAGATTTAGAACTGGTCGCACCAAAGCTAAAAAATATGTTGCCGGAGTTACCCTGACGGTCAGAACTGTCAGGATAACACATGGCTACTCTTGCCCATGTTAGTACTTGAAAGGCCAAGGGAACACCACGAAACTTATCTAATTTTAATAAGAAAAAATTCATAATTATTATTACATAATAAAAATTAAAAAAACATTCTGTATAATTTGTTTGGGTTCTTTATAATTAACATTATACCAAAATATCACTGTCAGGGAAATATTATTACGAAAAATATGAATAAAAGTCTGGGAAATGAATTTAACATTAGGAGCTCCAACTTTACATTTTCATAATCCAGAAGCTGCTGGGTATTGGTGAATGAAGAAACTTGGTATCAAAGTTTAAATTTTGAGGTGGATTCGAAACTTTGTGTATAAATTATATGTTGCTATTTTGAGTTACGAAGTGCGTACTCGATATAATATGAATACCCTAATAAAAATTTCATGCATATGAATTTTTTGTCCTTTGTTTCTTATCGAACGGTATCTTTGATCTGATCTAGAGTGTGACTCAGACGAGAAGGCAGTCAACCTTGGATCAGTAGATTTTTGAATAGGTGTGAAAGAGTGCTAGGAGGGATGTCTTATGTGCGTACCGTATCATTTGGGCAAAAGCATGAATGACCATGGCAGTAGAGGTTTCTCGCCCTGGAAACTAGTTATTGCTATTACCCCTTTTGACACTGAATCATAAACTTAGAACCACAATCCGTGCTAAAGACACCAGTTGTGAAAGCCCTTTGTTTACATTGCAACCATCCCTAATTTAACTAATAGGCTCTTTCAAAACCACGTTACTCGACTGTCTTCTCACAGGGGCTGCAGTATACTATGAACGATGCACGAATAAGGAGGGTTAGGTATTTTTCCTGAGATATTTAACAATGTATCAAAAATTTGTTCCAAAAACCTAGATTTCTAATTTATTATCTGTGTATTTACGTTTTAGGTTTATCAGATATTAAAGATGCTGGTCCTGATTTGGTGCGGAAACATCATTTCTCTTCGCTTTAACAACCCATTCACGTATTGCATGAAATGAAATTTGAATTGGTGTGAATGAATAAGGATTTTCTGCTAAAATAATTTTGAAAATTTACATTTGAATCTGATAAATTTGCTCTCAAATGAAGACAACAGAATATTGCATTTGATATCCATTGTTATTGTTTTGTAATTTTATAACATTTGTTAGGTAAATAAATAAAAGTTGTAAATTATTGTTATACAACTTTTGTGCTTAATCGTCTCATTTACACAGTGGTATACTAGAATCTCTACACTTTCAATTGTGGTAAAAATGCTTTGAAATTTCTAACTTAAAAAGACGAGTTTCATTCACTTAAATAAAATATTTGCTTTTGGGTAAATTTTGCACAATTTTGTTGACCTTGGATCCCTTGGCATCCCGGACAACGCCTCGTTTAGGGATCAATCCCTTCGAGTTTGACAAGGCTTTAATAGCGGGTGAAATCCCTTCGGAATCAATCCCGGACCGTCACCAATAGCCCTTGGTGTTGCTCCAGTGCAACGTTAATTAGCTACCTATCTCAGATCTAAGCCAAATATTATTTCTAGATATTTTTACATTATCAACAAGTCGTTTTCTTCCAGGACACCTTGGTAAAAAAGGAGGCTGTTGAGTTTTTATTATTGCCCATTTTACCCGCTACTGAAGCCCATTTGTGAAACAAGAGAAAAAGGAACCCTGAATTCACTTACTTGGTCCCAATGAACCTTTAGCAAAATGTTCATATTTCTTTACTCGTGGTTCTCTTTCTACGTGGAACCACGAAGTTACGTGTTTCCAAAAAGAAGTTACCAGAAGCAACACTTAAACAAAGAAATCTGGACATTTGGGGGCTAAAGATCAATTGGGACCAAGTGGTAAAGGAATTCAGTGCTCCCTTTTACACAAAGGAACCCAACCCTATTTAATATGCAGCTCGGAATATTTCTTAGAATAAACTCGTGACATGATCAAATCGATCTAACAAAGTATAAAATGAAATTAAATATTTAGTATGTTTAAAATATGTTTACAGAAGTCTAACAAAATTCTACCAAAACAACTTTTTAACGATCGGATGTCAATAGAAATACTTCTTCTATAGAAAGTGAAACAAACGTGTATGTCTTCTCTCCCAAAAGACAGGGAAAGACGACGCACTCATCCATTTGATAACTAAAACGGCAATATGGCTGATATAGTTTTATACATACCTAACTACCAAGGCACCAGTAACGTACAACTGAAATAACGACTCTTAAAGATACTCTAAAGTGTCAAACGTATGTTTTAAAAATTATATGGACATTTTTTTAACTTGCAATTCGTCAACAGATGATAAAATTTGGTTTAAATAAGAACACGAAATACTCCACTAAATCTTATGGAGATACAAAATAAAAAGAATTTTAATGAATTCGCGTGCAGCGGGTAATAGCTATTGTATCTCATCTCTGTGTCCCTAGCAATACTATAATAAAGGTATCAGTATATATTTAAATTTGTTGAAAATAAGATTTATCATTAACTCATCAGTAATTACCCGACTTTACTCGGGTTGAATTGGTTAAATGTAGATTGAAATAATAACCAGAATAATAACTTCTCTTGCGCACAAAAATGCAAAGATTATTGAAGTGTCAGGAAAGTAATTTTTTAACACCCTTTCAACCTTTTTACAATTTCTAAAACTTACAGTGGACGCAAATCGTATGCATGTATATTCATCCATATAATACATTTGACATGCGTAACACTCTTGTTGTATGACAAAACTACGAAAGTGACTACTTCAAAAGTCGGTTTTGAGATTTTTGGGGGATTAGAAATTATCCTTCGAATTTATTGTAAAATTACTGAAAACTCAATTCTTGATAATGACAAATCTAAGGTGAATGCTCTAGCACTCAGTACTTCCTATCAATATTTTTTTATTTGTATTAGGCATACGACATTAGCATCATGCATGCGACGTTTTCGAATTTGGCCATCTTTAAGGATAAAATGACAATTTAATTTGATAACATGTTCATCACTAAATTTTTTAAAAGATAATATGTTGTTTCTTGAAAATTCTACTTAGTGGCACGTGCAATAACAAAAGAACTTGTTTTAAAATTGAATGTCTTCAGTACAGAGAAAGAAAGAGAGTAAAGGTAACCTATTACCATTTTTCAAAAAATGGTAGATCTGTTCGACAGTGTTTTAAGAGGATTACTGTCTTCGACAAACTTCTAACAGGTATAATGAGTTGCTCAAACATAGCTTCGATTCGTAATGTAGGCAACCTTGACCTTCTTTCACTGCAACAAAGAGATAGATAGGTAGGTATTTTAATTAACGTAGCACTGGAGCAACACAACGGGCTATTGGCATCGGTCCGGGATCATCCCCCGAAGGGAAAGATCCGAGGACAACACCACGTAATTTTGAACCGCGTCAGATGACGAAGTCACACTTGAATTGGCACCCCACTTCCACACCACGACAACGTGAGGACATTTGAGGCCATGACAGATTTAACGTGCACCAGCCCCTTTTGTACACGATGGTTTTTAGTTGGATTCCAACTTGCAACCCTCCGGTTGCTAATCCGTTACTCTTCCAATCGGCTGCCGTGGCCCCTACAACCAAAGAGTTTTTAATATATAAAAACCTTAATACGTATTTTTTGTAACATTAATAATCTTTCAATATCGGCATGTTTACATTTAAAAATTGTTTTAGTCTAACTTGCATGCAACTTTAAATCGAATGCTTTGTGGGATTGTTGTGTGTGATAAACGGGAGATAAATTTATTAAAAAATAAATATTTATTAAATTTAAACCTAAGAAAACAGCGAGGTAACTAAAGTAAAGTCGACGGGAAAAAGTTGTTATAAGAATATTAATTTGTGATCCTTTTTATCTTGTGATCTCGCATTTGCACGACTTACACTTAAAAATTTAAGTTTTAAAATGCGAAATTAATTCCGAGCGAAAAAAGTTAAAAATCCAAACTTACTTGAATATGTAAATGAAGGAAAGTACAGATTTAAGTACAGTATTCCCTAAACTACTATATGTTGCATAAACTACACACGGACAAACACCAAACATAGAAAAACTGATTTATCATTAGAATAACCTAAAATTGATAAACAGCTTGAAATGGGGGAAGATCAGCAATTTGCAAGCAAACACTCCATTTTTATATAGATGTTCTAAAATATTAACACTAAGATAAAAGATATTTATAAACTAATTACGTAATCTATATTCTTTATGAATATAGATTACGTAAGTAGTTTAGTCGTTCTTATGTATCGTACAAAAATATGGGGATTATAAAACATCCAGCTCTCTCAGCAAATAATCTGTTCTTATAAGAAAATCTATTTAGCTAATATATTGCATTATGTATTATTGTACTCTAAAATCCCAGGAAATAAGGTCACAAATATTTACTAAGAATTTTTAAATTTTGTATTCAAAATAAAACTAGAACAATAATTTTTCAAAAACAAATATTATACCATAAAGTGCTAAATATAACATATATTCTATCGAGTTACTTAAAAAACGTTTAATCTGCATTCCATTTTTTACTGAAGAAAGGATTGAACGTGGGAAGTTAGAAATGGTTTTCAGAAAGGAAAACTTAAAATTACCACTAATAAGCAAATGTTACATAGAAAATACATTAATGAAAAATATAGTATGCAAAATTATTCAATGTATTAACTATTTTTTATAAAATGTCGTAGTACTCTTATCTGTTTTATTTTTAAAGTCAACAAATTTTATAAACAAGATGACAGATGTAAAAATTTAATTTTATACATACATGAAAACTCATTATATTCTCCTAAGGCTTAGAAATTGTTCAAAGATATTTGTTATAATACTGAAGGGGGACTGTTGCATAAAACAAGTATTTCTGAAGTCACAACAAGAACTGTTTTTGTTTTTTTCATATTCAGCCATTGTTTCTGAACAAACAAAAACCACGTGAACTGAATGAGTAGAAGGTTTTTTAAGTAAAGTTTTAAGCTTTAGTGAACTTAGGGTTCAGTAAATCTTAAAAATGTGTCTCCTTTTTCTTTCATGTGAAATCGGAACCTACTAAAGAGGAGCATGGCAATATTTTCTGTTACATAAATCTCTGAGGTAATATCGTTGTTCAAGCTTAACGTCCTTCTAGTTAACAAGCTTCTTGTAGATACTAACCTAACTAGAAGTACGAATCAATGACTGAGTCTGAGATTCTTCCAATCACTCATAAAAACCCTGAACCGGCAACGATACATTTCAAAGGATCGAATGAGCTATATGAAAAAGTCAGACCATGACAATAAAAGACATCGTCGATTCTCATCTTAGGGAGAGTCATGTACCTCCGTAGCCCCTATAAGGTTTCTAATTAGAGAACCCACCAACATTTTCTTTTCTGCTTTTGTATTAGATCCTATTTATGAACAGAATAGGGCCTAACACGGAATAGACACATTCTTTTTTATTCTGTACTAAATAAAATATTAACCCTCCTGGTGGCTGTCTCGACGAAATATCGCATCTTTAGGTCTTTATCCGACCCAGATCTTTATGGACGAGATATCTCGTCCTAAGAAAAAACTGACCAGATCTTGGTCACCTTCAAAAGATTGGCACTATCCTGATGATGAGATATCTCACATTAGCAAAATTGATCAGATCTCTATTAATGAGATACCTTGTCGAAACCACTTGGAGGGTTAAAAAAGGACACTAATCATTGAATAGCTATCCCGATAATATAATAGTTGAAACTAGTCTCATGCAAAATAATCAAATAATTCGGTACCATGTGAAATATATGGGCCAATTATCTCCTCGTGAATAGTCGTTCCACAAACGTTGAGAAGCTTTCTAACTGGTATAGAGGTCATAGTGTTATCTACCATCCAGTTGACCGGGGTTCGAATCTCGGTTCGTAAGCACATGGATGTTGGTGGTTGTCTATGTTAGGAATAATGGCGGCTTACTCACTGGGTTCTCTTTCACATATAGTCGTCATTTCGCTCCTGGTAGGTCGAAGATGTCTGTCTGGTGTTATAAATTTTAAAAAATCACTGATAAAAGTATGATCGCTCAATCAACTGTTGATTAAGTGTGCTTACGCTGTTTTCTAACGTTGGGCGATATCAAATACTTAATACGAATTCAACGACTGCTAACCCTAGCCTAAAAGTTTGAAAATACTATCATCTAGACAAGCAAAACAGTATTGTTAAAAACAGATATAGTTGAAGAGTAATCAATTAATAAGAATTACATTTCTCATGACTGAAAAAACAATTTGCTTTGAAATAAAATATACTAAACAGCTCAACGTAAAATATTGTGTTCGCGACGTCATCTAAAATTAGCTTAATTGATGAAAAATTATTTACTGCTCAAAAAAGAGTATCACCCAATGTTGTTATTTCTAATTCCTCTTGGTCTAGCTGTAGCACATGCTAGACCAAGACCATGAAATCACTCGTCTTTAAATATTCCAAAACCATCAAAGGATTCTCGAAAAGGTCATGGGAATCCAAACTGAAAGCTTGTAAGCCGGGGAAGCCTGAAGGCACGTGCATTTAGGACAAACAGGAAACATTTTATGTCCATTTTGAAATTTGAGAGTGTTAATATGGCCACTTCTGAATCTCGACAAAGTCCTGTGATTTTCGATAGCAAATCACATCCAAAGAATAACCTGGACGAGTTCCTCTGCACCAATCATATGAGTTGATGGACTTCGTATAATATTACTTGTACTTCATCCTTCCGAATGATTTTTATGCTGCGTAAGACGTATACTTATCAAACACTGACAGCAGTATGATCACTCAACCAGACGTTTATTGAGTACATCTCACTCTTCTATCGTTGTGAAGTATCAAGTACCTTATATCAAGTATTTAAAAACCACTTACCCTAACCTAAACATTTAGAAATGCAAACGTCTTGACTAAGTATAGTTCAAAATCGTTAGAGTTGAAGACCTCTAATAATAAGGATTACTTTTAATGGCTAAAAAACAATTAACTTTGAAACAAAAATTATTTTCTTATTTCTTCTTTAAACTTAAGAGAATGTTAATACCATATTAAACAAAGCGCAAACGAAAATATTGTTCGCGACACCGCGTCATTTTAAATTGCAAAATTGATGGCATTAATCGAGCGTCACAGAAGAAACTGAGCCCATCTACATTTAAAGTTTCATAATTTAATTCTCTATTCTCTCAGCTGCAGCAAACCAAGATCCTTACACCGTTCTGTAAGCACACAGAAAATATAAAACAGTGAAGAGGAAAATATTAAGCCACTGGGATTATATACTGCGTTGTAATCTCATTAGTATACAGCGAAGAATCCAAGGATTAACTCAGTTGCGTATGTAGTAATTTTTTTCTTTCCTAAGTTTTAATACTAATTGAAATACCCGGAGCTGCTTTGTAAAATAAGACGTTGATGAATATTTAATCAGCTATAAGTGCTCTGTCGTACGTATTTTGCTCTTAAAACGATGTATATACGTAAGTTAGATATTTTGATATTGTAGTAAGCCTAAATGCGTCATTCAGATGTGAAATGGCTTCTTCAATGCGACGGTGATATGACGTCATAATAGTCTATTATTCGTCGTCTATTTAAAATATCAGCTGAGTGTGATTTAGGGCTTTCTCTTAAGCCTCTCTTCTCGACTGCACATGATGCTGCGTATGAAATTTCTTGCTAACTTATTCAGATGTTTACTCGTGATATTTGTGAAAACAAGCAGCCATGTTAACGCTATGAGTAGTCTATTCCTATACATATGCCGAATGTACAGAATTTCATAAAAATATATTCAACTGATTTGACCTGGTGGTTGCTAACATACCGATGAACACGAAGCGCATAAATAGCTTCTTTTGTTCTTAAAACGATACAAAACTGGTGATTAAATTAACACTGTTTCATTAAAATACATATGTTTAATGTAAGGCACTCACCCGTGAAACTTAACTGTTCCATTTTGACCAATTTGAAATAAATGTGCATACATGTGTATAACTGGGTACCATCATTTTGAGATTCCGAGATGTATTTGTAATGGAAGAGAATGCGCTAACTATATGCGCGTAGGAAAGACGAGTTTAAGAATCACGTGACTTATGGTCTTGATCACATATTCTAATGGACATGAAAAAGCTACCATAACCTCTCTACTATTATATCATCCCTATGGTTTAATCGGTCAACTGATTAGAAGGAAAGAGTTCCAGGTTCAATATCCACAAGTGGACTTTCCGTTTCAGACAAAATATTTATGAATAAATAGTTTTTGTATAAAAATTTGAGTTATAGGAATGGTAACATAAAATACATTCCAAAAACTTCTTCATGCAATTACTCTATGTAATGCTTTTGGTTATTGGAGTGTTTCTGTTCTGTTGTTTATTATTAATCGATGCAAATGTTCGAAAATTTGTTTATTGGTCTTGGTTGTTTTGGGGTTTTATGGCGCAAGGGCCACACTCAGCTGATATTTTAAATAGACGACGAATAATAGACTATTATGACGTCATATCACCGTCGCATTGAAGAAGCCATTATGTGTTGTTGTCCTCGGATCTTTCCTTTTAGATTGATCCCGGACCGTCACCAATAGTCCATTGTGTTGCTCCAGTGTGACGTTAATTAAAATACCTACCTACCTCAAAAGAAATAAAATTGATGAAAAATATAAAGCACTATTTCATATATTCTTACTGGTGTTAATTCTTATTTTCAATGTGGCAAAAACTGCACGCTTCAGTCGTGTTACCGAAAATTATCTCCTGAATGCCCATTCTAATTGCATCCCATTTACTTGGTAAAAGATTATTTGCTGATTTTTGACGTCTAAACATCTATTCTCACCTTCGTTCTCTTTGTATTTATTCGTCAATTTCTACCTTTCAGATTTTCATTGTTTTCTGTAGTAAAGTTTCAGAAATATTTCTGCTGTTGAATCAAACTGCTGACGAATTTTGAACTCTTCCAAGTAGCTTTAGCAAAGTAGTTCCTTGTTTTGCTTATGTTTCAAATATAAGTACGAACGGGATTAAAATAATAAAATTTATGAAAACAACTTTGCCATTGACTGAGACGTAGAATGAAAAATATACGAGCTTGTTATTTTAGAATTATACACCAGGTATGAATATAATTCTAAAATAACAATCTCGCTTAAGATGTGACGTTTGACGCGTTCTATTCCAAAGTTAATGTTAATGTTTTTATTAACATATCTTCCCCTTTTAAAAGTCTGCATGTCCAATCCTATTCCGCCTTTTGATAATTTTTTCATATCTTAAACGAAGGATGGTATTGTTGTTTCATACAGTTATAGAGCCCGAACCTAGAATTGACTCATTTTCTTCAGTTTCATAGATTATTGAACTTTCATCTGTTTAGATGATGTTATCCTAAATTTCTCCCGAAAGAATAGGGCATATTCTATTCCTTCTACGAAATCCATTTTTAGTTTGGGTGATATATGATCGAGGTGTATTTGGCTTTCCACTATAATATCCCTTCATCTGTTAGATGTTACCAAACTACCCGTGTAGTTTTAGCTATACACAGTGTATTCAAAAATTTTCAGGACTGATCACACACAGACCATATAACATAGAGGATATATTTATATTTGATATTAAGCTTCGACATAGTCTCCTCCCAATTCAATGCAACGCTTGGAACGAGTGTACAGGTCCGTAAACGCCTTCTGGAACGCCTCCACTCCAACACTATTGAGTTCCAATGTCACAGCCGCTTCCAATCTCCTTTATCGCTTTTTTTTCAAATTCTCCGTCATAATCCTGAAAACAGATCTCACTAATGTTTAACGACTGTGCAATTTCTATCGTTATTCGGCGGTCGGATCTCATCAATGCTTGCACACGCTCCTCATTTTCATCATTTCGACTCGACCATGGACGACCTGATCTCTCATCGTCTTCGGTCGAGTCTCTTCCAGATTTAAACCTCGAAAACCACTCAAAGACTCGCGAACGACTCATAGCATCGTCACCATGCGCAGATATAATCATTTCGTATGTTTCTGCGGACGATTTTACCAATTTAAACAAAATTTGATGTTCGTTCGTTGCTTCATTTTTTTCGATGACAGTGACGCACACACACGCTTTACGTAAATGAACACTGCCAAGTCGGAACTAGTCAGAATTGAATGCACCCACGTGTTACGCGTGGCTGTAGGTCCTTGCTACGTCATCTCGTCGGTTTCGAAGCGATAGCGTCATCTGTACTTTTTTACGAGCGGGAGTCCTGGAACTTTTTGAATACACTGTGCATTATGCAGTTTCATAGATCAAATAAACATTTTAAAACTAAGTGGTAAATTTGGCGACTGAATCCCGAAGCAGTTGATTTCATGTTTATATCCGTTTGTTCGCATTCGTCAATATACAAATAAGGTCGATTTCTATATCAAGTAGAAGAATGTATGTGCACAAGGGGCGCGTTTAGCCGCCAACACAAGAATTGCACAGGAAATAACACAAAACGAAAATTTACATGATTATTTTTCAATTACTTATTTACAATGATTTTTTAAATAACTGCTCAAAGGTGCCACCACTAACATTAATCCAATTTGGCAGCTTCGATGCATGGGTTGGCGAACTTTTTCGCTGGAATCCGACAGCTGAAAGGCAGGTTTCAAAAGCTTGCTACGCTGTCAAGCTTGCATTAATGTTGGTGCTGGCACTTTTGAGAAGTATTGTAAAAAATATTGTAAATAAGTAATTATAAAATAATTATGTAAATAAACATTTTGTTTCATTTCTTGCGTAATTCTTGTGTTTGAACCTAAACGCGTTCCTTGCGCCTATATATTGCTATAAAAAATTATTCTTTTAGTATGCCTTAACACTCCTTAAAGTTTGTCCTGAATCACCCTGTATAGAAACTTATTAAAAGGATGATAATTCTTGGATAGAACTATATAACACTGTATAACTAAGTATTAAATATTTCGGAATGCCTTAAATTCGGAAAGCCATATTTATATTGTATCATTATAAATTAACTAAAATAGAATAAAAGAATTAAGTGAATTATTTTAAATAAAAAACTTCAAATGCATGGAGTTGGAGGAATCAATTGTATTTAAATGTCTCACATTAAATAAATTCGATCTTTCATAAAACTAGACTTTCCCAACTATACCAATACAAGCTTTTTCAGAAGTTTAAATAAATATTTCAAGAAAAATTGAGAAAACAAAAATTCTATCTCTCTTGATCTTTTGATTTCACACCTGTAACAAGACAATCCAATGTTCTTTCTACCATTTTAGTATCCAGCATTTTATATCAAAGCTATTTGCCTTAGCGATAGATATAAAACCAAAATTTGAGTCAGTTTGCACGATGATATTATATTTATTTTTGATACTTTAGCTCTAGATAAAGCGTTAGTTTTATCCATCTTAAAATCCTTGCAATATCTAAAGCGGAAAACATATGGTACGATACAGAATTTATTTTGTATTTGACTTCTAGCGTTGATTTCTCCCGTTGTTTGACTGTATAAAAGGAATAAAACATTTTCGAGATTTTACCATATCTACTTTAATACCCTTTTAACAAATAGTTCTCTATTAATATACTTATTGCAGATGATATGATATTAAATACTTCATTCTCTTTTTAAAACTATAAAATACAATTAATTCCACTTTATCTATTTGCTTATTTATTAAATTTTACGAACTTTGATAAACTTGTGTATTAAACATATAAAACTGAAACTTTGTATTAAACAGGTGTAATGAAGGACACAATCTTTCTCAGTTCCAGATTCGATATTTAAAAAATTCAATTGCTTGTAAAATACTTTTTAAATAACACTATTTTGACATGTATAAATTTTCTGACGGTAATTCTTAGCGGTCTTAATTTTACCCGTTTCCCTTCTTTTTTATTACTTTTTATTATTTTCTTATATGCGATTTTTATTTATATCGAATAAATTAAGCGTTCTCAGGGAGATATTTGAATCTCATAATCAGGCCCAAAATCCTTTATAGGTAGGAAAAACAGTGATCCTCATTACCCCAGGCGTAAAGTATATGAAAATTCCAGAAGGTATTTTAAACCAGATAAGAAAATTCATAATCATGTATCTGCTGTATTTGTTGGACGCGAATATTCTACATAACTAAATTCTTGTAGCAATGAAAAATAATTTTTAATATCCGTTAAAATAGGAATAATTTTAGCCATTAGTCTTTGTATGATCTCTTCTGCCTTCCATAAACCTGTTTAGTGCAAGAAATAAAAACAAAAGGAAAAGAGCTATTATCTTACTGAACCTTGAAACTGATATCAGAGAACGGTTAACTTGGTATCTGATAAGAATCTTTGTATGTCAATCTATTTTCCGAAGCTCAAAGCTGTTTCGTTCAAGTGTAATATTCTTTCAGGTATGTAAACAATTCTCTTTAATGGACTTGAACTATGTATTTCCAAACTTATTTTTACCAAACCTAAAGTTTTACTTAAATCCTTCATAATCTTTTTTTCCAGATGAGCCGCTTGTCTTATTCGGATGATAGTTAACATATTCTACTTACTTTAGTTGCATAAGCTATATTACCCTTGTGTGTTTGAATGTATTGAATTTTCCTTTGCAGAACCTTATAAATTAAAATAATTTTAATCATGAGTTCTTGCCCTTCAGGATATTCAAATAATAAATAATTCCACTTAAATGCACGAAAACTGTTTTATTCAATCTAATCGTTTCTACTCAGTTTAATCACAGTGTAGTTAGTTCCCTTGTGTTGTAATCACTCAAAGTTTCCTGAATTGTAGAGAGCATTAAAATTACTGTATTTGAGTGTTTTATTTTTAGATAATATTGTAACACAACATGTGAATAAATGGAAAAAAACAATAATTAAATGAAAATAAGAAGTAAAAATATTTTAATTTTATCTCCACGAGCTCTTTATTTTAAAAAGCAGCATTTTATTCTATGGAACTTTCTAAATGGAATTTTTTGTGTCGATACAATGCTTGAAGAAGCAAAGCCCTATTATATAATGTGTTTTCTGAATAGATAACTTGTATTATGTACGTGTGTGAGTGAAAAAAATAAATCACATGTCATGCACACATCGCATGTCAAACACTTAAAAGTAAATATTAACAGCATTCTTGAAAAGCTGTCCAAATATGGCCCTAACACTTGAGTCACATATGATGATGAGTTCTAATTCCATATACAAAAATGTACATATTTATA
This sequence comes from Meta bourneti, assembly GCA_933210815.1. Classification (NCBI taxonomy): domain Eukaryota; kingdom Metazoa; phylum Arthropoda; class Arachnida; order Araneae; family Tetragnathidae; genus Meta; species Meta bourneti. The sequence goes on from OW119926.1 coordinate 59,212,057, forward strand.
CAAGGGTTTTATATTTTCATTTTAAACAAAAACAAATGACTCAACATTTCGATATCATTTTGCATATTGATATGATTTTTATTTAACTTTCTGTAATTTTAAAATTGTATATTAACATTAGATTGTTTGACTATAAATTGGCAGGTTATTTGTTACAATTTGTATAATTGTAGCTCTATGTGATATAAATAAAGCGTTTATTTGTTACCGCAATCGGGGATTACTTGAAACATTTTAGAACTTTGAAGCCATCACGTTTTGCAACAATAAAAAGAAAAAATGTAAATTTATTCAAAACTTTGAGTTATGTTCCCAATTGAGCCTTCCAATATGTAATTCAATTATACATCATAATTTCATATTTAAAAAAATAAAACATGGGTGTTTCAAGTTACCCCATGGTAGGGGTTTTTCTTAAAACACCTATGTTTCTAAGCCTATGTTACAATATAAAAACGTCAGGGGTTACTTGCAATACTGTAGGAAGTTTTTAAAAATTATAAAAACAGTCTAAACTTTAATATTTTTAATTATAGTGCAAAGCTTGAGGCAACTTAAGAACATAGCAACTGGACACTCTCCTAACTTCTCACATTTCTATTGGGAAGCAAAAACACCCTCTTCTCACAAATAAGGGGAAACACTGAACAATACATCTTCTTTTTTGACATGGCCTATGTCCTCTTCATTCGGGAATATACACTGCTGGCCACAGTAAATGCAACACCCTGAAGGAAGAATGCAAATAATATGAAATTTACAACATGCATTAGCGGAGGTGAGATATGCAAATGATTAGAATTTCAGCGCAGACGCACATCACGCGCGCCTGTGGCGCCACTTCAAAGCGCTATTTAAGGCTTGGAGATTTCGACGATTTCAAGTACGGCAATTGTGTTTTTCTTGTGGTTTTTTCAAAAAAACGATCAATTATGCCTCGTAGAAAACAGCGATCATCTTTTGATCAAGTATCCGAGTTCGACAGAGGAAGGATAGTGGCCTACCGAGATTGTGGATTCTTTCATTGAAATCGGTAGTCGTGTTGGACGAAACCAAACAACTGTAATGCGGATATGTGATCGTTGGATGCAGGAGTGTACGACGGACCGACGTGTTCGATCGCATCCACCTCAGTGCACCACTTCACGTGATGACAGGCATATTGTGCGTGTGGCAGTGACGGATCGCTCAGCCACATCACGAACCATAGCACAGCGCATTCAGTCTGTACCGCATCATCCAGTGTCTGCGCGTACCATTCGACGCCGTTTACAGCAGAGTGGTCTGTCCGCAAGACGTCCATTGCTTCGTCTACCCTTGACGCAGAACCACAGACGTTTCCGCCGCCAATGTTGCGATGAAAGAAGGATGTGGACTGCAGAATGGAATGAAATTGTCTTTACTGACGAGTCACGCTTCTGTCTGCAACACCACGATGGTCGGATTCGAGTCTGGAGACACCGTGGAGAGAGGATGCTGAACAGCTGCGTTATGCACCGCCACACTGGTCCTGCACCGGGTATTATGGTATGGGGCGGTATTGGATATCACTCTCGCACTCCTCTAGTACGCATTGCCGGTACTTTAAACAGCCAGCGCTACATCTCCGAGGTGTTGGAGCCAGTTGTCCTTCCTTACCTTCAGGGCTTGCCCACAGCCATATTTCAACAGGATAATGCGCGACCACACGTGGCACGCATTGTCCAAGGGTTCTTCGTCAATCGCCAGATTGAATTGCTTCCCTGGCCAGCTCGCTCTCCGGATCTTTCGCCGATAGAAAACATGTGGTCCATGATTGCTCAACGATTGACCCAGAATACATCCCCAGCTGCCACACCAGATCAACTTTGGCAACGTGTGGAAGCTGCTTGGTCTGCTGTAGTCCAAGAACACATCCAAAGTCTCTTTAAATCAATGCCGAGGCGTGTGGCAGCGGTGATCTCCAACAATGGCGGCTACTGATTTTGGCAGGAACCACATTTCACAGAAGTCTATAAATTTAGTCATTTGATACTTGGTCAACATGTTACCTATAAAATAAATTTTGTTGTGATATCTCTTGTCTTTCTTGGTGTTACAATTTGGGTAGCCAGCAGTGTATATGGTAGATGCTTTGCATGATTTGCGCATGAATTTCACGGTATATTTTTCTCCACAGTTATTTACAATTTGAGCCACAAACCTCTTTGTAGTGTCCTTCTTTGTGCCTTCATCATACTTTAGGGACACTGCAATAAAATCATGCAACTTTAGGTTGTGAAATTCAGAAAATTACACTTATCTGACATTTTTTAAAAATGTTTTTCACATTCAGATTCAGAACTCAAGTCTAGATTACTACTGTAGTCATGAACGGAAGAGTTATCATCTTCATCATCGCTGCTCTCAATGGTTTTTCTCTTTTTTGTTTCTTGACATCCTTTCTGGGCTTAGTGTTATCAACGGAATATTCTTCATCATCAGTTAGCACAATATCTCGATGTTTCTTAGTTTTCTTAACCTTTCCCTTCTTCACTCCTGAAGGCCCGGACTGTGCTAATACTTCCTGGAGGTCATTCTCACAAACGCTCTTCCCAGGGGCAACATTGAGGCGCTTTTACTTGGGCTTGCCTTTTGCCTTTGAGCCTTCGGATTGCCCTAGTTCTAGTCTTGTGTTTGAGGAAGTCTCAGATTTCCTGAATTCTTCAAAGAATTCTTTAAGCGTCACAGCCCATGCTGATTCAAGGTCGCTTTTATCTGATGCGGTGGTACCTGTGCTTTGATTTGGTGGTATGTATCTTGGAGGTCGTTTCAAAACTTGAGTTCTATCAAGAGGGACTATCCCTGTAGCTTCAAATCCTGCAATCGGGTTTATTTTAGACGAACCATCTTCATTTAACTCCATCATATAATTTTCCAACAATCGTGGGAAACGATCTTTCTGGATGGGCCCTCGGTTTTTAGATTTCCATTCATCGATAACGGTCTCCATTTTCTCTTCATATCAAATTATCCATTTTATAACGGTAATTATCCAAATATAACGGTCTCCATTTTCTCTTCAAATGTTAAAAGAAAGCTACATCTAAAGGCTGGCACCATTGAGTGCTATTTGGTGGAAGAAGGATGAATCGGATGTTCAGTTTTTTTTTCATTCCTCGATGACTCTTAAAGAAATGTAGCTGCTGGGATTGTCTCCGATCAATGCCTTGGGAGCATTCACATCATATTTTTTTAAGTAAGGGACAGCAATATTTAAAAACCAATCTTCAAATACAATTAAATTGAACCATCCATTTTTTGACCTATTGAACCTCGTGCCATTTGGTCCTCCCTCTGTCCAAGTGGTTCAGCTCGATAGCACTAATATGGAGGTAGCAGAACACGTGATGCTGAGCCACTAAATATCACTGAAGTGCTCGATTTTGAGTGATCTATTATTCTCTCTGAATACTTTGATCCCCTACGAATACTAACCTTTTTCATGTCGGAGTCGTCCGTCATGTTTTTTTCATCGTAATTAACAATTAAATTGGTTGGCACACCTTCCAGAGAGGTTTTCAGCTTATCAAAGTAACTGTTGATTAGTTCTGGGGTGACAGCAGCTCTAGACCGTTTAATATTTTGACAGAGCCGCTCTGAAAGAACATTACTGTTTCTTTCAAGGAACTTCTTTACCCAGTCAATACCAGGCAAGTTTCCTTTAAATCGTTTTTCAACAAGTCCTTGACGGTCTAAAAATCCTTTCACAATCAGTCGGAGTTCAAACTGCGACAATGGAAACCCCCAATCACCAGTCAACATGACTGCCTATGCCAGGACTTTCTCATCAGCCTCAATGAGAGTTATTGGTCGACCAACATTTCCGAGATGTTTCCTCTTAATTTCCTACTAAGAGTAGCTTTAGATATATTATAATTCTTTCTTGGGCCTTATTTAGTGTAATTATGTTTTTCTTATTTCATCTAAAGCTGCATTGAGCGTTTCATATGCATAATTCTTATAGTTCTTGCGCCAGGCGATCTTTGATATTTTCTCGGCATGATCTAAAAATTAAAAAACATAATTTAGTAATTAACAAGGCCAATATGTATTGTGTCATAATCATAAAGTGGACTACTAAACTCAAAAATACATGTTGGTGATTTTCATACTCAAACCGTCCTAAATTTTGGGAGCGAGTATTAGGACTTTACTGCTGTTGCAAGTTACCCTAAGTTAGATATGCAAGAAAAAAATTTTAATAAAAATAACTTATGAGATAACAAAAAATTATTAGTGTGGCAACATCAGCAATAAGATAGGTTATACATATGTTTTTTTGTAAATACCATGGATTTGATAGGTTAGGTTGTGGAAAAGAAGTTTTTTGGTAAATGTTTTGGTTAAAAATTGATAGCGATATAAATGATAGCAAAAGTACTTACCTAGATATATTTACTTCAATTTCTGAATAAAATTACTGCTTATGATGTTGACATCAAGAAGAATAAACAAAACAGACCATAAAATAAAGTAAATAGCGATACCAACCTAAAAACAAAATAAACCCTAATCATTTCAAGTTTCCCCACTGTATCAAGTAACCCCCAATTACGGTATATTTGTTATAATTTGTAGCTCTATGTGATATAAATAAAGCGTGCTAGTAATTGACAATTCCAAACATACCAGAAATTAACGTATATTTAAAGTGAAAATATTCAGTCTTGTTAGGTTGTTAAATTAGTATGCTTATAGACATAAATTTTCAATTTTTACTAACTGATAAATTAATATATTTATTTAGTTTTCATAGATTAATTATTTGAATTCTTATTGAGATTTTACCAATATGGTATCGTAAAGGAAGATAAAAGACTGTAAATTTCTAAAAAAATTTCAACTCTCACTGTTATTTTTAGAGCTATAGCTTTTTATCATATTTTATGTATTTACAAATATATGTTCAAACAATACTGATTATGTTTAGTTTTTTAGTAATATATATGCTATAGTGTATACATGCATGCAATCTTTCGCCCTAAGATAATTCAACTTATTGTTTTTCTAAAATTGAAAGTTAAGAAATTCTGCTCAATTTAGAAACAAAAAGATACAAAAATTAAGAATTATTTAAAGTTATTGAAATCCCATATTAAAAACGAACAAAACAGCTTTTCAAATAGAAGTTTTTCAAATAATTCCAGTTTGGACAATTATGCACATGTTTGACATCTAGAAAATGTCAGAGAAAGGGAAAAGTGAGATGTGTACCGTTTAAGGCCAAAAGGACCTCCTGTGCTGTGTCTTTTAATTTGGAATTTAATTCCTTCTCTTGTGCACTTAAAATCTAAACAAATAGTAATAAAAATATTAAGACAATTTTAAATTAAACGTAACTTAATCCAGTTAATCAATAAGAACCCCATTTAAGCATTAGAGTTGTATGAAATCTCTAATGAATACTATGCAGACTAATAAACTAATTGAACTCAATAAGCATAACAGCTTATTTAGTTCCTTCAAGATACCACCAAATCGATGGTTATTCTTTAATGATGCTCCTTATTAACCTGGAAAGTACATCAGAAAAAGCCTTAAAACTCAAGATGTTTTCAAGTACCACATTCTCTCTTAATTACGCCACTTAATTTTCAGCCTTTAATACTATGTGATGCATAATTAAAACTCATCGTCCCCCCATTTTCCCCTTTCTTTGTGTCTCTTCCAGAACTCTCTTCAAACAGGAAAAAAATTCGTCCTTTCAGACAATGCATTGCCTCAAAGATTACGAAGAATACGCAAAAAAGCACTTAGACCGTAAATCATGGTGTTTCATAAGCCAAGGAGCGGAAAGAGAAGTCACACTGCGAGAAAATATACGAAGTTTCAGCAGGTTCGTCAAAACTTCTAGTGTATCTTTAATCACATACTTTTTCCTTTTTCAGGTTTAAGATCTATCAAAATGCATTGGAATTTTTTCCTAAATTAACTAACGTCAATCATCATTGATGCATTTAGTTCATAATTTGTATGTCTTTATGAAGCCACTTATGTCTTTATTAGTTATAATTTTAAAGGATGACGTGACAATACCTTAATGCATTAATTAACTGCACAACGCTTCAACTTCTTATGTAATGGTGTGGATAGCCATCACTTATGACAGCCGGTCCTTTCGAGAAAGGAAACGAGGCAATTTGACAGCACAGCTATACGTTCAGCAAATCCTACAACCTGTTGTTTTGGCTTTCATTTCACGTGTCAAAAGAACAATTTATCAGTACAATAACGGCTATACACCGTTCGCCTCTCAAAGGAGCGCCTCCGTGTTGTTGAACACTTACGTGGCAGCGAGACACCCAGATCCGTCTACCATTGAGCATGACTGGAATATTCTAGATTGTCGATTGCACCACTCCAAATTTATATTGAGAGAATGGCAACTAGCATACACTATTTCTGAAAAAGGTCTTCGGCTAAAAAATTTTATGCCGGAGATCAAAACCTCAACCCTCATCATGGACAGGCACCTCATATGGTTTTTGACAGGGCATGGGCCGTTCCCCTCGTATCTCCACCGATTTCATATTAAAAACACGGACCTCTGCAGGTGTGGGACTGTGGGCGATCCCGACCACTACCTCTTCCGCTGCCCGCACACGGGTGGCCATCACCTAAAAGAACCAGGTACACATGGCCCCGCCTGTGGCTGGAGGGAATTTTCATAGTAAAGCCCTCCGAAACAAGATCAGCCACTGTGTGTTGGTGGCTGGAGGGGTGGCGGATGGACTCCCCGCACCCCACAACGAACAAAATGCTTAATGTTTATGGTCCCTAGTGGTTGCCCCTTGTAGGGGGCCTTGGACTAGGTCCGGCCCCATTTTATAGTATTTTAAAATTTCAAATTTTTAGATTTTTAGATTGCCCAACTTCAAAAATTTTTCTTTTTAAACGGTTTTAAATTTAGTATCATCATCATTATTTATATCTTCATTTTTATATTTTTATCATGTCATTGCTTTTATCTGCTTTTACTTATTTTATATATATTAGTGTTTTGTATTAGGACCTGTTGTCCTATGTTTTTGTAAACCGGAACTGAGCCGGTCTTCAATGTATTTCGTCCCTGTGAACCGGCGCTGTGCCGGTCGTCTTATTGGTTTTGTTGGCCCTGTTGGCCCGTTTTGTATATTTTGAAGTTAAATAATAAATGGTTCCGGGCTGCACGCGTTGGAGCCCTCGTGTGCCCTCCCTGCCCGTTGAGGTGGGGTTTCCCTTGTTCCTCTTTCGTGTCTGCTGGAAGTCAATATCCCCTCCTCCCGTAATTTGCTCTAAACCTCCTGGTTAGTTGGGAGGAGGCGGATCTGGGATCTAGAATTGCACCACCCCGGTATTCAAGTGATCTTACCGCATAAAACCATTAAATTAGATGCGTTTTTATGTGTTTAACCTGATGCGAGACTAATTTGCCCCTTTTTTATAAGTTCAAACTCTGTCGCAAATTTAATTTTTAATGTCACAAATAAGCAATATTGTCCATCATTAATTAGTCGAAATCCTTGTCATCCACCAAAAATTTAAATTTACTGAGCTCTTTCAACAGTTAAGGTAGCCCGCCAACAAAACTAATTTTTTTAAACCTAAATCATTCCTGTTCATTCCTGCTTGAAAGGCGTGGTTCAAAATTACGAGATGTTGTCCTCGAATCTCTGCCTTCGGGGACGAAAGACAAAAACAATGAGAAGGAAAGTGGATTATTCAAAAATCTAAATATATGTAGATTATAATAATTGAAAGTGAAATGAAAAACTAAGAAATATCCCACCATTTTTCACTATGTATCTAATTTAGTTTTCTTTTGTTATTCAATACAAATAAAAAAAACTCATGTTTCTTTGCAAGAGTTGTCTACATGAAATAAACCAAGTGATCACGCATCAGAAACATTTACATACATATTAACTCTTAGATCCTGATTCTAAGAATATGTTAAACCTTCAGTACTTAAAATTTCAGTCACTCCTAGCAGTTAAGCTCAGAATGCAAATGGGATGTTTGAAAGCACACTACACTGAAAGGTAATTGAAGTAGAGTTCGATTCAAATACACTTCATACATACTACTATTCCATTCTTGTCTATACAAACATTTTGTCTTTTTATAGATCTTATTGCCTTCTTGTAAAGCTATAAATGAAGCGTGAATTAAAACTATTTTTACCCGTTGCTATCATCGTATATTCGTGTTTTTATTGATGCATATTAAATCGGATGCAATTAGAGGAAAGACATAGTGCTTGGTAAGCTAGTTAATACATAACAAATCACATTACAGCGATTAAAATGAAAACACAAGTTGTATCAATAGACAATACGCTTTCTGAACATTTACAGTAGACATTCCTGTGACATTAAATTCCTCCTCTTACAGAAACAGAAATTCCATGCTTGAATAAAATCTAATTCTCCCAAATTTAAAATGTTTCTTAATTACCCTCTCCAAACCTGATAAACAATAGATGATCTTTCAAAAAGTTGAAATTACTGAAGAGTCTACTGAACAATTGTTTTATAAACACTGTATCTTGGATTAGTAAACATTGCGTGAGCTGAATTCTCTTTTTTGGGAGCAGAAACAAGTATAATTCTCTACAATTCTCACTGAGAATGCTGAACTAAGTCAACAAATAAGTACTCCAAGATCTACTTCCAACAAGCTGCACCTACGTCCGTGAACCTACTTTAAGCCATGGGTTCGTATGTACCAATTTAGCACTCTTTTAGTAAAAATAAACAAACCATGCCAGTATCTAAGGTAAGCCAAGTGTTTCGACGAGATATCTCATCGAGGTAAAACTACCCTATTTCTTGCCCAGAACGTGACAGTTTGGAACAGACTTTTACACAACAGGGTAGTTTTCGACTCGAAGATAAACCACCTCGAGGTTTAAGGAACTCTAGACCATAATTATTTACAGCGTAAACCCACAAACCTACTGGGCTATTAATATTCATTGAAAATAAATCGCACTTAATGATAAACTTATTATTTACAGTGTTGTTGGACACACTTCAGCTAATTCCATGTAAAAAGAAAGCTATTTCAACGTATTTTATTTCATCTTGCAGAGCTTATCTACAATCGTATTTCAACTCAAGCACTAATAACTTATAAAAGACGGTCTGACGCATTCAGTCTTAACTTTGCTATTAACTTTTCTTTTTTTAAAAGATGGCATTCAAAAGGGAAATATTAATTCACCTTTTAACAAAAGCTTGCATGAAAACTAATAATACTAAGTACAGTCTGCCTCTGGCGATTTCACATTTGAGTCACAGAGATTTGAACGAGTCTACTTGTTAAATTAAGAGCAGGTGAGACATAAGTCATACGTTCTTACAATTGGCGTCTTTAGTGTGACTTATGGCTCCGAGTTTATCATTCGGTACCGGAAGCGATAGCCTTTCCCTTAATAAAGTTACCCCCTTTCTACGAATGGACTTTTCCAAGGTAATCTAATCGTATTGCGTGGTTCTCACCGAAACCTGACTATACAAAACAACCTGCAGAAAAATTTATATTTAGAACCCAAAGGATTTCCTAAATCTGAATTTCTTTTAATTTATAGATATGCTTTTATACCAAGAATGCTGCGCAATCAACCGCAGAGAGATTTATCAGTTACAATTCTAGGAGAAAAAATTTCAATGCCTATTGGAATAGCACCGATGGGGTATCAAAAACTAGCTCATCCTGATGGGGAAATAGCTGCGGCTAAAGGTAAAGGGACCAATTTATATAAAATATATTTCAAAGTACTATCTGAAATTTATTATCTAAAGAATTTCTACTCACCATTTTTATTTGAATAAATTATGAAATCAAATTTCATGATAATTATTCAATTTGTTTCTTGGTATATAAGGAACAAGGCTTCCCGTTCTCATGAGGATAAAAATGTATGCTTTATATAGCTAACTAACTAATAAAGTATACCAAGTCTGGCATATTAAGTATGTTTACATTTTACGCCAATGTCATTACCATTATAGTGTTTTCGGGACATATTAAGTTAAGTCCCAGAAAGCACTAGCAAACATTACCCAAGAAACTATTATGTTGATCCTAATGCTTCAACACAAAAGATCAATAAACGAAGTTACATCAACTGGGTCGGCTATACGAATTCCCTTTCGAGAATTTTCTTATCTCTGCAGTATCCTTCTTTAATTAAGGTTTAATGTTAGCATCGATCTACTAAGTAAATGAAGTGAAATAATAGCTCAAGAGCATTCTCAATATTCGAGAACATCTTGCGAGAAAATTGTAGTAAGTGTTTACATAGACATGTAACAGAAACATCTTTTGCTGTGGCAGTTTTCTTTTTAAGTATTTTCGAAGAATATTAACCCGTGTTTCACGTATTAGTCAATTTCTATGTATTAAAAGATGCTATTAACTTTTCTTTTTTAAAAAGATGGCATTCCTTTTTAGAATTTTTTCCTCCTAAAATAAAACTCGATACATTTATGTTACATTTCCTCCCACTGATGCATGACATGAGGACATTAGCACGTTTTTTAATTGTAACTTCCTTTACCTCAAAATGATTTGTGGACGTAACTCAAAATCTGTGAATTTGAACATTGACCCTTTTTTTACCAAATACAGATATAATCAACCTTAATAAATGAATTCAATACTTGTAACTTACAGTATCTTCCTACGATAAACAGTTAAAAAGGTTATCATAACATTCATACTGAATAACTGAAGTACCCCGCATCATCAGTGCATAAATAAAATGATGAAATTCTTCAAATAAATCAAACTAGAAGAACTTCCCTTTCATAAATTATAACATATTTGCTCGGCTAACTAATTCTCTTATTAATACTCTTAGCTGCATCTGAAGCTGGAACAGTTTATACCTTAAGTACTGTATCAACAACCTCACTGGAAGAAGTAGCCAAACATCATCCCAAAGACAGCCCATTGTGGATGCAAGTCTACATACGAAGAGATCGTTCCGCTAGCGAAGACATGATCTTGAGGGCCAAAGCAAATGGATACAAAGCTTTGGTGTTCACTGTGGATACACCTATTTTAGGTCTGCAAATCAGAGTAATACGGTCTGATTTCGAGCTGCCTCCTCATCTAAGGTAAAAGATAACTCTTTTAATAGTTTGCTATAGTACAAGATGTGAAAACCGTTAAGGTTTGAAGTATAGATTAGAGAGAGAGAGAGAGAGTGCACCTTCTTTCAACTTTTTTGATTCACAGCTCCCTTTACTGAAATATAAATCTCAGCTGCCTCCTTTGTGTGAAAAATCTGTCATTTAATTAACTCATGTGTTTAAATTGATTGCTTTAACATTTCTTGTATAAATTTAGTAGTATTAGATTAATTGCATTTTGATTTCTTAAGATTATATGTAAGTCTTATTTTTTTAATTATGTTTTAATGAACTTGCAACACTTTATTGGCATTTTTAGACATGAAACGTTTCTTCTCAATAAACAATCATGGAGTACCTTTTTCATTTTCTAATAGAGGTATTACACATGGGTAAAAAATACCTCATAAAAAAGGTCTTGGTCATTACTTCAACACAGTATTCAAAATTTTGACATTTTGAAAATTTTTATCAAAAATTTTATAAAAAAGCGGTATAATTCGAGGACAAAAGGGGAAAGAATAAATTATTGCAAACCACAATGTTGTTTCTTCGGAAGCATGTAAATACAGGGTGGCCATAAAATAACTTTCATTCTTTGGAAGCATCTAGCTAAATCTAATAAACGGAATGAAACCAAATTATGAAATTGAGACTTTTGAAGACATGGAAGGATGTATTCCGCAAAAACTTTGCATTATCCATTTTATCTGCAATTAATAAAAGTGTTCGACTGTTTCAACTCCAACAGGGCCAAATTTCCCCCTATCGGCTACTTTCGGTATTAAATTTTTTTGCCGTAATGCTCCCCATGTGTTCAAAAGTCTCAATACCAAATTTGATCCCATTCCATTAATTCGATTTAGTTACAGATGTTTCCAAAGAGTGAGTTATTTAAATGGCCACCCTGTATTAGGAATGAGTTTTGCAGCTACGTAGTCCAGACCTATTGTATCACAAAATCTCAGTCAAACTTTCTCGGCTCCCCTTGTGAGCCACCACATAGTTTATCTTTAGACCAGAGATGCAGATTTGTTAAGACCAAGAGCCACATAGATTCACTGTGACTTATGGGAAAACCTCCAAAAACATGAAAGTTTTATCTATCATACATTATTTGTTTTATTTGTATTTATCATATATTGTTTGATACGTGATTTTACATTGATTTAACAACTGTTTTAATGTTTGATTTGATTTTTGTCATGTGTAAAATTGATTCTAAATTTTCGTTAGTCAAGCGTTTCCTATTTTTCGATTTGTTAGTATTCATCACTGAAAACGTTTGTCAATAGATATATGTTGACTCAAAGAGCAACGATTTACAATTGTTTTTATCCCGACACGATAGAAGTTAAATAAATTGTCTTCATTAAATTTATTTCGCAGATTCTTATCGTATTCATGTCGAAGAGTTCAATCTGTACTGATTCGGGTACATTTTGAGGTAAAATGGCAAAAGGGTTGCTAAATAAATCTAGCAACAGTTTTACTTTTTGAAAATTAGAAAAACGATCCTTGAAGGCTGATATCAAATCATAAATCATTTCAACATAAACATTATGAAGTTGGCATTTTCAGAAACTTTCTTGTAATTAGGGAAATAAACGCCACAACTACTTTGTTGCGTGCATGTGTAATTTTTAAAAATTTTAATTTTTATTAAAAATTTCAGTTCCATTTCACTTAATCTGACTCTTAGATAGCTAGTTTTAAAACATCTTTAACATCTATCAAATAGGTCGAAAACTAAAATATAAATGCTAAATGTTTTATATAACTTTTGTTATCCTTTACAGAGTATTTAAATTGCATCATATTTGTTTCAAATTATTGTAGGTTCTTATTTCTAAAGATTGTCTTAAACTGCTCTGTTGAATTAAAAATATGCAAAAAAAAACCAAAACGGTAGCTAAATGAATGACAATCATGATATATTACACTTAATTTCCTTCTTTTAGTGTACCAGACTGCCAAACGCATACGAAGAAATCAAAGCACAGTGGCGAAGGCAAGAAACTCAGCTTAAATACAGATCTTTTTAGCAAGTGCATCAATTGGGAGGATGTAACCTGGATGAAAAATATTTCTAAACTACCAATCATAGTTAAAGGAATTTTAACAGGTATTGTTATTTTTAACTCCTGAAAAAGGGTCTTAGTAAATCCAGTGGTTGCGTATAAGCTAATCTTACTCCTCGACTGCCTATGAATTCCTTCGATATCTTACAGTAACTACGGAGGAACTTCTATATGTTAGATTATCCCATAACTACAGAAATATATCAATGAATGATCTCTTGTTTCACGAAAGAACCCTTATCAGCCTTTGTAAGTATCATAAGCAGCCTTCTACAGGTGGAATTCGTTTCCCATTGAGCTATACCATGATCGTTCTCATATCATGATTGAAAATATATCTTTAATTTATTTAACCTTCTAAACAAAAAATGTAGCAAATATTGTACAACAGTTTCTCCATGTACTTAGATGGATCTTCTTAGAAGATATTTCTCTAAGTCATATCTCACTATATTTAAACACGTAAAATATTAGTAGGTAGTTCAATTTATGTCGCACTGGAGCAACACAATAGGTTATTGACGACAGTCCGCAATCAATCCCGAAAGGAAAGATAAGAGGACAGCATTTCGTAATTTTGAACCAAGGTCAGAGGACGAGGACAAGATCTGAGCTGGTACCCCACTCTCCAAACTTTTACACCAAGCAAACAAAAGGATATTAGAGGTCACGCTAAATTTAACATGCACCAGTCTCTACTTACACGACGGTCTTTGGTTGGATCGACTTTCGAACTGGCAACCCCTTCCGGTTGCCATGATTTTACCAACTGGGTTACCGCGACAATTTTACCTTATTCCAATCCACGATTTTACCAACTGGGCTACCGCTACCCCTGTAGAATAATAGTATAATTAAACAACGAAGAAACCCTTAGCAGATCATAAACAAAATTGCAAATTTTTCTTCTACACTACAGAATATAATATTGTACTTGAAACGCATAATTTCTATGACAACTACTAATAGATGTTTCCAGGAATTTCATCCCTCGGATATGTGTCATAATATTCATCTTGTAGTAAACTAGCCGCCACTACAAAAATTTACTTACAATACAGTATTAGTATGTAAAGCAGTGTAACCTATTTCCCCCATGAAGTACTTTTTAGTAGACAAAGTTGGACTGTCTCCCACAGGTCTGAAATCTATACTAATATCAGTGAAAACTATAAAATTCAAGAAAATTATTTTTGCTTTAAATTTAAAAGACTGAAATAATTTGTCATATGCGTAATTATAGAGACTAATATACTTTTAGCAGATTCTCTTTTAAGCTCATACACACACTGGCAAATGAATTAGAAACCTGGGATCAATATTTTATTTGTCCTTTTGCACGAATAACAGCTTGTATGCGTTTAGGAATAGATTTTACATAGTTCTGAATTGCATTTAAGTCCATAGAATACCCTTGAATGGATAAACAGACCTCAAGATCTATCTCTCTCTCATGTAAAGTGAATGGCAGAGGAGATTGGTGTCGGATGAACCTTTCCAACATTCTCTATAGGGATATGATCTTGGCTTTCCAGGGAAGATTTTGGAAGTCAGATTGATGTTCCGTGAACCACTTTCGAACGTTGTACACTCGATGTGTGTTTGCATTATCATTCCTGAAAGATCCGCCACCTTCAGAGTAAAAATGTAACATTGGAGGAGGCATCTGATCTGCCAGGATGTTCAAGTATTGCCTGGCTGATTGTCTACCTTCCAGAAATATCAGCAGACCAATTCCAAACCAGCAGAACATGCCCCGCACCAAGATACTCCCTCCACACCCATAAATTGTGCGAACTAGACAAGATGGGTTCATGGCTTCACGGGGTTCCCGCCAAACTCTAACAAGGTTACCATGATTCATCTGACCACATCACTTTTTTCCCCAGGGCCACGGTAACCCGGTTGGAAGAGTAACGGACTTGCAAACGGAGAGTTGCGAGTTCGAATCCAACAAAAGACCGTCGTGTACAAAGGAGCTGGTGCACATTAAATCTGTCGTGGCCTCAAACGTTCTCACGTTGGCTTGGTGTGGAAATTTGGAGAATGGGGTGCCAGCTCAGGTGTGACCGCGTCATCTGACCGTGGTTCAAAATTACGTGGTGCTGTCCTCGGATCTTGATCCCGGACCGTCGCCAATAGCAAGTTGTGTTGCTCCAGTGCGATGTTAATTAAAATACCTACTTACCTTTTTTCCAATCCTCAGACGTCTTTCTCAACACCACTTAGAGGTTTCCTCACTGGGATGCGACTGCCTATACCGATCCTCTGCAATTCTCTGCGCATTGTTCGCGCTGAGATCGGTTGGGACGAGCCTTCGTTAAAGGTTTCTGTTGGTTGCAGCACAGTGGAGTCCTTTTTCTGTCTTACAATCCGTCTGAGACGACGCTGATCACGGCCTTGATTAATTGTTTTAGACCCACAGTTACATCTTTTCGACAAGGACTGTAGATTCTGTTAACAACTTTTAAGCACCTTCAAATTCGCAGCTTTCGAGAATCCAGTGAGTTCTGTCTAGACCAGTGTTTCCCAAACTTTTGACATATGTGTACCCCTTCTATAATTTTCGTAACGCTGAGTACCCTTCGTCAAAAAAATGGATGTATTTTAATAACAATCAAAATGTTTTTTTTCTTTTTTTGTGACATACACAAAATAATAAGAAAAGATAAATAAAATTATTCATAATAAAATATAAATAAAAGTTATATTATAAATAACGTTTATTTGGATCAATGAGAAGGATGAAATTGTTTGTGCTGAGATAATAGATCGTCATAATTGGGTTCCCTGGTTGTTAATTTTAATCTGAGATGTGGTTCCATGTCCAATAGTCTGTTCCTTTTTTTCGACTTAATGTCTACAAATGCTGAAAAGGCAACTTCACATAAATATGAAGTTGGAAAAGGCAAGATGTATTATCACATTATTATATGTGTATTATTATTATATGTTTTTATCACAGTGTGATAGGTGACAGTGAAAAACCATTAATAATGTTGAAATTTTGCCTTTAGCTCTAAAAACAACTGCGCTAGAGCACTGTCAAAGATGAGTGCGAACGACAAAAAAGAAAGGCAACTAGAATACAAAACATTTTACCTTTATTAGAAATAGTGCAATTGGCGTTTTGGTATTAGGTGCTTGTGATTTATGCAAGTTATGTGCATCATCACTGTTGCTCGTTGACTTTCTTTCCTCTTCACACTCATTCGGTGCACTCATCAGTCGTTCACACTCATCTTTGACAGTGCTCTCAGAGTTGTTGTTTTAGAGCTAAAGGTACAATTCAAAGGTACAATTTATGATTTTTTGCAGTTCCCATTACATTGCGATAAAAAAGTGCGTTTGCTATCTGAAATTTTCGAAATTTGTTAAATTGTATCCGGAACCGAGAGAACTTGTTACTTACCAAACTGTCAAGCGCATACCTTAAAATCTATAAATCTCAAGTTCCAGTCCGATTCGTTGAAAATTACTGTCGCTAGCGACTCGTATACTGCAGGTGAGTCTAAATTGTTTTTACAAAATAAGAGAGGTGATAGTACCCATCCAGACGAGCAATAATTACCATGGAACATAGGGTCGCATTCCACTCTGAGAGGCAGAAAAGAGTAAAATTAGAATTTCAACATGAACTTACAACAGTGTTGGGAAAGCGAATGAACGATACCAAAAGTTGCACAATCTGATTTATTGATCAGAGAAAAACTCACAACAAGTGCTCAAAGTGGTGGCCACGCGTGTCGTTGCACAGTTCACACCGGCGAAGGAATGACTGGCGCACCCTCTCGAAGATTCCTGGTGTTGTGTCAATTTTGTCTGCGGCAACACCGATTCTCGCTACGAGATCTTCAGCCGAGTCCACAGGCGTCTGGTACACTAAAGATTTCATGTGCCCCAGAAGAAAAAGTTCAGTGGGTTGAGGTCCGGTGAGCGAGGAGGCCAAGCCACAGGTCCGCCACGTCTGATCCATCGTGCGCTACCGACCAGACCATCTTGCTTAGGAGATATGCTACGTAGGCAGGTACAAAACGACGTCAGAGGCGATGACTTGTTCATGCTCGACGATTTTTAGACTTTACTCTTTTCTGCCTCTCAGAGTGGAATGCGACCCTATGTTCTATGGTAATTATTGCTCGTCTGGATGGGTACTATCACCCCTCTTATTTTGTAAAAACAATTTAGACTCGCCCTGTATAGTCGCTAGCGACTATAGTATACGAGTAAAGTAGTAGTAGTAGTAGATAAGTATACTATACTCGCTATGCTATACCAAGAAGTATAGCATAGCGAGTATAGTATACTTATCTACTATGCTATACTTCTTGGTACGTTAGAAAAGTCAAATAATTCTTAACGTATTTTTAACAGCCGAAGATGCCTTGCAAGCAGTAAAATATGGAGCTTCTGCAGTTTGGGTATCAAACCACGGAGGGAGGCAATTAGATGGTGTACCAGCTGCAGTAAGTACAACCATTTACTTTTTCCACCATTATAATTACTTTTTTCATCCTGCTTACTAATGTTTTGATTTTTAAGTTTCTTCTAGAAAATTTGTATTATATTTAGTCTCTCTCTAATAGTATATATTAGCAGGTTTGGGGATCAATTCAACTTATATGGTATTAGTGCTATTTGTTCATCAGAAATGTATCAATCAGTGACGGACCAGGCCACCGGGAAACTCCCATAAGATCCGTGCTTCTAGACGACCAATATGTATTTTTATAGAAATGAGAAAATGTGATATTTGACAGAAAAGTTTATATTTTATACACCAATTTAAATATTTTTCCATTACTGTTTGAGGGCCGCGGTAACCTAGTCGGTAGAGTCGCGGATTACCAACCGGAGGGTTCGAAACTTGGAAAACCAAATACCTTCATGTACGGGGGGGGTTGATGCACTTTAAATTATCATAGCTTCAAATGAATTTACGCTAGTGTGGTGTGAAAGTTTGGATAATGGGATGCCAACTCATATGTCATTGACCTTGTCATTTGACCTCGGTTCAAAACTATGATTTGTTGTCTTCGTACCTTTCCCTTCGGAATTCATCCCGGACAGTCACCAATAGCCCTTGTGTGGTTTCAGTGCAACGTAAATTCAACTACCCACAATTACTGTATATAATATACAGAAATTGAAATATTTTAGATATCTTATTTAAAAAGACAGTAAAGTTATAAGGAAACGATGAAATATTTATGTACACTTCCTAATGTGAAAGAAAATGAAAAATGACTTGAAATGTTTAATTTTTTGTAGTGGATAAATAAAAAATATTCTGCAAATGAACAATAAAAACACTGTTATTTCCTTGACTAAAGGCTTCTTACTTCATTATCCTCGTGCATAAATTGCTATATTATTAAAATTTGCTATGCATGTTATCTCTCCTGAGGCCTCCCTCTTCAATCAAACCAGGTCTGAACCTTAATGTTGTGCTGGACACGTAATAGCACGTAGTCAAGAAAATGTAGGGGCAGCAAACAAAAAACATATTTATCTTATGAAAATAACAAAGGTAGACCCATGGTAGATAACGTTTAAAAATAAACTGTGATGGATTTAAATATTTCTACGTTATTATCACAATAAAAAAATACGATAACAAGCACTTTATGAAGGTCAATTTTGTTTTGTGCTACGATGAATGATGCTTTCGAATATGAGTTGCTGAACTTAGGTTCCGTTTAAATTATTATGAATTGTATACTGAAAGCAACTTATTTGGAACATCAAATGCTTTTTGACAAGGGTGACTTGTGGTTTGCCCGGGATCAGGCAATACCTCAATAATGGTCCCAATTCAAATAATTGTTCTTTTAGTTGGATGTCCTACCAGAAATAGCGTCGGCCTTAGCTGGAAGTGGATGTGAAATCTACATGGATGGGGGTATACGCTGGGGCAGTGATGTTCTCAAGGCTGTCGCTTTAGGTGCCAGAGCTGTCTTCATTGGTAGACCAGCTCTATACGGACTTAATCATTCGGTAAGGCTATTAACAAAAACACGATACTCATTTTCTGAAGCGACTGTTGCTTATCCTATTTTGTTAAAGTATCAGTTTACATATTGAATCCAGCTTTGATTGGTTAATTTTTATTTCCTTATTCACAAGCTCTAGAATAATACATTGCAACATTCGTCACAAAGTGTAACCTATCATGTTCTTATTTTAAGTATCACTAATTTGTAAACCTCCAAAAAGTAATAATTTTATAAATGCTGAATACTTCTGTGGTAGTAACTTAAACTACTCTGTTTTTATAGACATCCTAGTTTTGAAATGCTTATAAATCGATAAAGAAAAATCTCACTTAATTAAGTACTTAAACTGATACCATCGAAAACAGTATTTTGATATGCAGTTGAGTTTTTATCAGTTTCAGCCACAGCTCTATTCAATATCCGCTTATTCAAACATTAGGTTTGAAAATAACATCAAAATAGTCTTCCTCGCATTAATGTGTTGAAAAGGGCTTCAAGAAATTTATGGCTTTTCGATGGACTTTTAATATCCCTAACACGCTTCAAGCCAAGTATCGGAAAGAAGTGTTTCAAAAGATTTTTCAGTCCAGTAAATGATATTTCAACGAATTATTTTTCTCCGTATATTTAAACTGCTGTCAAAGTGTTCGAGTTTCTCCCTCGAGAAAATGAATCCCTAATCCAGTCCTGAGTCAAGATTTTTTGCTTGTGTGTGGTTTCTTATCTTTCAGAATATCAGGAGAACTTGAAGTTTATTCTCTTGAATGAGACTTCGATAAGATAAAGAAATGAGTTTTTATTCAACTTTAATAATTTAGATATTTATATATTATTTCTGAACATCAATACTTGGAGAATTTTTTATGTTGCAAAATATCATTCCATTATACACCTTATGATAATGGTCAATTTTGGATCTGCATAATTCGAAAATCGGTTGATATTGTAGCGTCGCTAGTAGGCATAGTAATAATATTTTAATTGCAAATAGGGTTGCAGTAAGTAAACCACTCAACTTGTTGTTTTAGTTAAAATATATATAAGGAAAACAAAATGTTTGTTCTTTCTTCTTGTGATGTGATGTATGTACGAATCCATGTGATGTACGAATAAAATAGGTTTGTTCGCGAGGTTGCTTGACTCCATGAACTTTTAAGTTTGCATTAGTGCAGCGGATAACAAACATAACATTGGTGACAACGGATAATTTGAACACGCAACCATGTCCGATAATGAACATCAGGACGGACCACCGCCAATTCCCACGCGACCCTCAAGCGATGTAGTGGACGCGGTGAGTTACTGGAGGGGGAGTAATGTAGCGTCACTAGTAGGCATAGTAATAATATTTTAATTGCAAATAGGGTTGCAGTAAGTAAACCACTCAACTTGTTGTTTTAGTAAAAAATATATATAAGGAAAACAAAATGTTTGTTCTTTTTTTTCTTGTGATGTGATGTATGTACGAATCCATGTGATGTACGAATAAAATAGGTTTGTTCGCGAGGTTGCTTGACTCCATGAACTTTTAAGTTTGCATTAGTGCAGCGGATAACAAACATAACAATATGTTAGAGAATTGATATAAAATGTCTTTAAAATTAATTAAATTTATATTTTTATTATTTATTATTATTTGCATATTTATTATTTGCAACAATGAAATTTGAATTTAGGTTTGTGAAATTCTGTTACCAATATCTTAGAGCAATTAATAGGGTTAAATTATGTATAAAAATTTAAATATAAAGTTATCTTGCTTTCCAAAAAGGGCATTTTGTTTTACGATCTATGTAAATATACAGTTAAATATTCGTCATTACATCGGAATTTGAAGAAATATGACTGACTTAGTTATAGCTCAAACTCATTTCTTTTTAGGGTGCAGAAGGAGTTCGTTCCGTACTCGAAATATTAAGGGCTGAACTTGACAGGGCAATGCATCTCGCAGGTATACTTTACACTTCCTTCTTAAATTATTTCCGTTTTGCACAAAATTTTGAATAAATGTTTCTATTCAGTTAGGAAAATCAATTTATCAACCCACCTTTCAGAGAGAGTACTTATGCGTTTTGTTATAAAACCATTCAGGGTATCCTTTGCCAGCATGAAACAAATACAAAATTGAAACACTAGATTCTGATATCCTGAAATTTTAAATGTTCTGATTGAGCTATGAATGCTTTTTGAAGAGGCTGCGCTTTTTATTTCACTCGAATAGTGACAAAAATTACATAACATAAATGAAATGATTCTTTATGATTATTCTTTTTAAATTACTTATTACATGTGATGAACTTAATGTCAAGGTTTGTGGTACCGTGAATTTGAGCCGATCAGTAGGAATACTCTCTCAACAAGCAGGAACATACTATCAATTTAAATTGTTATGCATATTTATTATTTGCAACAATGAAATTTGAATTTAGGTTGGTGACATTCTTTTACCAACATCTTAATCTTTGATTTTCACTCAGAAGATATGCTCTAATATTTACCTTTTGCTACTTTATAGACAAATTGTATGATGCTATAGAAATAACGACACGCATATTTGTAATAAAATATTTAATTTAATGCCAAGGCTTAGAAATAGAATTCCTTGAACGTTGGAGATTTTCGAAAAGAAATCAATAAGTCTTCGAACATAAAGCTTATTTAAAAGCAATAGATCAAATGCATTGGCCATTTTTGGTATTCGTGTGAGAACTGCCTTTTTCATCAACTCCTTTTAATACATTGCGTAGCCAAAAATAAGTCAAAGTTCTAATTTAAACATGCAAATACTGAGGAGAGAATAATTGGTTAAGCATTTCAAAAATTGTATAATTCTGCGAGCAATACAACCTTTAACTGTAACTGGATCAGAGTGCAGCTCATAAATTCAAAACGAAAATGACTGAAGATGCTATACGCGGTTGCGGAAAAGACGTTACAGAGTTTGAAAAGGGCCAAACTATTGTCCTGTGTCAAGAGCAAAAACCCTGCACGGATATTGCTGAAATCACTAGCACCGATTTCAAACTTCCCTGCACATTATCAAATCCTGGAAAGATGGCTGTTAATCCAACCTTGTATTATATATGTGGTCACAAAACCACTCCTTAATAATCGTGACCAAAGATCATTCAAACGCTTGATGAAATCGAATTGCAAAAAATTCGAACCTAGAACTCACAACCACGTTCTTTAGTGGAAGCAAGACCATTTCACCTAGCACTATGAGACGACGCCCATAGGATTGGGATTAAACAACTTTGTTGGGAAAAGGAAACCGTTGGTCAGTGAGACTGATCTAAAATATACTCCAATTCGACAAGGAACATAAAGATTGGATTGCTGAACAATGGAGAAAAATCATGTGGTCTTATGAACCCAGATTTACTCTCTCACAGCATGATGGACACATCAGGGATAGAAGAGAACCGCATGAAGCAATGAACTTTGTTTATTGTGCCCACTGGACATGCTTCCAGAGGGTGTTATGAGCTAGGGTTGCTGCTGTTTGACTGATCTAGTCTCAGCAACACTGTAACAGTAAAATGAAGTCAGCTGAGTATCGTAGCATACTGAATTACCAGCTTATTTCTTCAATGGATTTTTCTTCCATATAATAATTCCTTTCCAGGCAAAAACATATTTCAAGATTCATTGAGCTAAAATTGTGAAAGGTTGGTTTGATTACGAGACATCATTCGCACACTTGAATTTGTAATCACACTGACTTAAGCCCCCATTGAGGGTATGTGGGATATTATACTAGAAAAACATCTAGGAGTAATTCGCCTCTTAATACACCAGCAAAGGATTTTGGAGAGAAGTTAATACAAATCTGGCTAAAAAGAAGTATTGAGACATTACATAAACTCACAGACACAATGCCCCGACGATTTCGTGCTGTAATATTACTAAAGGTGGTCCAATGAAATATTAAAATTCGCAACCTTTTTTTGGCCACCCATCGTATAAAAGTTTAACTCAAATTCTCCATCTAGAAATACTAATTCTAAGATAAAAAAATATAGTTTGTCTGGTCTTAAAGAATTACGAATTTTTATCTATGTCGTGTTTATTAAATTTTGAATTCCTATCTTGCAGGCTGTTCCGACATTAAAGACGCTGGTCCAAACTTAGTTAGAAAACGACTTCTTTCCAGAATATGAAGAATACATCCGTGTTTAAACAAAGATGTAATTTGAGTTCAGATCCATCGTGACGATCGAGATTGAAGATCTGGATGAATTTCCAAACTACTATATCCTTCAGCTTGAGGACTAATAACTGGTCGAAATATTGAAATCTATAGTCAAAGTATTATAATATAGAATGATCACATTTCTTCAGTACAAAATTACAATCATAATTAAAGTTACAATATATTCTGTAAATGCTCTTGAAGATCTGATTTTTAATATGAATGCTTTGAATTAAACTACCGATAATTCATTTCTCAAGCGTATTCCTCAACATTAAATAATATTTATATTAACATTTCTACAAGAATATTTGTGTCGATTGAAAGTAAGTTGGCTCCATCTATAACGACATTTCTCTAGCATGGTGATTTTTCAACCTATTACATGTCATAGCAAACATGAGATAATTACAAATTTAGAACACCAAATATATATAATTTTTTCCACTATAGGATGACAAAAAGTTAGGTGTAATTTTGATTTACTCATACAAAAGTAATAACAATTATTTACCCTTTTTTGCTTCAAAGTGGTTTTTAAAAAATCTTTTTGAAACAATTCAGTTATGATTTATGTTGATGAATTTATTGATGTAATAAAAACTAGTTCTCAAATTCATTTATACAAGCATTACTTGAAATTATTTCTGAACACACTTGTTGAAAGTTCAAAAATAAATCGTTGAAATTAAATAAATCTTACACACTTTCGCCATCCGTAAGATACGCCAGTGCCATTCTTGAGACACCAGTTGAAAATCACTGCTCTATCATATTACCCCTAAATAAATAATGTTTCTTATGACGCTTTTTTGTGAGAATTGGTAAAAATTTGGTTGCCTGTGTAAAATCTACAAAAACGGTTTTGCAGCGAGATGCGAAATTTTTTTGAAACAGTGTCAGTACCATAAGATTGTTGTGGACTAATTTTGAGATTTTCACAATTTTATTTTAATTTTTGTAAAAAATATTCTATTGAATGGCAATCTTTAATGGTTAGCAAAACAGCACCCTTACTTGTCTATGTGACTTTGAAATCCATTAAAAATTCATTAAACACATTTAATGACTTTCAATTAATTCCTTAATGTCTTGTCTCCTAGATTCTATAAATCCCCGAATAAAATTTGAGAAATCCTACTTTATGCTGTATTAATGCAAATATTGGTTACTAGATTACTATTGGATCATGTAGAACATATTTAATACAGCTCCTCTTTAATGCTTGCATATTTCTGAAAAATAAAACTTCCAGACTTTATACGATTAAATATGTATACGATTTAAAATAATTTTAAACAATGATGTTTAACTCGAACGTTGTAACAGTTTTGTTACGGAATTCATATTAAGATTGGTATCTTAATTAACGTTGCACTGGAGTAACACAATGGGCTATTGGCGACGGTCCGGGATCGATACTAGGACAACACCAAGTAATTTTGAATCATTGTCAGATGACGACGTCACACCTGAGCTGGCACCCCACTCTCCAAACTTCCACACCACGCCAACATGAGAACAATTGAGGCCGTGACAGATTTAGTGTGCACCAATCCCCTTTGGTCTTTGACGATGTAGGTCAAACGACGGTCTTTGGTTGGATTCGAACTCGCAACCCTCCGGTTGCTAGTCCGTTACTCTTCCAACCGGGCTACAGTGGCCCGAATTCATATTAACATGAAGTTATAAAGAATATGACTTATAAAAAGCAAAGGAATAGTTTCGACTGCTCAGTTTTCATAAAAAAATTATAGCGTGTACATCATATTTAAAAGTAAAGAAATCAGGACATTACATAAGAAAGGAAATCATGTTTATTTCGATTAAGAAGGGAAAAAAGCACTAAGTTCTCGAAATAGTAAACTGAAATAAATGTGAATCTAAAAAGGTTCATATTTATTTCAATAGGTAAAGGTTTTGGATTCTCATTTAGGTACTTTGTACCTTGAGAAGATTTCAATGTGCCTCTCTCTCTGTCTACTTTATAAGGCGAACTCATTCTTTTTTCTTTATAATGATACAACACACTGTTACTATAAATGAGGGTTGGTTTTTCCCTGCCAAAATGTAGTTTAGCAAAGAAATAATTTTGACTACTCACCATTCATAAGAAATGTTTTTGCACGAATATATGTATATCATATTTAAAAAATAAATAAATCCAGGACATCGCTCAAAAGAAATCTTGTTTATTTTAATCAAAGGAAACAATGCAATGAAAACACAAAGTTTTGCTTGAATTAATAAACTGAAAAAAATGTAAATCTTTCCCTTCGGTAGAGAAGGTTTTGAGTCCCATTTGGGAACTTTGTACTTTGCAGGGGGTCTAATATGATTGTCTAATCTATTAGCAGAACTCATTCTTCTTTTTCTGTATAGAAATCTCTCACTATAAACCAGAGTAGTGGAATTTTACAGGCAAAAATGATTCTTTTTAGTTTTAAACATATGGGGTTTTTTCATTTAACCTGGGTTTCACCAGGCCAAATAAAGAATAACGGGGGAAAAGGAAAAATCCCTAAAAAAGTCTAAATGCGCTTAGAAGTTTATATAGAAAATATACTCAAATGAAAAACCCATATAAACACGATTTACTCCTTGAAAAGCAGTGAATCAAATTACGCTCGCTGTCTCTCAAATGGGTTTTAAATTTCAATCACGTGTTAAAGCTTTATCTTGAATTCAATTTTTCTGTTTCGATGTATTCGACTATTTACTTCTTTCAAGATACTGTTCCAACTATGAATATAAAGTAATCCAAAATGTATCGTTCAAATCCAAATCAATATTTTAACACAATATTTTTTAATTTTATTAAAATATACTGATAGTGAGTTATGTTATTAGCATAACAGTTTGAATGTTGAAAAACTTTTTAATTTTCAAATTTTAATTCTATATATAAAAATGGAGTGTTTGTACAAAAAAAAATTTTACGTCCTATTTCAAGTTATTTCATTTTGGTCGTCCAGATATTCTTTTTGGGCCATATTGATGTAAGATCAGTGACTTCCGCTTTTCGCGTTTGTCTCCTTTCTCCACAATCTAGTGTGTTTTACTCTAAAAAGGCTGACTATATATGTATACTCCCCACTTTACTGTGCTTAAATCCAACTTAACCTGGCAGATACTGAGGTGAAAAGTCTATTTTTGCGATTGTGATTGAAACTCAGATTGTTTACCAGTATTGCCAGAAAAGCATTTTAAAAAATATTTTTACAGCATTTAAATTTTAATACTTTGCGTTGAACTTATTTTTTTCTTTCCGAATTATAAATAATTTCCGAATATTTGGGACAGATGAGAAAAAGAGATTAAAAAATTTAATTTTGCATAATTTATTCACGTTTCTATAACGTTAGTAGCGTTAGAAAATAGTTTGAAAAACCTGTAGTGGTTGTATTTTACTACATTTATAGTTTCTTTAACTTCGTTTTATACATTTTTTATAAAGAAACTAATCTATTCAAACTAAGAAGAGCAAGCGAAAAACTCACTATTTATTAAAAGTGTTTATTTTGTGTGCTGTTTAAAGTGCACTTATTTCCTTCGGTATTTGGTACCAACAGAATTAGTGTCTACCATTTTAATACTGATTAGAACTCTCAGTTAAGAAAGATAACTGTTTTTGTTTATTTGAGCATTTCTAAGTATTATGAATGTATTTTCCTTTGTAAATAAGTTATTGTATCAAATTAATTTGTCATCCTTCCCCTTTATGATGACGAAATTTCGGAAATATCGCATCCCTGGTGCCAGAGTGCCTCATGTCAAAAAATATCAGACTGTGAGCTTTAGTATCATCGTTTGTAGTTTTGTCTTAATACAATGTATGTAAAAGGAATTAAATTAGTGAATATTATAGAGTTTTAGTGTAAAAACAAACCACCGGAAGATGGAGGTTTTACTTCTGGTTAACCTAGACAGAATACATTCTACCACAAAACACTAGAGCGCCATCTTCATTTAGCTTTGCATTAAAAGCCTCTCATAGCATATGTACAATTTGTGCGTCCAAAGTAAATCATAGAAATTATAAAAATGTCGAAACAATGTTGAAAAATTATTTTCCGTACACTTAAGTCTCTGAGACTTCCTCACGTATATAGATGGGTTGAGGGTTTGAATGAATATATGCATTCTGCAACATACAGTATATATCCCCTGTATAACGTCTAACCGCACAGTTGTGACTCCCGACCAATAGAATCTTTCCCTGCATTCTTTCAACCAATAGATGTGTTCATTTAGTCATTTTGTGTGCTGTGAGGAAAAAACAATACTACGATGCTTGGAAATCTCTGGACACTCATAGGATTAAATGGTATTTGAATATTTTTTATGAAGGAGAAAACTGACTACATATATTCTGGTCAAGTTTTCAGTTAACTGATTCCAACCGAAGTAACGACGGGTTATTTTACTAGTACCAAATAAAACGTTAAAAATGTCGCTAAAGATTGGATAGAACAACCTATCCCGCTAAAGCCAAGTTGATATTTGCCTAACCCTCCTGATGGCTGCTTCACGAGGTATCTAATCACTAGCAAAACTGACCTGATCTTGATAGACGATGTATCTCGTCATTGGAAAAACTGACTAGATCTTGATCTCGTCATCATAAAAAAAATTGGCAATATTTTGATGACTAGATATCTCGCCATTAGCAAAATTGGTCAGATCTTGATGGATGGATATCTCATTGAAACCACTTAGAGGGTTAAGTAAGGTAATCAAATAGTCTGGTACCACGGGACGGGGAGGGACCAAGTCTCTTCTCCTGGTGGTCGTAAAATACCACAATACTAGTCCAAAAGCAGTATCTTCCAATTGGCGAGTCAATCTCTACTTTTCCGAGTTGGCGATTGTTATACGCTTCGTAAACCTCTAGCACTTAACAAACACTGACGATAGAAAGATTAACTCAACCAACTATTGATTGAGTGTGCTATCAATGTTTTTAGACGTTATGAAATATCAAATACTTTATATGCTAACTTTAACCTGAAAATTTGTAAGTCAAGACTAAAATTTGTAAGTAAATTGTACAGTCTTGACTACCACGGGGTAGTATAGTTAATAGCAGATATAGTCGAAGACTTTTCTAATAATAAGAACCAATTTTATCGACTTCTAAAAACAATTAACTTTTAGTACTTTTCTTAAAAAATTACAACAAAAAATATTCGTAACGTCATCTTTAATTGCTTAAATCCCCTTGTGATGTCAACAGAGTCCAGGAGAAACTGAACGACAAATTTCACATGCTACTCTTCAGAATTTGTTTAGCTGCTCTCTCGCTGCAACAAAGCAAAATCTGAACACCATTGTGTAAGTGCAATCAAAATGCAAAACAGTGAAGCAAGAGGGAAACATTCAATCACTAGAATTATATTCGTTTATTACAGCGTAGTCATCTCATTAGCATACATCGAAGAATCCAAGGATTAACTCAGTTTTGTATGTATTGATTATTGATTTGTTTATTTCCTAAGTAATATAATACTAATTGAAATATTCGGAATTGTTTGGCAAAATAAGTTGGTGAAAACGTAATCAGTTATGAGTGCTAAAATTTTTTTTATTGAAGTAAGACTAACTGGCAGTATCCGGACTAAAGGGAAGAGAAATGGCTTCTTCCTTGGAGTTGAGTGTGCGATGGAGTCAAGATAGTCCTTTCGCCTCCCATTTAATATATCAACTAAGTGAGATTTAAGACTTTCTCTTAACTCCCTCCTTTCGACTGAACATGGTACTGAATATGAAATTTCATACAAATATATTTAATTGTTTTGTAGTAAAAACTAGAAAACTAATGTTTACTGCACTCACCTAGAGTTTCCACATGCGACAAATTTGGAATTGGATAAATATGCACAAGATACCGCTAATTTGAGATTTCACTATGTCATTTATGGACTGCAACAGAGGTAAAACTCAAAAAATTACATTTTGAACTAAAACGTGTTAGAAGTTTTATTACTATGAAATTTCATTGAATGCTTTTATTTAGTTTTTATTACATTGAAATTGCATTGCATGAATTGCATTGCATACAAAACAATTGCCATATTGCAGTATTGGAGTAAAAGATTTACTAGTTTGCTGCTGAAAAGAATGTAGTTTTTCACATTGAGATTTGTATTTACTCCAAAAATCATATGTATATACATTTAGTTATACTACTATTGTATGGTCTTGTATGTATGGTCTTGAACGTGTAAAGATTTTCTTAACCCTCTCTCTCTACTATTACACCACCTTTGTGGTTCAATAGGTCGATTAATTGAAAAGATAGCTTCGGTTTAAAATCTAGTGAAGTTATTCCGCTCCGGACGGTTTCAAAAAATGATAATCAATACAAATGTTTTAGAATTTTTTTTTTGAGAATTGCTTCTATTTAATAAATTTACCATTTTATCTTTATATTTCTAAACAAATGTCCAGTACATATTAGGTAGTCTTGAATAAATATTTTCACCAAATGAATTTTAACTTAGAATGTGGCATTTGAATACCTACAGGCTACTGGCACAGTTTTCATTACCCAGCAATCCCTCTCCCATTAATGGTATTCGCCTGCGGTTAATCTTTACTACTCTACGCAACACGATTTAACGTAACATCTACTAAGAATCTCCTTCTTTTCACTGATTCGATTAAGTCTTCCTCGCTGGCAACTAAACTTAATTTGCTTCTCGTATATGTGCCAGTCAATTTGTCAGTTTCGTCTTATTAACAACCAACCTCATACTCTTAAACTACCCGAGGTATTTGATGTTAGTTTTTTTTCATTTAATGACAAAAGTTGTATTGACATGCAGCATACAGATTAATAAAGATAAAATGGGAACAGCCCTGGTTATTGAATTTGCGGTAGGGTAACAGTTTTGTAACGTTACAAGTTGAAACACAAATTCGTTTATTTATCGGCTCTGAAATGCTCCAGTCTATAGTATATCTAAAAAATTCGAACTCCCATAAAACCAAGATTTCCTGGCTATATTCAACGAATCTAAGGAGCTTTCAGGGGTGTAAATTAAGGTTTCATGAAAATATCGAGAAAGCAAAAAATATTGTTCCTTCGATTTCACACCTGATACAAGAGAATACAATGCATTTCCAGATCATTTTAGTTTCTAAATTTTGACAGCAATATTATATACCTTAGCGGTAGAGATAAAATAAAAATTGGATCAAAGTTTGAAGAAAAATTCTATTTTTTATTTTTGATACTTCAGTTTCTGAGAAAGTGTTAGTTTCATGGTTAAATCCTTGCAATACCTAAAGCTGAAAATATGTGGGTATGTGGTTCAGAAGGTTTTCTTGTTCGATTTCTTCAAAATCCTCAACTTACGTCATATTGTCCCTTGGGATTGGTCCCGGACCGCCGCCAATAGTCCGTTGTGTTGCTCCAGTGTGACGTTAATTAATTACCATTACCATCAAAATTCTCAACGTTGTAAAATAGAAAAAAAAAACATTTTTGTCCATTTATTGATATTGATATTCCACTATACTTGGTTAAAATCTATTAACCACCTGAAAAGAAACTTTTTTTGTTTGAAATCGAAGTAACGATAAATCTTATGCTTCACTAAAATTCAGTGTTCTGAGCAAATACTGGGAAAACGACAAACTGGAACATACTTGCGATTTCAAATGTTTATTATTATATACACTTATATCCAAAAGCCAAGCATAATTGCTGTTTATGTAAATATTTCAGAAAATCTACATCGGAATGGAAAGCAACGCGGTATGCGGGAGTAATAGGGTCATAGAAGAAGAAACAATGCAAAACAAGGATAATAATGACTTTTATTATGCAAAGAAAAGGGTTGAAAGAAAAAGGTTCACAATACGAGTGTCAACTTTAGTGAAGCAGAATGATTCAAAAATATGTGATGAGGAAAAAATGTGAAGTTTAATACGGTGTGTGGGAACCTCTAGTAGCCACGCATGCTGCACAACGATTTCCCATACTTTCGATGAGGGTATGGATGAGTTGTGTTCTCAAAGAATTCCAAGCCTCACGGGGAGCAGTTTTCAATTCCGAAATGGAGTTTGGTGGGTAGCGGAGAGTTGCAATATGTCTCCCGAGCATATCCCACACATGCTCTTTAAGATTCAGATCAGGAGAGTTGGCAGGCCACTGCATGCGGTGGATATCTTCACTTTGAAGAAAGGCGTCGACCAGGGCTGCACGGTGAGGAGCGTTATCATTCATGAATATGAAACCAGGACCGACCGCACCTCGAAACAGGCGAACGGTAGGCTCAAGAACTTCGTCTCTGTATCTTTGACCGGTAACAGATCCCGTGTCAGAGATGTGGAGGTCTGTGCGGCCGTCCAGCATGATGCCTGTCCAGACCATGACTCCTCCTGAAGGAAACCGATGCTTTCCGTTATGTTTTCCCGGGTGAAAACGCGTTACGCGTTCTCTCCAGATCGTGATACGACGAGAATCAGTTTGCAGACTAAATCTGGACTCGTCACTGAACATGGCATTGCCCCACTGTTGTCGACTCCATTGCCGATGTTCCAAACTCCACTGTAAACGCACGTGTTTATGTGCAGCCGTCAGGGAGATGCAAAATGCTGGTCGAATGGCATAGAGACCAACGTGTCTGAGTCTCCTGTAAACACTTTGTCTCGAAACTATGACTCCTGTGGCGGCTGTCAGGGCTGAACCCAGTTGTCTGGCAGAACGGTTCCTCTGACGTCGCGTAGTTATCGCCAAATATCGGTCTTTCGAGCGGTTGTTATCCTTGGCCGACCTGGTACTG
Organism: Meta bourneti; assembly: GCA_933210815.1. Classification (NCBI taxonomy): domain Eukaryota; kingdom Metazoa; phylum Arthropoda; class Arachnida; order Araneae; family Tetragnathidae; genus Meta; species Meta bourneti. Next base: position 59,244,262 of record OW119926.1, read on the forward strand.
GTCGTCGGGTAACATCTCCAGTGGTTTGAAACCTCTGCCACAGTCTGGAAATCACACACTGAGGCACATTCAGAATTCGAGACGCTTTGGTTTGGGATCGACCGGATTCCAGCATTCCAATAATTCGTCCCTTCACAAACATGTCAAGTTTGCCTCTTTGTGACATCTTTCGTCGTTATTGATTGTTAACAACGCTCCGTACCACAGCAATTGTGAAATTTCTGTCTAAACTGGCCATGCCGCTTGATGCAGTTTTATATTCGTTCCGACGTGCGCCGGTGCTTTATGCATATAGACGTCGACTGAACTGTTTTGCATACGCACAATGCTTTACCTTCGATTCTCCACAAGTGATTTTGAACTATTATATTCATATTTACTCCGATTTTTTCACATTTTACGAATGATGCTTAACATTCGGACATTAGTGTATATTTAATTTAATACTCTTTTTAAAATAGTTTATTGACATAATAAGATTAAATAAATTAATAACGCATGATATTAAATTAATAAATCCTCCATTATCCTAAACAATTAAGTATAAACAACTATTCTATTTTATATATTTGATTATGAATCAGATTTTACCAACTGTAGCTAACTTTTTAATTAAAATTACTGCATTGAAGGATTGAATAAAGGTTATAATCTTTCTCGGATGTTTATAAGATATTTGATATGTAAAATAATCAGTTACTTATCAAATACGTTTTTAAATAAGATTTACTTTATTTTAACATCTATTACAAATTTTCTGACAATACATTTTCAGCAAGTTCATTTTTACCTCAACTTCTTTTTTGTTAATTACTTTTTCTATTTGATTCGATGCAGTTTTACTGAAACTAAATGAATTAAGTGTTCTCAGAGATATATTTGAATCTCAGAGATATATTTGAATCTCATAACATAACGTGGTTCAAAATTACGTGGCGTTGTCCTCGTATCTTTCCCTTTGGTATTGATCCCGGACCGTCATCAATAACCCGTTGTGTTGCTCCAGTGTGACGTTAATTAAAATACATATCTACCATACCTACAAATTTTTTTGGTGGAAAATCTTTCAGTTTATGTAATGATTTTAAAAACTGATAATTTAGAAAATATTTTATACCAGACAAGAAGAATTTATAATCGTGCATCTTCTGTAATTATTGGGTGCTAATTTTTCATATTTTTTAATTTAGTTTGTTTCATTTCTACAATACCCTTTGTTTTAAAAAGCTGCATCTTATTTTATGACACTTTCTAAATGAAATTATGCGTCTAGAAGCAATGTTTATGGAAGTAAGTCTCTGATATATCATGTTTTCTGGGCAGATAACATGTATTATATATGAAAGTTCAAATAAAAATAAATCTCATATTACACACGCTTAAAAGTAAACGCTACTAATGTCTTTCAAGACCCATAAGGTGATGATTTAAAATTCTGCATACAGAAATGCACATTCAATTTCAATTTTGTGTTTAAAAACGATCAAACAACTCAGCATTATACATTTTATAGTTTGCCTTTTTATTTAAGTAATTGTAATGTTAAAATTATGTAATAGCATCAGGCTATTTAGCTATAAATCAGTAAATAATTTAGTTAGGTTGTAGCTCTATGTAACTTAAAATAAAAGCCACTAGTAGTGTATAATTCCAACCCTACAAAGTTGATATAGAATTAAGGTGAAAACATTCAGTGTTGTGAAGTTAGTATGTTTATTAAAAAAGTATAAATTTTCATTTTTACCAACTGTTAAGTTAAAAGATTTATTTGAGTTCACTTGTTTCAATTATTTGAATTAACATTGAATTTTTTTGTCACTATGGTATCGCAAAGGATCATAGAAGGGTCTTCAACACTCATTGGTATTTTTTTTGTGCATATGTTTTTTCATTTTTATTTGCCAAATATATATTTACAATGTTGATGATTTCAGTGCGTGTTTCTGAGTATATGAGGTGTAAAAGTGGTAAGTTATGTATATGCAAACTTTTTTATCTTAGGTTATCTTTGGCAACTTACTTTTTAAAAAGAGACAACCTATCGAAATGAATAGAAATAAAAATGTTAAGGTAACTTTAAATTAAACGTCCTGCTAATTAATCAGTATCTAATTTCATCATAGAACTATGAAATCTCAAATACGAAGTATACGTACTAATAAACTATTTTGAAATCAAGCAACATACCAGCTTGTTTATTCATTACAGAATACCAGCAAGAAGTTTACATCTTCTTCCATAATACATCTATCCAAATCGATGGGTATTCTTTAAGATGCTCAATCTTGTCTTCATTAACCTGGAAAATACATCAAAAAAAGCCTTAACGCTCTAAGGATGTTTTCAAGTACCCCATTCTCTCTTAATTACACCACTTAATTTTCAGCCTTTAATACTAAGTGATGCATAATTAAAATTCATCGTCGCCTCATTTTCTCCTTTCTTTTTGTCTCTTCCAGAGCTCTCTTCAAACAAGAAAAAAATCCGTCCTTTAAGAAAATGCTTTACTTGAAAGATGACGAAGAATACGCGAAGGAGCACTTAGATCATACATCATGGTGTTTCATAAGCCAAGGGTCCGAAAGAGAAGTCACACTGAGGGGAAATATGCAAAGCTTTAGCAGGTTCGTCAAACTCTTTAATCACACTTTTTCAGGCCTAAGATGTATCAAAACCTTTTAGAGTTCTTCCGAAAATTATTGGCGCCAATCTTGACTGATCCTTGATGCATTTAGCTCATAATTTTCATGTCTTCTTGATGCCACTTATTCTTGTTAGAATTTTAAAGGATAACATGAGAAAATATCCTGAGGCATTTATTTAAGGACTGTATCACTTAATTCAATTAATAAATGATTTCATAAGTTTGCATTTGAAAGTTGTCATTTTTTTTCTAATGAAATATACTATCTGTTTATAAATATCTTGTTTTTTAATTTATTACCACTTGTTAATTTATCAGGGAAATTGAGTATTAATTTTCACACCGTCAATAATTGTATTTCAATTAAAAATGTTTTGCCTTCTCAATTAACTGAATTATTCTTATTAAATTTATAATAGTTTAGTCTTTATTGCGATCATATTGTTCGTCATCTGTGTATCTAATATATTTATAAGTTATGTTTTTTTTAAGTGTTCTGGCTTACACAGCACAGTTTATTTTATTTTAATAGTTCTCTTTTGGTGAAAAATATGTGAATTCTGCTTTGATTTAATTTTACATTTAACATTCAATTCGTTGACGTTGTTTTGACTTAGTTGTTATTAGTACGAGTCTTACACTAGGAATAATTTCCGATGGACTATAGGAATAAGAGTTTGTATCATTTTATGCTATGTATACTACGTGTTCTTCCATTTATGAGATTGAAAGTAAGTTGTAACAACTTCTTCCGAGAATTTAAAAGGCCACACATTTTTATATTAGAACCATTTGTTATCTCCAACTTTACGATTGTGTTTACTCGCAAGTTTTCTATTATGTTAGTAATGTTTTAGATTTTTAAGTGTTATATATTATCTTATAATCTTAATTTTATCTACCTTCGTACTACAGTAAGTTGTAAGTTGCCATTAAATTCATATAATGTTATAAAGTGCCGCTACAGGAAAGATGTGATTCTAAATTAGTCCCCACCTTAGTAAATTAGGTGATCTTTAGTAAGTTGGTAAAGTTCACTAAGCCAGTTTTAGTTCAAGAGTCCCACCTTTCCTCGTTAGTTATTTTGAACCTTAAAACTGTAATATTGACAGAGGGCTGCAATTTTTAAAAGTTTATGAAAGTCTTTTAATGCAGGTAACATTCAATTTTTTACGTTATCCTTGTTCAATTGATCTACATTTAATAACTTATCTCGAGCTATGTACCTAGTTTTTGGCCATGTTTGAAAATGGATAAAAAGCTCTCGGATCCTAACTGCAGATTTGTAGAAAATCTTTTCACATTCTTTAATAACTTCATTTTTGAGTCCATCGCCTTAAAACTCTAATCAGCGAAGCAGTCTGCGATTATAAGAGATCTTTAAAAGTGTAATTCATAATAAATAAATAAGACACGCAGAAGACGATTGTAAAATAACCCTAATAAAGACTGAAAAGTTTATAGTTAAGTTAATAGAAATAATTCAGTGCTCCGATTGCATTGTGAGACGAAATATCTCTATTTGAAAAGTAATTCATTTGTTTACGTTTAAACCTATATTAATCTTCTTGGTGAATCAATAAGTGCTAATCAGGTTAATTAAAAAGCATGAATATCCACATTGGAAATATTAATATGAAGTGGAGGATTACGTTTGACTTGATCTAGAGAGATATACGCCTATCCAAACGTGTAGATCCCAATAAAGACCCGATACCATATTGGTGTTAGTTTGAAATATTAACACTATTTGGTTATTCAGTTAAAAAGAAACCCATATTTCTCCTCCTTATTTCGATTTGAATTGACTGTTTTAAATTGAATCTAGGCTACCTCAGTTCTTCAGTCGTAAAAAGAAATATCTGAATCTTGACAGACAGTTGGAGCTCAATTCAGAATTTGAGGAATTTTAGAACTGTCAGGGACACAACAAGCTTTGAAATTCAAGCTAAGCTCAAAAGTATATCGAAACATGCTGATATTCACTTTCAATTGATCCTTTCTCATATTAACATTAAGGAAAATGACAGAGCGGACGGACTGGCTAAAGAAGGTTCCTTGGACACTCTAACGTCATTGAACCAATTAACATCCCATGAAATTTTTCCTGCTCCAAGATCTGCATTAATATTACATAGAGAACTTCCACTACTCATGATTGGTATAGAACTCATCCAGGTTATACTTTGGAGAAGTTATGCGATCGAAAATCACAAACGGTTTTATTAAGATTCAGAAGTGGCCGTACTAACTCTCAAATTTGGAAATGAACATGGACAGAAAATGTTTCCTGTTTATCCTGAATGTACGAGCTCACAGGCTCACATGCTTTCGTATGTCGGTTTGGTCCCATAACCTTTTTGAAAATCATTTGATAGTTTTGGACTTTTTAAATACGAGTGATTCATGGACACCAAGTTAGACCAACTAGCATGTGCTAGACCAAGAGGAATTAGAAACAATAATAACAACTATTTTGCTTAAATATTTCCAATAAAAGAACTGCTGATTTGACTTAAGTGGAATATCGAGCATTCAAATCCCATTTACAGACACAATATATTCTAGCAGGCCGTTTCCTTCCTTATAGTAATGTCAGAAATACCAACGCTTATGTCTTGTTTTGATATTTGATCTTCTATGATCATCTTGAGAAAGTCGCATTTTCTAATAATAATACTTATTAGTAACTATCTAATCCCTGAAGTGTTTGGAATGTTTACCTCTTTAATCTCTAGAGGCCCAATTGATGACTCTTAAAAATTATTAAACATTTATAAAGTGTTTATCCATCTGTGAAACCAGTCCCTGTTTAGGAAAAACTTTTAAGGAATTATGAATTGTTAGCACCACAATACCGGATGAGATAGGCAGAAACTAAATTGGATATGGAAGAGAGCACGACAGGCTTTTTCTCTACAACTTACTATTCGCATCTCTAATGAAGTCTACTTCTTAATTTAGAATATTTTGGTCTAAGGTTTCTATTTAGGTTCCATTTAATTTGTATGTTTTAAATTCCAGAAGTTTGTAGTTGTTGTTAATAAGTGAACTACATTAAAACTATTGAATTACCAGAAAATAGTTTGGATTTAAAGCTGGATCTAAAGTGGTTCAGGGGACAACAAAATGTTGCGCGATATAGGTCCAAATGAAGTTGTCCATCTTTCGCTACCAGTCAGTCACCAAAGATAATTTCTCCCTTCCAGTTTTATCATGTTCTGTCGTTCGACACCATTAAACATTTAGATTCATCACCATAGACGATACTATTAATCTTCGAATGTTTTCCGTAAACTCCACAAATATGACGAAAATTTAGCGATAGTGAAAAGGTTTATGATTATTGATGTATTAGAATTTCGATTTGTGAGTATTACACTGACTTAATTCTATTTATCTATGGTTTTTAACTTTTACTTTAAATAAAAAGTAAACATTTTATAAACTGCCAGTCATCAAAATGTCGATTGATTTTCTGAAAAGAACTCTTAGTCATATTTTCTTGGTTTCCGAACTCATTGCCTTAACAAAGCATCAAGACTATTATTAACGTGTGATTGTCAAAGAAACCCATATAATTTTACCATCAATTTTGAAAAATTGTGAATAATAAAAATTTCGAATATTTAAAATTTTTAAGGTTTTAATTTTTATTGAACATTTAAGTAGCTTCACGCAAAAAATGTAAGCCTTAGGAACATAAAAAATAGATATCAATAAATGTTTGACAGTTCATTGAGCTTCATCAGCAATTCGCTTTTCTATAAGAACAATGTGAGATTGTCAAACAAAGTATAAACTAATTAGCTTCTTGAAGAAAATAGAAAATTCATTCCTTTTACTTTTGTAAAGTTTCTTTGTTCAATACTTGGCACTTTATTCAGGTACTGCAGTGAAATTAGGACATCCTTTGGTATGCTTAATGAGGAAAAATTAAAAAGCTTGTATCAAAGTCGTGATTTTCATTTCTTTTCTAATCTTTTTACTCGAGAATGAATACCAATTATAATCCTCTTATAGAGTGAAAAACGTTCAACATACCAAGAAAAGCGGCTTAAGATCCAGTCTTCAAAAGTTTCGTTTTATTCCTTGTCAAGACGGCGAAAAAGTGAAGTTTGGGGGAAACTTGTCAAAGAATTATGAATAGTATTTTTAGTAATGGCAAGTGGAAACGAGTTCATTGAATGTATTCTCTTCATTCTCTTATACTGTAGCTCTAAAAGACGTTAGATTGACAATCATTTAATACTTTAAGTTTATTATACCATAGGATAATGATTTAAGTATTGGTTTGTTTTGTCACTTTAAAGTAATTTTTTACTACCCGAGATGTACAGGGTGCTCTTCGAAAATATCTGACCAAATTATAAAGGGTAATAGAGGAGCCAAAATTAAATATCTTTCGTCAAAGGCGTCTGGAAATGCCGGGTTTAGGTGGTTTAGGACGCTGTTTAGGTCAGTGGGTAGCACATCGTTTTCGTTATTGTGGCGTAAGGCGTCGTTCCCCGAGCGGATTTTCAGCGGGATGCATCACTACATGAATTCGGAGGTCGCAGATATGCATCTGATATATGGAGCTGCGAACGGAAACGGACGAGCTGCTCTAAGGTTATACAGTGGTCATTATGTTGCTTCTGGATTCAAATGTTCCTGGTTCTAATCTAGGATGAGGCATGAATGTTTGTCCGTCCTGTATGAATGTATGTCCTCTCTATAAATGTTTATTTTGGTCCCCTCTACAATCCTTTATAATTTGGCTAGATATTTTCGAAACTTCATGTATTATATTGGAACCTACCTCTTGGAAGGAAGAAATTGAAGTTGCAACTGACGTATCAAAACGAAGGTATCAGTAGCTCGTTAACAAAATTGACCTTTCATAAATCATTCCTGTTTGAAACACAAAAACAGACTGAAGAAAAGTAGACCATTCAAAGAATTAAATACATCAACAATTGAAAGTGAAAGCAAAAACAAAAATCTCAACATTTTTCTCCATGTATCGAATTGACTTTTCCTTTGTTACCCAATACATACAAAAATTCATGTTTCGTTGTAAAAGCTATCTACGTCAAATAATCCAAGTGATTGCTCTTGCAGAAACATTTACATACATATTGAACTCTTAGATCCTGATCTTAGAATATGTTAAACCCACAAGACTAAAATGAAATTTCAATCACTACTAGTCTTATTAAGCGCAGAATACAAATAATATATTTGAAAACAAGCTACGCTGAAAGGTAGTGGATATAGGTAGGTAGTTGAATTAACGTCGCACTGCAGCAACACAACGGGTTATTGGCGTCGGTCCGGAATCAATCATGGAGGAAAAGATCCAAGTAAACGCCTCCTAATTTTGAACCACGGTCAGATGACGAGAACAACGCCTCAGCTGGCACCCCACTTTCCAAACTTCCACGCCACGCTAATGTGGATATTTGCGATCACAGAAGATTTAACTTGCACTGCTACTATGGAAAGGTAGTGGAAGTTGAGCTCGGTCCAAATGCTTTTCCCCTAATTATTTCAATAGCCCGTTGTGCTGCTCCAGCGCGACGTTAATTAACTGGCTACCCCCAACTATTTCATTCTTGTCTATACAACCGTTTTCTGTCCTTTTACGTACCTTATTGCTTTCTTGCTAAGCTATATATCAAACCTGAATCAGCGTTTTATTTTTACCCAGTTCTTTCATCACATATTCTCATCCTTACTTGATACATGTTATTACAGATGTAGTTGGACGAAAGGATATGATGATAGTGAAGCAAGTTAATAAATAACAAATCGTATTCATACTAATTAAGAGTTCCTTATTGAAGATGCAAATTCGTTCGAAAGTAAAGGGATTAACTCTTTCACAAGTGCAGAGAATATTAAAGTTAAATTTATTCCTCAAGAAACTACTGAGATTCAATATTTGTTGCTAAACTTTATTTCATGTATGTATCATAATATACTGTGGGTAGCTATAAATCGTAAAAAGACACACCTAGAAGTTCGAAAGTATGTGTTAAGTAATATGAAATATTGAAAAAAGCAATTAGTGAAAACAAAAGTTGTATATAAATAGACAAAAGATGTTTCTAAACATTTACAGTAGGCAATTCCTGTGACATTGAAATCTTTAGAGATGTCATGAAACAGATACTTGCATAAAAGCTAACTCTCCTAAATTCCAAATGCTTCCTAAGTCTCTCCAAAGCTCTCCTCAATTACAAATGTTTCTTAATAAGTCTCAAATTATGGCAAACAATAGATAATCATCCAAAGAATAATTGAAGTGCTATCTGAAGGACTACCGACCAATATTTTTCTACGAACACTACATATATCTAGGATCTATGAACATTGCTTAAGCTCAAATCGCTCACTTCGCTTCACTATCACATCGCTTTGAACCGAACCAACTATCCTACGATTCTCACTTGCATGAAAGCTTGCAAAATGCATACCAAGCTTACAAGCATTACAAATCCTAGTATAGCGAGTTTGTATTTGAGTTAAGGAGTCTTTAACAAGTCTACTTGTTAAATTATGGGGTTAAACACTAACAATGTGCTCCCACAATTGTCGGGGCCACGATATCTTAATTGGAAAAGAAAACTGATTTGCAACCGGAGGGTTGTGAGTTCAAAACTCGGTCCAGCCAAACACCGTCGTGTACACGAGGGCTGGTGCACGTTAAATCTGTCGTGACCAAATATTCCGCATGTTGGCATGGTGTGGAAGTTTGGAGAGTGGAGTGCCAGCTCAAGTGTTGACCTCGTCATCTGACCGTGGTTCAAAATTACGAGGCGTTGTCCTTAAATCTTTCCCTTCAGAATTGATTCCAGACTGTCACCAATAGCCTGCTGTGTTGCTCCAGTGCAACGTTAATTAACTACCTACCCACAATTGTCGTCTTTATCACGGTTTCTAGCTCTCAATTTATTATTCATTTCCGGTAGAAAGTGATAATAAGTTGGCGAAACAAATAATCATCTATGGTGGTTTCCATATGACTTTGCGTATAGTAGAACTTTTCATCGGCAAGCTTACCACTTTCTACAATCTGTCTTCTCACAGGAGCCACACTATACAAAAATAATCTGCAGAAAAAGTACAAACTTAGAATCAAAACTGGCTTTCTTAAATCTGAATTTCTTTCAATTTATAGATGCTTGTATACCAAGAAAGTTGCGCAATCAACCGGACAGAGACTTATCAATTACAATTCTGGGAGAAAAAATTCTATGCCTATTAGAATAGCATCGACGGGGTAGCAAAAACTAGCTCACCCTGATGGGGAAATAGCTGCTGCTAAAGGTAAAGGGCAATTTCAATAACAGTAAATTTTAAAGTACTGACTGAAATTTATTATCCGATGAATTTCTACTTGTCAAATTTAATTAAATAAAATTTTGTAGTCAAATTACACGATCATTATTTTACTTTTTTAATAATATATAAGAGACAAAATTTCCAGTTCTCGTGAGGCTAAAATGATGTGCTCTTTATAGCTTTGTAGGGCTAAGTTTTTTTATTTAACTTTAACACTTATTTTTAAATTCATGAGTTGGAGTTTTTAAATTCATGTGCCTATTTAAATAATGTACTTTTATTCCTGTGTGTTAAAATCAATAGTTTTAAAGTAAACCAATTCTTTCATAATAATTATGTTTACATTTTACGTCGATATCATTACCATTATAGGGTTTTCGGGTGGGGGAGATCCAGGAACATTCATGTTTCTTTGAAAACATAAGGACACACTTTATATAAGAAACCGTTATGTTGATTTTAATACTTCAATACAAAAAAATCTGTAAACAAAACTTTATTAACTGCGTCGGCAAAACGAATTCCCATACTTAATTTTTTATCTGCAGCATCCTTCTGCCTTTAATTAGAGCTTAATGATAGCATCAATCCGTTAAATAAATGAAGTGAAATAATAGCTCAAGAACAGTTTTAACATTCAAGTATGTATCTTGAGGGGGAAAAAATTAATTGATTCTTATAGATAGAAATACAACAAAAAACTTTGGCCTGCGGTAGTTTTCTTTTTTAAGTCTTAAAAATATCTTGACTCATGCTTCAAGTATTAGTTGATTTCTATGAGTTAAAAGATGCAGAGTACACATGAGACAAGCACATAAGACTTTGAGTGTCGTTTTAAACTTGTTTATAAGTCTCACTTTTACTATTTCAATCAACTAATTGATATTCTTTTCCATAGATTTGCTGATTCTGATTCTATACTATTTTACAATCATCTCTTTGAATTGATTGTCCTTGACTATTTAAAGAATTTAGCAATTTTTTTGTTCTCATCCTTAACATCTGATTTCTTTTAATTGTACTTCCCCTATTCAGTACAGTGTAATTTAATTTCCATAGAAACACATATACTTAAGATTCATCAGGATACTCTTGTTAAAAGGCTAACTCTTGAATGTATACAAAATATTCTACTATACATTTGTGTTTATTCAAAGTAAATTACACATTCATTTAAACAATTTAATCTAGTTGTCTGAACTACGATACTCAAAATTTCTAAATGAATTCATTTTTATCTAACTGCATCTGGAGTCGTAGCATGGATGAAACTGATTTAAAACTCTTCAGATCAGAAAATCAAAAGTTGATTGACTTCCACTTTCAAATAGTCATAATCGAACTCCCATCTCAAAAACATCTTTTGCTCCATCTTTATACACAGTTCAGTCACATTATTATTTGACCACTAATATCCAGAATAACCGCCGTGTGCTGCATGAACAGTAGCTAGATGACATGGTATTTAGTCAATAGAATTCTGGAAGTTCGTCAAGAGTAGCTAACGATGCCAAGAAAACATTCCTTAAACCATAACGCTTGTTCTAGGAGTTTTCTCGCCTGACACGTCAACGTCCTCACATTCAATGGAGCAGAAAAAGTGACTCATCAGAGATGGCAACCTTTTCCCAATCAGAAGTCCAATTTCGGTACCGTCATGCAAATTGCACCCTTTTCTGCAGATGACCTTCGTCAGCATGGGTGCAGTGACCAGCCGTTTTCTACTGGGCCCCATATGCAACAGGGTCGTTTTAGTTATAGTCCAGATTGTAGCGGGACTCATCTGAGAAGACGACATGTTGCCAATAGGCACGCCATTGGCTGTGTTGGTGAGCCCATTGTAGCCGGAGGCGTCGGTGGTTCAGCGTCAAGGGAATCCTGCCCTGGGGAATCCTCGCACGTAGCCCATGGCACAGCAGACGTCGACGAACCGTGGGGGCAGACAATGACACACCTGTAGACGTGCTCCAATGTTGTGCCAACGCACGAGAGGACGCTGTACGGTCCGTCACCCCCATGGGGATGAGGTGTCTGTCGCGTTCAGACTACTAGGTATGTTTAATAATCAAAATATCTTACGAGGTAGGTAGGAATTATCGTTCTCTGGAGCAACATAATGGGCTATTGGCAACGATCAGGGATCAATCCTAAGATGTTAAGCCGAATGATAAACTACTAAACCGAGGACACCTCGTAATTGTGAATCAAACGGGAAATGACGTGATCAACACCCGAAATTTCAAATAAAGATATTTTATTTGACAAAACCTTTTTACTTTTTTAAGTTTTTTAATCTTCACAAAATAAGTGTATCAAGATATTAAGCCGAATGATAAACTACTAGTTTGAAATAAAATCACCATATTGACAGTGAGAAGAATTCCAATGCATTGACAAAAATCTAGATTTTTGTTTTATTTTAATGAAATAAATTACGTACAAGTAAGATTTGTTATACTAATTTGTAGTATTTTACTGAAGTAAGACTCTTCATAGACTCATAGAAGTAAGACTTGTGGTGTGTTGTAATTTACCAGTAAAAAGCTTCTTGTTTTTCTTCTTGTTATTTTGTTATAATCCTATTGTTTTTTATCCCGTTTTATCGCCAAATACCATTCACTTTTCAAATCAACGAGCGAGTGTCGTTTAAGAACGTTGGGTTTATAGTTTTGAATCTGCAAGAATATTTGAGCCATTATCGTTTAACCATTCTTTATATTATTCAATGTGCTTTAAAATTACCAAGCTCAAGCTTTTATTAGCTCAACTGCTGCTTCTGCTGATATAGCAGAAGGATGTAGAGTAAGGCTCCGATTCAACCTCACTTGATAATATCTTCTAAAATAAGTTGCTCAAAGTCCCCATTGTGTTACTTGAACAAAAAACTATTCTAACGCAAACGATATTTTCAAAATTACTTTACCCTAATTATTTCAAGTGCATTAAGTAGCAAAGAAAATGTACTGATATGACTCAAATATTCTTGCATATTCATAATTACCTATTCAACACTTGTAAATGAATTGAGCTCTTCTAATTTATAGTATGTTACGGCGACAAACAGTTAAAAGATAATCATAGTAATATCCATTCTGAATCACCTAGTGTCATTTTAAAAGAAAGATAAACCTTAAAAAATTAAACTGAAAGGAATGTTTCTCTTTCACGAATTAAGATTTAAATCGAGGCGAACAAATACCCTTAATACTACTATTAGCTGCATCCGAAGCTGGAATAGTTTATGCAAAAGGTACAATGGTAACAACCTCACTATAAGAAGTGTCCAAAAACCATCCAAAAGTCACTCCATTGTGGATGCAAGTCTACTTGCTAAACGATCTTTCCATTACGAAAGACGTCTTGAGGGCCAAATCAAACGGATACAAAGCTTTGGTGTTCACTGGGGATACGCCTGTTTTAGGTCTGCGCACTAGAATAACTTCGTGACTTCGATCTGCTTCCCTCATCTAAGGCAAAAGCTAACTCTTTTTAACAGTTTGCTACAAGACAAGGCTCACGAACCGTTAAGTGTTTTTTCGACTAGTGTGCCTTTTTCAAACTCTTTTGGTTCACAGCTCCAGTTACTAAAATATAAATTTCAGCAGCTTTTTTGTATAAAATATTGCATTTTAATCAACTTGTTTTTAAACTTATTGCATTTACATTGGTTGTATAAATTTAATAGCATTAAATTAAGTACCTTTTGATAAGATTGGATTTAATATTTAATTCCAAAAATTACATTTTAATAAATTGGCAACACATTTATAACATTTTTATAGTTTAGCTTTTCCGGAACTTTTTCGATACATGAGCACTTCGTCTCAATAAGTAATCACGGAATACTTTTTTATTTACTAAAAATACAAGGGTATTAACATAGAGAAAAAATACTAGGCATGTAAAAAGTTAACTTCAATACGATACTGAAAACATTTTGACATTTCAGATATCTTACCAAAAATAATAAAAACGATCTTATTCTATGACAAAAGACGAAAGAAACAAAAATCGTTGTAAACCAGAATATTTTTTCCTAATAATCTATGTAAACTTAAGGCTTGTTAGATTTACAGCGACATATTGCTAAGATGCTTTATGATAAATGCTGATTTAGCAAATAAAATATGAACGTTTCTTAACCATATCAAAATTTCTCTCAAAAGATAGTCAAGTCGCTTCTTGCAATAAAAATATTTTTTAAGTATTTAATCCGTCTAATTTCGCTCAATTATAACCCATTTCTGCTACCAAACCAGATTTGATTGAATTTATTTTAATACAAAATAATGAGAAACGAATGCATATATTTATAATATTTTACTTGTTTTTATAATTCGCACATTCTAATAGTACTTTTTAAATGACTCGGTGCATTTAAAAACCTTATTTTTTAAGATTATTTTTCATTAAAATTTTAATTTTACTTCACTATATGTAACATTTGGATAGCTTGTTTTTTTTAATATCTTTAACTTTATCAAACTTTCTCAAAAGGATTAAAAAACTAATATAAACGTAAAATGTACTAAATTTTCTTATCGTTTTTTATTTTAATTTTATCGGTTTTACCAAATTACACTAGGTATTTATATACAATCCGAAAATAAACTTCTCTTTTCAACTTAAAACATAAATATCGTAGCTCATTGAATGAAATTTGTAAAAGAACTGTCTGGTCATTGTTAAATGAATAACAATTACAGTTTGCACTTCATTTCCATCCTTTAAATGAACCAAACTGCACAGTGAATACGAACAAATCAAAACAAAACGACGAAGACAAGAAATTTAACTCACAGACTTTTTGAACAAGTACATTAATTAGGAGGACGTAACTTGGATGAAAAGTGTTTCTAAGCTACCAATCGTCATTAAAGGAATTTTAACAGGTATTGTTCTTTAACACTCGGAGAAGATCTTTTTAAATACCCCTGGTAGCGATTAAACTAACCTTACTCCTCTTAACCTGACTATGAAACCCTTCAAAATCTCACAATAACTACTGAAGAACTTTTATGTTAGATTCCCCAATAACTAAAGAAAGATATCGAAGAATGACCTCATATTCCATGAAAGAAATCCCATATCAGACGTGGCAAGCATCATAAACAGTCTTCTGCAGATGGAATTAGACTCTACATCGAGCTGTTCATCTTGAGTTCTCAAACTGTGATTGAAAAATACCTTCAATTAATTTAATTTCCCTGCATGTCCTTGGTAGACTCGATTTAAATTTAAAAACATACTAACCTCATTCAAAATGAACCGGTTGTTTCTGGTCTTCAAATGATAAATAATATGCACTTTTAATACTTTATTTAAATGGGCACCCCATTATTTGACTACGAAATCCTACAAAATCTCACGAAAACTACTGAGACTGGTTGGTTGGATTTTGTTTTATGGTGAAAGAGTCATATTTGGCCAAGCTGTGCCAAATACAAGACAGACAACGTCACCTAAATAGACATGCACACGTAAGGAAAGTTTAACTGACACAGAAGAGAGAAATACACTCAAGGAGAAATCGAACCAGAAAACTACTGAGGAACTTCCTTTTATATTCCCCAATAACTACAGAAATATAGCGATGAATGATTTCATGCTCTATAAAAGAAACCGTATCAGTCGTGGTAATCATCATAAGCAATCTTCCACAGATGGAATCAGATTCTACCACCAGATACTCATCTGAGTTCTCAAATTGTGCACATTCCCCTACTAAAAGCCCATTCCCCTATTTTTGGCAATATTTTAAATTCTGGTATTCCATATAACGTGCCTTTACTCTATACGTCCAACAATTTTTCCAAATAAAAGTAATAAATAAAATTTTAAGACTTGGGTTCAGGTCATTTTCGTTAACCGAGATTCGGAAAATAAGTGTAGGACAAACACAAATCTTCGGGAATATAGCAACTTACAAATTAATAAAAAATAAATTTTAAATAAAGTGTAATAAAAAATATAAAATAAAATATATGATTTAAAAAATAAAAGTTTAAAAATATAATAATTTAAAAAATTAACTAAAATAAAAATAATAAATTTTAAAAAAATGCCGATTACAGAAAGAGCATCAGCAGCTATAATTTAACTGTAGTTTTAACAGTTAGTTTAATATCCATGATGTAATAAATAATCGGGGTGCCTGTTTGTTTGGGATGAAACGACTACCCCAGGGGCGAAGAAATCGCTTATATATATAACATATTTGAATGAATGTGCATAATAAATACTACCTAGATTCTAATGTTCCAGAAGTCTCCTCTTTGCCACCCTTTGTCCGGTCTTAAGTCCTTATTGGTAGACTGGGTGGTCTGGGTCATAAAAAACATCAAACTGTCTTTGACACAGCAAGCTTACGCATGATTGCTGATGTTACTGACCATAATTTCATGCCATGGGCCGATCCTTCCAACCTAATAATTGGATTAATTCATTTCGTCATCCATAAATCTAATAAAGTTTAAAATTACTTATTAGTACATTTGCTAAGACAAATAATTGTATGTTTATTTTTAACATCTACAGATTCTTTGCAATCAGTGAACTATGTAGCTTCTGCAGTTTGGATATCAAACCACAGAAGAAGGATGTTAGATGGCGGGCGTATCAGCTGGCGGAAGGTATCAATCATTCACTTTTTACCATTGTAATTATTTTACCAATGTTTTGATTTCTAAGTTCCTTTTAAAAAATTATATTACATTTCAATCTAAAAAAATAAATCATATTTTTACTGTCTCTAAGATTCGAATTTTGCAACGATCTTTGCTAAGATGAATGAAAATGAAAAGACTTGAAATGTTAAAGTTTAGATACCGATAAAAAAAACATTTTCTCAAGATGGCAATATAAATACCGTCATTTTCTTTAATAAATGGTTACCATATGAACAAATCTCTACGTTGTTTAAAATTAAAATATGATATCCACTCCAGAAGCCGGAAGAATTTCCCGAACCGATCTCATGAGCCAGTCTGTTCCCAAATTAAAGTAAGAAAAACACTGGTAAACCCAATCCTCGATGTATTTACTTTCAATAGACGTGCGGAAAGCTGTTTGATCAATAGTTCAATTTTTGGTAATTACGACTCAAGTTTTTCTTGATAAAAGAAATAATAAGCAATGCTTCGGTTTCAGTCAACCATTATAAAAACCCAATTTAAGACATAAATCGATAAATCACTATGATAAAGCTCATTTTTTATCAGATCGAAAGATATTAACTACGTGCCAAGTAAATTTCTGTAAAAAGTCTTAATCTTGGCCAATAGAGTATATTTTAAGAAGTTCAAATCTTTAAATTGTCATGAAAATGTAAAATAAATTTAGTTATCACTGATTTATTCTGTGTTCTTTAAATCATGGACTCCCGCTTTTTATGCAAATAAAAGATTGTCTTTTTACCTGAACTTTTATTACGCACCAAAACGACGCGCATCTAGGTCAAATACACGATTATGGTTAGTTATTAGAATAACGGTTAACATAGCATGCTCCTACTCAGAAAATAATTTCGGGGTTAGCCAAGACTTGCATTGCAGTTGACTATATTTTCAATTATTTTCATACACGTTTACGTACATTTTACTTATGCAATTTACGAAATTTCTTTTTCGTTGATTAAACCAGCATTTAATTTTGGATGCTTCAAACATTCGGACATTTCGGGAACGGCTCCAGTCCCATGGTCCCTGAGTATGTCACAAGTCAATAGACATAGAAAGAAGACAATAAGCAAATTGTATTTCTACAAAAGCTCAACCTAGAAATCATGTCTCTTACGAGCAGAACGTGTAAGATATTTATAAAATCTGGTATAAAAATGTGAAATATGCAAAATTCTTAATTCAAATCAAGACCGTTCCTGAGTGGCTTACTAGGCATGCACCTGTACGTAGTCAGAAAAAAGTAAGAGTGGCCAACAAAAAAAACTTTAGTACATGAAAATAAATTGAACCTCGTGATAAATAACGTAAGAAAAAAATAAACTGTGATAAATTAGAATATTTCTGAATACCTACTAATAAAGAAGACAGTAAGCAGTCATAAAAGTCAATATTTTTAGATTTACCTTGTATTGTGATAAATTATATTTAAGGATCTGAGTATATTGATCTAAGTTTCATTTAAATTATTATAAATGATTTATTAAAAGCAATTTATTTGGAACATCGAATGTTTTTAGAAGGGAGAGACTTGTTGAGGTTTGCATGGGGACAGCGTCAAGAATGGCCCCGATTCAAATAACTGTTCATTTAGTTGGATGTCCTGCCAGAAATAGCGACGCCCTTGGCTGGAAGTGATTGAAATCTACATGGAATGGAGGCATACGCTGGGGCAGTGATGTTCTTAAAGCTGTCACGCGCGCTTTAGGCTCTAGAGCTGTCTTCATTGGTAGGCCAGCTCTATATGAACTTAGTCATTCGGTAAGACAATTCCAATAACTATAACATGATGCATATTTATTGCAGTGACGTTTGTTTGTAGTATTTGTATTAAGGTACCGGTTTATGTATCAAATTCCACCTTGCTAATTTCGAAACTTCCGAAAACAAATAATTTTATAAATACTGAATACTATTGTGGATTTGAACGACTTCTTTTTTTATCGGTATCCTAGCTTAGAAATGCTAAAATCGACAAATGAAAAACAATCTTAATTAGATACTGGAACTTGTATCATCGTCGAAAACAGTATTCTCTGTAAAGAAATAGGGAAATATTCGTAAAACGTCGATCGATTTTGAAGGAAATATATGACTTTGAGACATCTATAACACAAAATCATTTCTTTCTAGGGTACAAAAGGAGTTCGTTCTGTACTCGAAATACTAAGATCTGGGCTTGACAGAACAATGATCATCTGACAGGTATGATTCTTTACACTTCCTTTTTTTAATATCAGTTTAGTATTAAGTACTTCTATTCCGTTTAAAAAATCAATCTATAAACATAAAAATAAACTTCAGCGTTTTTGTTACAAAAACATTTTCGGGAATCCGTGGCTAGGAATAAATAAAGGAATTGAAACATTACGATTTATTTCTCTGCTATACGGATATTCTGATTTTATTTGATCTGATTGAGCTGTGGATGCTTTACGAAACGTGAGATTGTGCTTCTTAGTTCATTTAAATAGTGTCAAAAAATAATAATACATAAATGAGGCTATTTATTATTATCGTTTTTAAATTATCAATTACATATATTCAAATTAATATCATAGTAGTGGAACCGGTATTTGAGTCTTTCAGTAGGAATATTCACATGTTCTCAATTTAAATTGCAATAATACTTATTATTTACAACGATGAATTTCAATTTAGGATGGTGAAATTCTTTGCCAGCATCTTAATCTTTGCCTTTTTACTTAAAAAATGTGCTTACATGTTTTCTTTTCATTGCTTAGAGAAAAAATTTAGGAGACCATTGAACTAAACTACCAAGCATTTTTTTAAGTAAAATATTTAATTTAATGTCAAGGAGTTGAAATAAATCCTTTGGCTTCAAGATTTTTGAAAACAAATCAATAAGTCTTTAGACATTAAGTTCATTAAAAATCAATGAACCAAAAACATTGTAACCATTCCTAGAATTAAAAAGAAAGTTAACTCATAAGAAAGTAATCCAATCTGAAAAATCCAATCTGTCAATATTCATAAGCAATGAGGACACTGCCATTTTTTTTTATTCTTGTAAGAACTCTCTTTCATCTACTCATACACGCTAACTTCACTTTTTTAGGGGGTAGAAAGAAGCTGAAACAGATATTAGACCTTTTAATAGCAAAGTTCAATTATAAATCTCGCATCTAGAAATATGGGTTCTAAAATAAAAATGCCTTATCTATTATCTTGAAGACTTACAAATCTATACATATAAAGCAGATTTGGCATCTGTCTGTATGTTCTCTATACAAATCTTCACCGTTTGTCCAATCTACAACAAATTTGGTACATTTGTACTTTAGAACCCTGCGGGTAACGTAGGCTACATACTAACCCTGTTTCTTTTTGTCGTAGGGGGCTAAAAACAATTCGAAATCCCCATAGGAATAACATTGAGTATTGCTAGGGGTGCTCTCTCCCTGTCTGGTTGTGCAAATGGCTTCAGAGTTAACATCTACATGGAATTGTTGGATATTTTTATCTGATGCTAAAGCATATTTACAACTCAACTTGTGATGTTGCTTCTTATAAGTTTTTTTATTAGTAGACTTGTGTTAAAACTCCTGATGTGATGCTGTATGAATCTGCTTTTTTTTTTGTACTTCATTATATCTTAAATTAGTCTAAATAAATTATTTGTTTTGTTAAAATGCTTCCTCATCAATCCATGGCTTCACAAACTTATAAAAACTGATACTAGATTTGCAAACTGATTCTACGTAGCGATGAGAGCCTGTACAGTCGTGGCATCGAATCCTACAGATTCTGAATGTCATGCTGAGGAATCGCATTCCAGATGGCCTCTATCTGATGTCAACGTTCAGTCGTACTCTCTGCCCGACGAGCGGTACGAGCGAGTCGCCGTCCGATGTAAACCTAGACATGCTCAATGGGCGATATATCCGGGGAACGTGCAGGCCATGGAAGAAGTGGAACCTGTCGTGATTTGATTATGTAATTTGATTATGTAATTCTTTTGGAATAAGGTTATTTCATTTCTTGCTTGCTTGATTTGTACTCCTAAAAATATATTTGAATCTGTTTTGTTTCCTTAATTTCAATATTCCTTGAATCCTTTCTATTACTTTATTAATAATTTCATTTGAACATGCCACAACTAAAAAATCATCCACACAAATTCCAATGTGAATATGTTCTTTGCCTTTCCTCTTAGTGTACACAGATGGATCTGATTTTAATTTCTTCATATCTGCTTGCTGTATCATTTCAGAAAATCTGTTGTACCAACATCTTCCTGACTGTGGTAATCCATAAATGCTGCGTTTGATCAAATATACTTTATCGTTTGGTAATTGATAACCTTTTGGAGGTTCTATGTATATTTCTTCATCTAATATTCCATTTAAATAGGCTGTTTTTACATCATAGAACTTTACAATTGAATTATATGTAGCTGCAAGTGCCAGAAGTGTTCTCAAAGGGTCCCCTTTCATCACAGGACTAAAACTTTCTTCAAAATCTACACCTTGTTTTTGTCCATAACCAACTGCGACTAATCTTGCTTTATAATGTTTCCCATCATCACAATTCTTTATCTTGTATACTCAACGACTTTTGATAACTTTCTTGTTCTTAGGTCCTTCCACTGGTTCCCATACATCATGCATTTCTATATAATTAATTTCTTCAACCATTGCACATGTCCATTGATCTTTGTCGTTAGATGTCGTTGCACTTTCATAAGTTTCTGGTGTAAAATCTCCTGCCGAATATACTTGGGGTAATCATTGTATCTTGCAGGCATCCTTCTATTTCGTGATGATCTCCTTACTTCATTACCTCCATCAACACTTAAATTATTACTATCTTGTTCATCCAAATTGACTTCTGAGTTATTCTCAGGTCTTATATTAGTTTCTTCAGCATCATCTTGATTATCCATACTGTAGCTTATTTCCATGTAATTTATTTATTGCTTTTTCTCTTCATTTGGTATATATCCATTCTTTAATTCATCGAATATTACATCCGATGATTCACAAACTTTTATTTCTTCAATATCAAATATTCTGTAAGCTTTCCTTTCTCTTTAATATCCTATGAAAATGCCTTTCTTTGCTTTCACTCCTAACTTATGTCTTTTTTGTCATGAATTTTGTGATATGCTACACATCCAAATGGTTTCACAGGGCGTACTGAAGGTTTTCTGGATTTCCAAAGCTCCATAGGTGTTTTATATCTTCGGTTCTTTGTGGGTGTTATACACTATCCACCAATAAGTATTTGGACACCTGTGATAGAAAAGAAAAACAAAATTTATTCATATTCAATAGTTGGCAGAGCCTCCACGAGAGGCAATTACAGCCTCAACCCTCCGGGGAATGCTTTCCACAAGTCCTTGTATGACGGCTAGTAGTATTTTCTTCCACTCGGCTTCTAGAAGACATGTAAGTTGCTTCACCGATTTTGGACGGTTGTTGCACCCCTTAATTCGGCGATCCAACTCGTCCCAGAGGTTCTCGATAGGGTTCAGGTCTTGTCTCTGGGCAGGCCAGTCCATTCGGTTAACCCCATTGTCACCATACCAATCCATGGTGGACCTCGCAACATGACAGCTGGCGTTGTCCTGGAAGTAACATGGGTCCAACCCGTAAAACTGCCACAACGTAGGAAGCATACTGTCATCCAAAATAGTGCAGTAGGCGTCGGCGTTGAGCTTACCATGAATTGGGACCAAGGGTCCCAGTTCATACCAGGAGAAAAAACCCAGACCATAATTCCACCTCCGCCGAACTTTGCTGTGGGCACAATGTATTCTGGCAGGAGGCGTTCTCCAGGCAGACGCCAGACCCTGCCATCCGAATGGTAGAGGGTGAACCTTGATTCGTCGCTCCAGAGAATCCACTGATCTACGGTCCACTTTCGACGTGCTTTGCACCACATTAACCGAGCAGCGCGGTTGGACTTAGTGATCAAAGGCTTATGGGCGGCAGCACGACCATGAAAACCAAGCAGATGTGCTTCCTTACGGATGGTATTCATCGAAACAACACTCTCGGATGCCTGTTGAAACTCCTGGAGTATGTGGGCCATCGGTTGGGTGCGATTCTTCCGAATTTCTCTGGACAGCACCCGTCGGTCTCTATCTCCCAGTTTCGTGGGTCTGCCGACTCGGGGCACATTCCGACAATCATCGCTCAATTTCCACTTCTGAATTACATTTCTGTGTTACCCGACGATTACACCTTTCTCGAAATCAGATAACTCTGCACTTCGTGGCATCTTGCATACGACTAATGCCAATGTTGTTTCCTACACGATATTTAACTGCGGAGGGCGTGACGTATATCAGGACAGCAGATATCGTCATTTTCATGGGTGTCCAAATACTTATTGGTAGATAGTGTATTGTGCATATACTCTGCAGTAGCTACAGCCTACCAAAATTCAAGGGGTAACTGACTATCTATTAGTAAAGTTCATGCTTTATCAAGTAGTGTTCTATTTACTCTTTCAGCCATTCCATTACCTCTCGGTGAGTAGAATGTAGTCTTTTCATGCTTTATTCCTTTTTGATCCAAATACTGACACATTTCTTCATTGATAAATTCTGTTCCTTATCTGTCCTTATTCTTTTAACTTTTGTGTTCAGTTCATTTTCTCGCTTTCTCTCTCTCTTTTCAAGACTTGTATAACTTCTCTTGCTTCATCTTTTCATTTCAAAAACTCAACAAAGTATCTTTTTGAAAATTGATCCACCACTGTCATCATGTATTTCTTTCCGCTTAAAGTTGCCACTCTAAATGGTCTACACAGATCTATATGTAAGGCTTCGAGGGGTTTTTCTGATTTTCTGAATAGTTATGAACAACGTGCGAACAACGTGCCATTTTCCCTCTTATACATGAATCACAGGTTTTGATTTCTCCTTCCAGTTTTTCTAGTCCTCGTACCATTTTATTTGCCAATGTCATTTTAAAGTATTCATGATTTATATGGCCGAGTCTTCTATGCCACATTTCATAGGAATTTACTTGTGTTTGGAGACATGTTTCGTCTTCTATTTTTGTCTTTGGAGGTATCAGTTTCACAATAAACTAATAAATAAAATGTCTCTTAATTTACCTTCATACACCAATTGACCATTTTCATCATAAATGAATGCTCCTTTTGAATTGAGCACTACTTCATTTCCATGCTTAACAATATTCGGAACAGACATTAAATTACCTCTGAGTTTTGGAACACATAAGACATTCTTTAATCTGATAGTTCTTGTATCTCCTTCAGTAGTAGTTGCTCTAATCTCTCCTCGGTAGGTCGATTCTATGTTTCTACCTTCTTCTGCAACACTGACAATTCTTTCAAATTTTCCATCCAAGTTTCGTTTGGGGTCATGTGTGATGTATAGGCAGAGTCCGAATGCCATTCTGTCAGTTCCTTATCACCATTCGCTTCTTCAAGTATTGTCATAGCTAATTCTTTACCAAGTTTAGGCTCCTCCTCAGAAATTTGTTCAAGCTCATTTTGGTAGTTGTTAGAGTTCCTTGCACGTTTTGTAGTATCGAAATTTCTTTTCTTAACATTTTGGTTAGATTTTCCAAACCAACAATCTTTCTGTGTAAGCTGTACAGAACTTTTCTTCTTTCTTATTATTTTTCTTTTCAAATTCATCAAGGTTTGCCTTAAGTCTGTGAAGTTGATTCCTCTATTTCAGATAATGTCATTGCAATTGTCTCATAACTTTCTGGCAGACCTTCCACGATATACCAAGCTAATTCTCTTTCAGTAACCGATTTACCCAGTTAGTTTATTTTCTGTGAAAGTCCTCGCGACCTTGTAAGGTATTCATCTATGCTTTCCTTTTACAATTTTTTCAATCTTGTCAGATCCAGCAATAACTTTGTTCTTCTATCTTCCTTCAAAATGAATCTTTATTGCTTCCCAAATTTCTTTTGCCTTCTTAATGCCTTTATAAACAATCACTTGTTCCGCTGTCAGGCTAAGAACAATTATTCCTAAAGCTTCTTATTTTTTCTGACCAAATTTTATGATCTTACACATCTTCGTTTAAGGCAGGTTCATTCCTTAGAATCACATCTTCGAATAAATCCTTTGAATCCAATAGAGCTTCTATTTTTATGCTCCAAATTGCATAGTTTGTTTCATTCAACTGCTCTATCCTAGTTGAATTGAAATCCATTTTTCTGAGTGTGCACTTAGGCTTCAGAAAAAGAAGTTCCAAGGAAAGCAGCACAAAGTTCGGTTTATTCGAATGAATTCTAATTTAAAATCATTTACAAATATCAACCACGCTCTGCTACCAATTTAAAGCCATGGATTGATGAGGAAGCATTTTAACAAAACAAATAATTTATTTAGACTAATTTAAGATATAATTAAGTGCAAAAAGAAAATCAGGTTCATACAGTATCACATCAGGAGTTAGAACACTAGTCTAAAAATAAAAAAAACTTATACGAAATAACATCACAAGTTTAGTTGCAAGTATGCTTTTGCATCAGATAAAAATATCCAACAGTTTGTCTTACCTATAGTATGTGAAATGGATCTAAAGTAAATTGTAGAAGCTTTAAAAATCTCAGTTTTAAAAATTATTTTGCGCTCGCCTATTTTTTCTTTATATTTGCATTTCTGACAGAAAAGTGATTTTTCGGATCACTTTCTATCGACGTTTAACCAATTAAACCATAGCAACGCCGGGTAAATTCAGCTAGTTTGTATATATAGCCGTATTTATTAAAATTCCAATTCCTATCTTGCAGGCTGTTCTGACATTAAAGAAACTGGTCCAAACTTAGTTCGAAAACTTCTTCCAGAATATGAAGAATATATCCTTATTTAAGTAAAGATTTTAATTTAAAATTGTATTTACTATGAAGATCGAGATTGAGATCTAGATGAATTTGCAAACTACTATATCCTTCAGCTTAAGGATCAATAATAATTATTTTCAGAATATTAACAGCAGACATTTTCTTCCTGTAGCCCAATGTATTAAAAAATAGAATGGTCACATTTATTTAGTACAAAATTGTAATCATAATTATAATTACAGTATACAAATGTCTTTGAAGCTCTATTTTAATCTGAATGTTTGCCTTAAATCAATGGCCAACGTGATTTCTCTATCATACTACTCATTAATATATAATTTATGTATTAGCATTTCTACTAAAATTTGTATCGATTAAAAGTAAGTTGTCTATCTGTTAAAAACACAATTCTTTAGTATATTACTCAAGAATAAATAATATTTCTCACATTTCTACAAGAATTTTTGAAATTCTCGAATATATTGATAACATTCTCAAAAGTAAGTTGACTGTTTAAAATCTATAGAAGTCAATTTCGCAACAAGAGAAAAAAAATTTGATCGAAACAGAGTCAGTACTTTAAGATTGCTGTGACCTAATTTTAAAATTTGAACAATTAAGAGCTAATTTTATTAAAAAATCCATTAATGCTAAATCTGCAATTGTTACCTAAATAGCTCTCTTGCTTACCTACAGGACTTTAAAATCCATTGAAAATGCATGAAATGTTTAACGATTCTCAACTGATTCATTGTCTTCTAAAGATTATATAAATCCCGAATGAAATTTGAAACTTTGTTTTCTGTTTTATTAATATAAACATTGGTTATTAAATATAAACAAGTAGAACTTGTACTTAACACAGCACTTCTTGAAAGTTCGTAATTATTTCTAAAAATGAAATTACCAAGCTTTTAATATGATTAAATATAATGTCTACGATTTTAAATAGTAGCAGGAAATAGTATTGAACCCTATAAATGTTGTAAAGTTTTGTTTCAAAATGCACATTAAAATAAAATGAAGAAAATATTATATTAAAAAGCAAAGGAATAGTCCTAACTATTCACTTTTCATTAAAAAAAACGTTATAGCATGGAGTCATGTAAAAAAAATTAATTAATTAAGAACATTCCTTTAAAAAAATCGGTTTATTTTGATCAAGAGACCATACAATAAAATATTGTTATACTTCAACCAGTAATGAAGTCAACTAGTAGTCTAAATCTTTCCAATATATAAAGAATGTTTTGTAATCCCTTTGGAGCACTTTGTACCTTGACTAGGGTTCAATTTGGCTGTCTACCCTACAATCAAAATTCATTCTATTTTTTATGAGAGAAATCGCTTTGATCATAAACCAGGGTTTTGGTTTTTTTTCCAGCAAAACTGCATTTTTGTTTTTTTAAGTATTTGACGGTGGCATAAAGAAATTAAAAGCGGGCAAAAATGGAAGAAAATCGGAAATAAATTCGAAATGCTTTCGGGCGTTATTTTTACAGAAAATATATTCTCTAAAAAGTACTCAAAATATGATTCCAATTCAAATCAAAAGCTCAATAGGGTTTAACACAATATTTTATTTTTTAAATATTGAATAAATTTTGTGTACTTTGAGTACTCACAATACTTAGTGAAAGAACTACACATAGCCAGTCTGCCTGTCTTCCTGGTTTTACTGTCTGCACGTTTGTACAGATATCACAAAAAAATTCAATACATTTTCATATAAGATTTATACTTTGCAATGTGTGTTATAACTAAATTATTTAACATTCCTCTTTGCATTTTTGTGAAAATTTCAGATTCAAACGGCTGAATAACTATACCCTTTACCATACTTGTTTTAATTTGAACGAAGCAGTGTTAGAAAAGCTGAGATGTAAATTGAGCATTCTTGCGATTTTGACGTGATAACGTCTTATAATTCGTTCCAGGAATGGGGGTGCAATTAGCTCGAAGCGGTGAGACACGAAATTGTGAAATTTCAAATCATTCATAACTATGTAACAAATGATTTCTAGACGGTTTGTGATAATCGAGTGAAACAAATTGCATTATACAAGATAAAGACTACTTTATGTGCATGTATAAAAATTTTAATTTCTATTTGCGTGATATATTTCTATTTGACCTAAAAAATTTAATTTACAGAAATCGAGTAGAAATGAAGACTAGACGCAACCCGAATTTGAGCAAACCATCACATGTGGACAGCGAGGACTCCTCTGTCCGATGAACAAATATCACCACCGAGAGTTTCAACCACCGTTCGTGGGAACCGACAAAGGGGTTCACAAAGACAGTCGGAAAGCAGCAGCGGAAAGGTAATTCCCATTTCAAGATCGTCTGAGGCTCGCAAAATCCGTTATAAGAATGATTTTCACCGTACAAAGCGTGCAACAGTTTCCACGGAACCCAAAAAGGTACAACTGATTAGTGCAGAACGATGCAGGCTTTATAGACAACAAAAGAAATTGGAACGTGCGCGCGCTACTGGAACGAGAGAAGCGCCTGGCACTTTGGTTGCGGCAAATGTATCTCAAAAGGACATCGGTAACTACATTGATGCTGGGCCCAATACTTCAGGGTGCTGTGAAACTAATGAATACGTCTGAAGATGCTTGCTGCATCATCCATACAACAAGTGACACCGTACAAGCAGAGCATCGATCAACACTGCCACCGAGTCCACAGCCAACTGTCCTTTAGAGTGTGAAATGGAGTGATTCAAATGCGTACTTTAAGGGAGAGTTCACTGACAATGAGTACGGTTTGCCGTGTAGTGTGCCGATAATGAATATGACTCCAGTTAAATTTAGTGTAAACCTAGTTTATAAGAGCGAAAAAAATGCATCAAACTTTGTACAAATTTTCTCATCAAATAATTTTCATTCAAAAACACTTCTACGTTTGACATTATCACGCCTGTAACCTGCGGCCGTGTTCACGGACATAGACTATTATTTTTTTTATGGTTGAAACAGATTATTTACTCCCAGTGCTGCTGAAGTACTGTGGGGACGTCATCTATAGACACAAACATTTGACTCTAAATCCAAATTTCAAGTACTTTCTTTGGAAATGTTTTTATATAAATGCAGGGTGATTTTTTTAAGTAACTGTGCCACTTTGTTTTGGAATAACTTTTAAATAAAATATTTTTATTCTATTTCTTTTTTCACAATTAATGATTTATGAAACAGGACATCGTCCAAATGACCGCCTCTGGAAGCGCTTCAGACATGGCTTCTTTTAACCACATTTTCCATTACCATTGAGCACTTTTCAAGATTTTTTTCAATTTCTTCAAGAATGCTTGTTGAATCGTTCTGTTGAATCGTTGTCGGTTAGTAAGCGTATATTCATTCCCTTAAGTAGCCCTATTGAAAAAATCCAGTGCGGTCAAACGACACCAGATTTTGACATTATTCAGGCAGGAAACGCGGACAACTGTCCGGGAGCAATCCCTACACGGCGGTCTTGAGTTGGATCGAGTTTCAAACTCGCAACCCTCCGGTTGCTAATCGGGCAGTGGTAGCCCAGTTGGAAGAGTAACGGATTAGCAACCGAAGGGTTGCGAATTCGAAACTCGATTTAACCAAAGACGTAACTAGGGTAGTTTCCACCCGGGGCAAGAATTCGACTTGACGCCCCCCCCCCAAACCAACCAAACGAAAACCCTCCCCGTCAGCAACTTATATCGCCACCACACAATAATACCACTTGTCCAAATTTTTTTATTAAACTTAGATGGTAAATGTTTGATTTCAAAGGTAAATAGATTAAATTGCAGCAATTTCATTTTTAGTGCAAGATAAAATACCTAATTAATTCTAAGATATTTCATTGACAAATAATCTAAGAGTAGCATGTTTGGTATATTCTTTCATACTTACAATCGCTGCAAATTAAATGAAAAGGTTTTATCAAATGATATCGGGATATGTGTGGGCTGCATCAAAATCAACAGACTTGCTTTAGAATAGGATATTTAATTATGATAAATACAGAGGCTGTTCGGACATTTTTTCAATGATTTTGATGAGCTGTAAAAAATTGTATGCTGCGGAATAATTTTATTTTCGCAGCAGTTAAATAGTTAAAGTATAACTTATCGTCTGCTCTCAGAGTTTTGTTTACTTTCAAACTGGCGCTTTTAAATAAGGAATGGATGGAAGGCTGTTTCCGCTCTTTGCGAAGAGAATTATGCTTATTCAATTATTCAAAAACGCTGTTAAAGTCATGTTTTTTCTATATCTAAAGGTACTATAAGTAATATTATTAATGAGAAAGGAATAAACGCATCTAAAGGCATAAAAGTGGAAAAAACTTCCAAATACGTATCCAAAAAAGAAAAGAATTTCTGAGAATATTTGTAAGGTAAGATCTTTAATTTTAAAAGAGAATCCGCCAAGTCAAAGGACTATTACAAAGTCATTAAAGTTCAGTTTCAACTGTAAATAAAATAATTAACAGTGATTTGAATCGTAAAAAGGCCAAAAAATACAATGTTCATCTTCTATCTCCGCGACATATTGCGGAAAGCAGAACTCGCTACAGAATTCTGTATGAGAAGCATTTAGCTGGAGAAAGATGGAAAAATTTTGTGACAATAGACGAGGCGTGTGTATATTTAAAAGATTGCAATAAAAAAGAACAATTTATTATCATAAAAGAGGAAAAAAATCTTAAAACGTGGTTCTTATCACGTTATGTAACTTTAACGTGAGAACTTTCTCTAGGAGATTTATGATTGTTGCCGGTTTTGCATATAATGGGAAATTAAAAGTATAAAGGAGGGGATTATAAAAATCAACTACCACATATTATCAAGATCATATTTTATCCCCAATATTCAAAAAAGAAATACCATATTTTTACCCACAGTGCCAACAATCAGTAGAACTGCATCAGGATTAAGCAAGCAGCCACACATCTAAATCCATTATTAAATTCTTGGAAAAAATGGAACAAGAAACTGGTATCAAGTCAATACCCTTTACTGATATTCCTGCTAAATCTCCAGATGTTTCACCCATGGACTTTTGTGCTTTGGGACTTTTAAAAAGAGCATTATCGAAAAGTCGACCGAAAACCATTCAAGGATTTTGGAAAACTGTGGAACAAGAATTAGAAATAATTGATTTTACTCAAATTATTATCTTGAGTATTAATGCTTGCATTTTACAAATCTCAATCTATTGACAAAATGTGAAAAAAATTAATTTAAACACAGAAAGCTTGAACTAAAACTTAACTTTACGGGCTTTTTCGGCTGCAAAAATTTTTAGATTGGTTAGTCGTTGTCCTGTTAAGTTTCTGAGGTAATTTTTTATTATCTTTAGTTTATTAAAACTCCTTTAATTTAAGGCGAATGAGATTGGTATTGTGAGGAAAATTCTCAACGCTGTCGTTATGTTGATGGACGCGTCTTCAAGTCCGTTCTTGTATATTAACGTCAGAAGACCTGATGGTGTAGCCGTTTTCATATTAGGGCTTAAATCCAAGGCATGATACTTAAAACTCTCCCCTTCTATCGCCAACTAGTCCTTGTCTGAGTCTTCTTTATATGTGGTGGCTAACTCAAGTGCCTGGTTCTTCAATTCTTCTCCATTCATTGTTTCAAACCGAGCTCCGTTGAGGAAACCAAATAAACTATTCATGTTTTGAATGACTTGAAACCATTGCCTCAGTTCATTCAGAATCCGATCTGTTATTTGTATAATCAATAATCTGAACTTTTTTCTTCTGAGAATTCATAGCTTTCAACTTCGCCCTTCTCATCAAACATCCGCTTCTTCCTCCTCCGTACTTCTTTAAAAAGAGGATCAGCTATTTCTTCACACATTCTGCATTTAGCTCCTTTTATAGTTTTTGTAGTCTACTAATAAGTTTTTCCTCTTCATTTTTTTCATACGTAAATATCTATAGTAAAAAAAAATACTCGGCCAATTTAGCGCCCCCCCCCCATTCCGGCGCCAGGGGCAGATGCCCCGTTTGCCCCCTCTAGTTACGTCTCTGCCCAAGATTATCGTGCAAGTGGGGGCTGGTGCATGTTAAATCTGTTGTGACCTTATATGTCCTCACGTTGGTGTGTTGTGGAGCTAGGTGGTGTTTGATGCTAGCTTAGGTGTTGTTCTCGTCATCTAACCATGGCTCAAAATGACGAGGCGTTGCCCTTGCCATCTTTTCCTTTGGGATCCTACCTGCCTACCCGGTTGCTAATCTACTACTTTTCAACTGAATTACGGGGCCCGTACTTTCCATGATTTCATCAATAAAAACTAAATTTCCAACCTCTCCAGCCAATCACCTTCATGTTTTCATGTTTAGGAGCGGGTATAGTGCATTGAGGAAGCGTGTCACTTTTGGGGTTCTGATAAACATATCGGTCAAACTGCTTCTAGGAACATTGAATTTGCTTCCTTAACTACAAACTGCTTTATGTTCTTGGAAGTCTAACACATACTTCCGTTTAAGAATTTGATTTATCATAGTTTTGACGATGTTTAGCATAATTACTAAGTAAATTAATAAGTAAAATACTGAAATTAATATTAACTATACACGCGAAAAAGGGAATCCTTCATCTGGCTTTTCAGAGGTAGGAAGTTAATGCTCTTTCAACTGGACTACCTCGGCCCCCAGCTTTTCAGAAAACCCCTCTTTTTTTGAATGAGATGCTTTTTCTATAAAGTTCAAAAAAGGTGGTGCGAATTTTTCTGTGGTAGAAAGAACTTCTGTTTTGGGTAGCCGGAAGTAAAATCTTCATTTTCCTGTGGCATGTTTATACTGAAAGTCCCTCTTTACAGAGGGGCCACGGTAACCCAGTTGGACGGACAGGAGGGTTGCAAGTTTGAAAGTATTGGTGTCAGTCCAGATCAATCCAAAAAAGTGAAAGTTCCGATTGATGGCTCATAATTTTTTTTAACAGGGCTGCGGTAGCCCGGTTGGAAGAGTAACGGACTGGCAACCGGAGGGCTGCGAATTCGAATCTAGCCAAAGACAGTCGTGTAGAAAGGGGCTGGTGCACGTTAAATCCGTCGTGGTCTCAAATGTCCTCACGTTGGCGTGGTGTGGAAGTTTGGAGAATGGGGTGCCAGCTCAGGTGTGATCTCGTCATCTGACCGTGGTTCAAAATTACATGGTGTTGTCCTTGTATCTTTCCCTTTGGGATTGATCCTGGACCGTGACCAATAGCCCGTTGTGGTGCTCCAATGTGACGTTAATTAAAATACCTACCATACCTACATAATTTTAAACCACGGTCAGATGACGAGGTCAAGAGATGAGCTGACAATCCCACACTCAAACAAAAATTTCCATTGATTTCTCGCCATCTGCAATTGGTTCGAAATTACGAGGTGCGTCCTCGATCTTTCCCTTCGAGATTGATCCGGTATTTTTTTTTTTGGTATTTGGTATTTTCAATTAACGTCACACTGGAGCAACACAATGGGCTATTGGTGACGGTCCGGGATCAATCCCAGAGGGAAAGATCCGATGAGATTGATCCGGAACGTCGACAAGAGCTCGTTTTGTTACTCAATGATGTGACGTAAATTCAACTACCTACCTCAAAATTCATTGGACGACCAAATATATCGATATTAGCTATTGCGTCACTTCCTCTCAACTTGTTCGCTGTAAATAACGCAGCATGGTTTTTCCTTTCTGTGAATAATAATTTATGAAATTCTGTATTTAATTGTTTCTGAAATCTGTTCGAGCTTATTTTAACAATAGTATGTGTTATTTATCGATCTTATTTCACTTATTCTTAGTATATTTTATTTGAAATTGAAATCGAAATGTTAAGTTAGTGTTCTCTGCCGGTTCTCTGAAAACAAAAGTTCATAGTAATGAATCTTGTCCGCTTGTATGAAGATATAAAATTTCCAATTTAATAGTTGCCATTTGTGTTATATGATCGAATTGCTTGCTTTTCGTGTCGTGCGTAAATTTCCTTCAAATGGTACATTAGACTGATTTGACAGGACAACTCATTTTTTACGTGTCCATTCAACAAAAGTTTCATCTAAGTTATTTACTATTAAAATGTATTAAATTGCTTTTTAAACATTACCATTGGTATCCCTGAACGGAGAAAACAAAACTATTAAAATTCGATTTAATAATCAGGTTCAGAAATCAGACATTCTCAATTATTTTGTCATTTCGTTTACAAGGAAAAGATGCTAATCGGTCCAGGCCTTTGCTCCTGCATCAAATCTATTGCTTTGGTCAAAGGCAATGATGCTCCTTCCAATCTTGTAATGGTTAATAACCAAAGCTGCTGCAGTGTGCTTTTATGAAAGCTTGAGTATTAATAGTTGAACAGACAACTAAAGCCTCTTGCAGCAGTGATGACGTAATAGAATGCTGTGGACAACAACATTCTCAAAGTAATAATAGATTTGGTCCTTTTAACCCTTTGAAGTCCAAGCCAACATTCTCTAAGTAATAAATAGATTCCCGCAGAAGAGGGACATTTGGAAGAACTTCCCCTAAAGTCACAACACGTTTAACCCTTTGAATTCCAAGCCATCGTGGGTATGTCCACTGTGCTAGCAACCTTCGAGGTGTAGGTGGCGCAGGTTCGATTCCTGTCAGGTGCATTTTTCTCTTCTGTGTCAGTAAAACTTTCATTGTGTGTCTATTACTGAATGTTGTATATCTTGTCTGGTGCAGCATGGCCCTTGTGCCCTAAAGCCAAGCTGCCTCGGACAGTTTTGTGTCCAGACACTCGGTAGCTGCTCGTGTGCCCCAAAAAGTTATCTGCGTTTCTTCCCCTCTACCAGTGAGCAGGGTAATCGATCATCCCCACTCTACAAAGGCTTCTCGAACATCTTTTCACCTGAAGCATTGTTAAATGATCATGTGTTAGGAGGTCTATTTCAAACTACCTACATCTGTTGGTTCAATTTGCCTGCAGATCAGATAACCGTGTGAGATTTTCGACATGAGCTAAAATATACAAAAGACCTAGTGTTGCTGTTTGTAAATTACAGGTTAAGGGGAATTGAAGCTTTTTACATTTCCTCTCATTGGGAAAACGAGTTTCAGTCCTCTTTGGTTTTTTAGAATGGGAGTTCATGGATTTCTAACAGAAGGGTAGGAAGTATCCCACACCTTTTCGTGTCCTTATTCTTAAACTCAAATAGTGCGAAATTTTAAAAATCTATAAATGATGTGTCGATGTCACTCATGTAATTTTGCCCTTAAACATTTAAAACCATTTGAGACAATAGCCCATTGTGTTGCTCCAGTGCAACTTTAAATAAATACCTACCTACTACCATTTCCAGACCCCTCAGTACTTCAGAATGGGAGTTCTCACTAATTCATAACAATGGATGAAACTATCCTGCATTATTTGCGTAACATACACATGACCACCGCTTTCAACACAGAATTTGAGTGAAGAGAACATTTCTCTTGTCTTTTTATGGGAAATTTAATTCTATATTTTCTGTGCCTATGCATTTATAATAATAGCTGGAAGATATATTATGTAAAGAATAGCTCCAAAATTGAATTATGATCTAGAAATGCTAATTTCGCGATTTATTTAGTGACAGTAGGGGGTAGTAGAATGTGGGATTTATATTTCTACTAAGCAGGTTTTCCTCACCTGTCAACTTTATGCCTCCCTAAAGTGCAATACAGCAAAGTATTATTCTGTCACTTTCAGACTTAAAAGTGTGCCTATCTTAGTGTTTTTAGGAAAATATATTGAAAAGTGCCCACAAACCACCAAAGCCTCTATTTCAGGAATCTAATTGGGCCGTGATTCTAATGAAAGTTCATTGATGTACCTAGATGTTTTGGATCAACAATTGAAAAATAAAACCATTACCAAAAATTTCACTGTTTTATAGTTTCTATGTATAGAGAATTATTGTAAAATGACCATTTGTATCATTGCATTATTTTTCTGATTTTCTTTTTTAAATAAATTTGAAAGCAAAAGATATATATTTTTACTTTTAAAAATTATCATAAATTTCTTATACACTGCTTTAAAAATAAAGTAAATAATTACAAATTAATTGCTGATAGCACAGCAGATAAAATGAACGCATTGTATTCCTGTAGCGAAAGCCTTGAAATAAGATATTGGAGGGAAATAAATAACTTTCTAAAACCATTTATGAAAAAATATTGACTTAAACTTATTCTTAGAATAATGTGTTTGATCTAACATAGAAAAATATTTCCCTAGTTCTATTACAAATAGTTTCATATTGTTTTAATTTTGTGCTATACTTCATGGAAAGAAAGTGCTCTAACGTATATGGATAAAATTGTTTTTTTTTTTCTAATCACAATTTCTTTTGATTTGTGTTTTCCTTACGAGTTTAAAAACATGAGACCCTCCCTTCTGCCATGAAAGCCTATTCATTGGAAGCTATTTATACTCAGTATCATAGCAATGAATGGCTCTTCTGACCCAAACAGGAATTCTGAATCTAGCTTCTTCTGCAAGGGCAGTTTTGAGGGTTTTGTCGCAGTTGGTCAACAAGCTACAAAATTTGAGGCTGAAATTGAATCCATAACCCAAGCTGTTTCTAGACTTTTTCCATCACTTATAACAAAGTAGTAATTTTGGTTGACACTGGTAGAAATCTTGGCCTTATGCTCCTATAAACAACCTCATTGCTTTCTCTTGGCCAGAGGTGGTTTAATTGCCAGTGGCATCTTGAACTCTGGATCATTGCCTTCCAATGGATACCAAGCCATTGTGATATACCAGGCAAGCTATCTAAAAATGGTTGTCTTCTGCCCCAGCCATCTCCCTTACCTCTGTGCTTG
Source organism: Meta bourneti (assembly GCA_933210815.1). NCBI lineage: Eukaryota > Metazoa > Arthropoda > Arachnida > Araneae > Tetragnathidae > Meta > Meta bourneti. The sequence goes on from OW119926.1 coordinate 59,280,531, forward strand.
CAGGTTGGTAGAGCGATAGATATAAGTCCGTCTGCGGACCATTAAAAGTTTAAGGCCACGGACAAAACATGGAGCAAGCTTTTGTCTGACCTTGTTCCACTTAATTTGCCATGGCAAATTTTTGAATTTTAACTGGACACGACTTTTGAAAAGGACACTTACACCGCATTGGTGTGCAAGCTTCTGACTGCCCCTTCTGTTCGACAGGGAGCTTTATGGATTTTAGTCATCTTTTATCTGACGATCGCATCTTAGTTGACGACCTTTTTAGCTGGCTAATTTGTACTGGACTGCTCGTAGGAAATTATGTTCCCTGGACTTTTGCTGACATAGGAAAAAAATTATGATTTTTTATTGCAAGCTCAAAATTCCACTCAATTGATCTGATGGAATGCGATTGCTCTTATTCTTTGCTGTTCATAGAGAAAAGCTTATTTCTTAATTTCTCTTTGCTTCAAATTGAAAATCTATCATTTTTAATCTTTATTATGCACTATATTTCTTTATAGATCATGCCAGACAATACTCCCCCTCCACCATCGTTTGATGAAATTGAAGATGAAATGGGTAATGGTAATTGCTTTGTGTTGCTTATTAATTTTATGAAATATATATAGCTGGTTAATGAAAATTGTGGTACAGCTTTGATATAAAGACTTTAGTAGCAATGTTCTTGGTGTGTTTTTTATATCGCCAGGGAAGAATTTAGAAAAAACACTGCTTTAGGCATAGCAGAAAAAATAGCAAAAACTGCATATTCTGACATAAATTAATACAAAATAAAAAATTAGCAACTCCCTCATTTCCTATAGTTGTCCTACCACCAGAGAAATTAAACTTGAAATTTATCTACAATGCTCGATACAGAAGGCATGGTAAAATAAAAAAAGAAAATCATTTACAAAATTAATGAGATTCAAATAAAAGCAAGAAATAATACAATTTGATGTGACTGCACTGTGCTGTGTTTAAAATACAAACTGACAATTTTAATTCTTGTTACAAGAAAAGGAAAAGAATTTTGGGGAAAATTCAAACGGACCAATGAAATCAAGGTATAATGGAAAGAACATTCCAAAATGTTCAAGGACGAAAAGGGTAGGAAATAAAAATTTTAACTTTGCTAGGCTGCCATAATCCTAATAAAGTGAGATTGCCTTTACCTTTCACAACTCGCTACAAAAATCACATAAAAGAAAAACATACCAACAGCATCTACCAAAGCAGTGCCAAAATTGTCATTTTCCATATAAAATTTCTTTATTCTTGAATCCTTCATTCTCTATTATGTGAGAAAACACTAACTCCATTTATTATATACTTGTGTGAGGATCCCTGAATGTTGGTTGTGGCTGTAAAGTTACAAATTTGTATTTAAATCTGGTTATAAAATATTGTCCATGAAGGTAATAATTTTTTGTTTGAATTTCTAGTACAGGCGGCCCTCGACTTTCACACAATTCACTATTTTGCACATTTTTAATTAAAAATTCAATTTTTTAAAGATTTTTGTTGATAATGCAAAAATTGTTTGCTTCCATGCAATCGCTCCCACGGAGCGCGGTAGCTCGCGCTCACTCACACATTGCCGTCTAGAGTAGCGGACTTCTCGGAATCGTTGTGACGTCACTAGGGTTCCGAGCTGCAGTGGCAGGGGCGTAATGTCAAATATATACAATGTATTAAACAGGTTTAGTCTTGAATTAGGGCTCGTGTCGATGCGTTATTTTGCCAATTTATTTGTTTATGTTTAAATATTTCGACTTTATAAATTTATAAACATGAGTGAGTCACGGAGAAATTGCAGTGTTGATACGAACAAAAGAAATTGAGAACCCATAAACTTCATACGATCGAGACAAAGATGGAAATAATTAGACGTTCTGAAAGCAGTGAATCTTTTGCTTCAATCAGCCATTCATACGACATAAACAGGTCTACGATGTTCAATTTTGAAAAATAAAGTTAAGGAATACGTTCAAAATTGTGGAAATATATCTCCAAAGATTGTTTCGAAAAGACACGGCATAGTGATAGATGAAATGGAAAGATCTTCGTCATCATGGATTGATGATCAAAACGATGTTCCTCTGAGTTTTTCCATTATTCAAGCTAAGGCTCTTAGTTTGCATGAAGATTGGAAGACTAGATAAAAAGAAGATTCTAACATGGTGTTTCAAGCGAGTAATGGCTGGTTCGACACATTTAAAATGAGGTATTCTTTACATAATATTAAATTCACTGGAGAATCGGCTGATGCAGATAAAGATGCTGCAAAAGAATTTATTTCTTGATTGTCCAAAATTATTGTAGATGGAGAATATTCTCCTAGCCAAATATTCAATGTAGAAGAGACGGGTTTATTTTGGAAAAAAATGCCTAATCGTACATTCTTATCGAAGGAAGAATCAGTTGTCCCTGGACATAAACCTTCTATAAACCGATTGACATTGCTTCTTGGCGATTGGGAAAGACACAGTATGTTATAGAACTCTTTATCAAGAAAAGAAAAAAAGGGTGGTATTCAACAACTCTTGACAAGTTTATAAAGAAAACACCTGAAAGCACTTAAACACGCCTCGTTAACTTAATTACATATATTGATAAATAAATATTGTTAAATAAATATTTTAAAATACAATTTTTGATGTTTTTTTACATCCCTCTACTTTCGAACATTCAACATTCGCACACATTTTCAGGAACCAATTATGTGCGAAAGTCGAGGGCCGCCTGTACATATAGATGATTTAAAGTAGTCACTTTTCAAATATAGTTCAGCTGTGGTAAGTTGGCATTTGAGTCATGTGGTTTTGAATAAGTATTCCTTAACGCAGTTGATAGGTTGAAGTGTAAACTGCACTTCTGTAGTTGGCATCTAGCTCAGATTCCAATTCTTAGTACATTGTTTCTTGTCAGAAGCTCTAGTAGTGATTGTGAATTGGTGAATAAAAATCATCCATGACTATTGGCTTGCATGTTTTAGCAGGAGTAGCAATCCATTCCCCTGGTGAACTTTAAGCTTTCTACAAGTGTACTCACCCAAATTCACCTTCCCTCTTACCAGAGCTGAGCTGCCCTATACAGAAAATTTCACTCATTTACATCTATTTTATCCATTTTTTCCAGCTCCAGATCAGTTAAATGAGGAACCTTTTGTTTTCATTGAAGATGATGATTTGTATCCAGTAGGTATGGATGAAGGCGATGATTCTATCTTAACTTATGTGGGACATAATGGTAAGTTGGTAAGCTTTTATTTTTCCAAAGTAAAATTTTTTACATTTTCAAGTCTTTAATTACTTTTTCTAAGATAAGACAAGACATGTGGTTTAATTTTAATTTATTTTCATTGAAATGTGTTTAAAATAATTAAAAAACTTTCTGGATAGCAACAAATCCTTATATAAACATACAAAAAAATTGTTTTATTGCATAAACTTAGTGTAATTTGTTTTCTAGATTCTGTATTTTGCTGTAACTTTGACAAAAGTGGTAAACTGGCAGTTACTGGTGGCCAAGATGATAAAGCAGTAATATGGGACACAAATACTGGTGAAACCAAATTTACTTGTACTGGTAAGTAAAGTAGTAAAATTTCTTTTTAGCAAAACAATTTCTTACTAAATTGAACATAATCTGAACCCAAAAGATAAAACAGACAAATTTATGGCCTGAAATCGACAGAAAATTTTTATGTTTTAAATCTTACTATTCAGATATCTGGAGTGATTGGTTTCTTGTAATAATCTGCTAAACAAACCAGTATTAGATATGAATTATGTTATATGTTTGCTGGGTTTTTGAAAAATGAAAATATTAATCACTCAAAATTAGGTATTAGTATGAAATGCATTTTTAACATGTCAGTGATTGAAAATTCACAATAAAAATCATGCACTCAACCATGCACCATGAAGAGTTAAAATGTAACCAAAATTGGAAGGTACCTTTTTGAATAGTCAACTTTTTCTTTTTACAAACCTCGAGGACCAAGAAAAAGTTCATTGAAACTAAATGAAAATTCAAAAATTGTGCAAGTTTATGAAATTAAAGTTCATTAAAATGATTGTTGACTAAAAAAGCAGAAAGGGGGAAGATTACTAATATTGCTGAAAGTGAGTTGTCATATGCGAGTGCATATGTTTGCAGAAATGCAACTGCAGATGGCTGAGGTTGCTGCAGTACACTGTATAACTGCTGTTTGATTTAAAGTTTAGTTGCAGTTTGATTTAAATCATGATTTTTTAAAGAAAATCACTTGATTTAAATCGGCATTACTGATAGGAACATAAATGTATGTCTAGCAATTAGACCAGATATAACAAGTTCATTGGATAGCTGCCAAAAGGATGTTATGGTACCTGAAAGGAACCCATGATCGTGGACTGATTTTCAAGTACAATGGAGTCATTAACAGCCTTTGTTGATGCTGACTGGGCTTCTGACATCAATGACAGAAACAGAAATTCACACACTGGTTTGATTTTCAAATTTGCCGGTAGTGCCATATCATGAGAATCCCGGAAACAATGAGCTTGTCACCTTGCTAGCTGCTAAGGTGGAATATATGGCCTGATCCAAAGCTGCTACAAAGACTCAATTTTAGATGCTTAAACGAACTTTCTTCTGAGGTGACTCAATCACCAATGAACTTGCTCTGTGATTATCAATCAGCTGAAAAATTAGTTTGAAACCTCATTTTTTATATAGCAGTTGATTTCTGTTTAAGAAGGGGTGTATGTATATCTATTACATTGATTATATTAAGTGAAGAGAAATAAGCATTGTGAGGGGGAATTGCAGAAACACAATACTTATTTTTGTTTCTCCTGTAATAATTCATAACCTAGTGTGCATGCCTGCCAAAAAGGTGATATCACAGGTGAGCGTACATGTATGTGCAAATGTAACTATGCACTATTGAGTCTCACTTTGTTCTCTTTCTCTTGCATCCTGAGGTTACTGTCATACACTGTATAATTCTGATGTAACCATGTATATAAATATTTAATATTTTTCAAGTGCTTGTCATCGCCCCAACAATTGTTAACATTGATGGCAAATCTTATGTTTCGCAGTATTAGCCTTTTGCACTCATATGTTGTCATATTGGAAGCATTATACCAGTTAATTTTAATGTTCAGAGTGTAAAGGTTTAAGTTGGTCAAATTAAATGCGTTATTTGGATTATGTAACATTTTGAAGAAATGTAAAGTTTTAATTTGATATTGAAAAAGAAGACTGATTTATTGCTAAACAAATGTGTATTGCCATATGTATTCTAACATTTTGCATTTCTGTGCATTCTATGTTATTGTTTAAAAACTCTAACCCTCAATTACTTGGTTAGAAAATCAATTTTCTGAATTCTCTCTGATGTTTAAAAACTTGAATTATTGCCATATATAATCTTCATATTTGAAGTAAAAAATGCCGTTTGATTTCCCCTTTATTTATTATTAATGGCCATATACTGTAAAATTAAGATTTCTAATTTCATTTCAGGACACACGGATTCTGTAGTAGCTGCAGATTTCAACCATGATTCCTCATTAGTTTGCACTGGTGATATGGACGGTCTCATAAAAGTTTGGGACGTTGAGTCTGGAACTCAAGTTTGGAGCATGGAAACATCTGAAATAACAGTAATTTGCTTATTAATACGTACTATCTTCTAATTGTATTCTAAAAGCTTACATTTCAAAATTACTATTAATAGAAAGCTTTTGTAAATGTAACGCTTGATAGAGACCCCTTTATTATATATTATCACTCAGCCCTGAATTCTTAGATTTGTATCTATTTAGTTTTATAGCACCTAAAAATACTGAATTCGGGGTTTAGGGCCTAAAAAATCTAAAATGATCTTAAGTACCTGACCCTACCTTTGGAACCGAAAGACATTTTCCAGTAAATTTGCTCTTTAAATGCTTTTTGAATGTGTTTTTGGCAAAATGGTGTGCTGAGTCATTTCTCATAACCCAAGTGTAATACTTTCTTGCTACAAAAAATACAGTGAAAACAATAAATCAACTACAGCAAAAACGAAATCTCAATTAGCCAATCATAGCTCACAATCCATTTAGGGTTCTATATCATGCTATTTTCATTCCATTATGAAATATATGTCTTAGTTAACAACATGAACATGAAAATTTTACCTAATATTTCAAAGAGAACTATCATTTTAAAGATATCAAAAGTTCAGAATCCTAATAGCACTGTGCTAAAGAGCTGAATTCAAGGAGATAAGAATTTTACTTCCGACGACAGTTATTTTTTGCCAAGCATGAGAAGTGTGTAACGTATCTTTTATATTTTAAAATATCTAATACTTGGTTATGCTTAATTTTGAGTTAAGTAAATTAAGATTAAAATAAGTAAATTTTAGAAAAATAATAAATAAATCTAAAAGACATAAGCAATTCCATCCATATTTGTGAGAAATGGACTTTGACAAATCTTATAGGCAAGAAAGAGGTCTTGATCTTAAAAATAAAATAAAAACAAAATATTAGCCTAAAAATCGTGCTTTCCAGAAGTATATATAAACTTTCATTACAGGTGTGTACCTCATTTTCATAAATAGATCACAATTTGTAACTGCTCCACTTAATTGATAATTTCAAAAATAAAATAAACAATTAATTTATTAGCTAAAAGTAATACATAATACTAGTGTTTGTCTTGCACTATTTCAGGAGGAAAATAACCCTAACTGTTATAAATTTTGAATCTGGTTTAAGTATATTTAGTTGTGCTGAGTTAATTATCAAATTAAAATCATATAATTGGCTGTTATCCCACTAGAACCCTATTGCAAATTTCACAATGTTTACTAAAAAATGAGTGTGTTTCAAAAATTATTTTTTTAGAACCTATAAAAACCTAAAATAGCCATTTAAAAATCTAAAAATTTCTTTTGCCTAAGTTGAAAAACCTAATCTAAGATTTTTAAAAACTAAAGATCTTGGGCTTAATTATCACCTATGAATAACACAAATGGAATAAATATTCAATCTCAAAACTTCATTCTATTAATCACTTTAACCCTCCTGGCAGTGAGGTATCTCAGAGTTGTGTTGATGAAAACTGCACCCCAAAAAAGCGAGTTTTCTTTAAAAGTGTCAGGGTTTGGACAAAAGGGGTCTTTCCCCTTCAGTCAATTGGTCACAGCAGCAGACTATTTAGACCCATCAGGGGAGAGCGATGACAATGATAGATAGAAAGGCCACAGGCTACTTCCCAGATTTGATTCCCCTAAGTATACATAGAATCTTCTCAAGGGAAATGCTTGTGGAATGACTTTCAAATAGTGCAGTAATTCAGGGGATCGAGATGCACTCACTGCCAAAAGTTAAGCACGAAGCAGTAAAATGCAAAAAAATCTACAAGTACAGCTTTGATTGACACGAAATGCGGCAGGAAAGTAGCAAATATGTTTATGCATGAAACAAAACAAAGAATTACATACAAAGATGAAAACAATATTGAATTTTCATAAATTATAAGATGAAGTCATATTGGAGTCATTAACAAAATGATGTTTAAATCGAAAACAAACAAACAAAACTGGCATTAATAGGTATGTGACCACCCCTCATTCTCATACAAAGTTTACAGCGTGTGAGCATGCTTTCCATGAGGTGATCAACCACCCCAGAGTCAAGTAATCACCATTCATCCTGTAGAACAGTTTGCAACTCTGAGAGTGACTGGGGGTGGGAAACGTGCAGACACAGCACGGCCGAGGGCATCCCAAAGATTTTCAATGGAATTAACGTCGGGCGAGTACGCTGGCCAATCCATACACGCAATCCCCTCACTCTCCAAGTAGTCGTTGACAATATTGGCTCAATGGGGACACGCATTATCATCCATTAAAACGAAAGCAGGACCAACTGCTGCAGCATACAATCTGACAGTGGTTCTAGGACTTCATCCCGATACCGGACAGCCGTCACAGAACCCCGTCTATAGATATGCAGGTCAGTGCGATATCCCAACGAAATCCCTGCCCACACCACGATGCTTTCACCTCGGAATGCATGATGCTCGATGATGTTCTGGGGCCGATTGCTTGTGCCTTGTTCTCTCCAGACCCTTACACGCTTGTCATCTGGCTCCAAGGCAAATCTCGACTCATCCGTGATCATAACGTTGGCCCAATCAGACACAGTCCAATTCACATGTTGCTGACACCACTTTAATCGTGTCGCTCTGGATTGGATGGATAGAGGAACACAAACTCGTGGTACCCGGGCATATAGTCCATTCATGTGTAGCCTTCGGCAAACAGTAGTGGCAGATATCATCTTACCAATGGACGTTGCAACCATAGATGACACGTTTGGAGGTCGCTCTTCGATTCCGCTTGGCTAAAACAGCAATATAGCCGCCAAGCTTAAAAATTGGCACAGTTACCGCCAAGTCTAAATGGGTTGCTATAAATTATAAATGTTAAAAGATAAACTCTTTAAAGGTTGTTAGTTTGGACGAGTTATCGCTGTAATTTGGCGGGTTTTGTCTGGTACCCACCGAACGGAAGAGTACCTATTGTTAAATTAACTTAGTTGTTAATTTTTAACTATGGTTCATCTTCCTGGCTACTTTATGGCTAGCATTCAACATGTTAATTTATAATTAGTGAATAAGTATCTAAGTCCTCCGCTCACACAGTATTCTGAGCAGGGTTAGTGAAAATTTGGTCACATTTTTAATCACAAATTCCACTATACGATCACTCGCTACTGTTGGAATCGTAGCATTCGAACCTTGCATGTTGTAATTCAAATTAACCAGAAAAGGACACAATAATATTTCTCGACACGAAACCGTGATTGGCTGTTACAGAACATATTTGCATACTTCCATCTACCTCTACAGCGAAATGCAGCCTCTCAAATTCAGATTGGCTTCCGGAAATTAACATTTTCCTCTCCGTGCTTAACTTTTGGCAGTGATTGTACATTCAACTGATCCATACAAATATTCTTACATGTGTTTGAAAAAACAAATATTTACTGTAACAAGGGAAACTGAAATTATAAATTTATGTTCTTTTCTTTTAATGAGTAATTTTGTTCTAATTGTAAATAAGTTAAATTCTAGCATTGATTTTCTTCCCCACAAAACTGTTGGTTCCATTACACAGATTTACAGCAAGATTTTTGTATAAATCAAGCGATGGAATTATTTATTGCAGTTGAGTTAGACATGAAAGACTTAAAGCAAAGCAAAACAAAAAATATTCAATACTTGCTTTGCTTATGTAAAATATCCAAAAGAGTAATCACAACGGATAACATTACCCCAAAGGTTCCAGATTTTGAGTGTTCACATATCTGAAGAAATGGGTAGAAACAAAACCGTACATATATGGTAAACTGAGTTATTTTGCATGAGTAACTTTTTAAAGAACGGAAGTATGAGATGTTTGGAATCTTAATCACAATTTCGAACGATTATTTTTCGTTAAATTTTAATGGTCTAGTTATTTTAGACAAACCTCTGAGAACCCAAGACTTAAATGGCATCCGGACAATCAACGATAGGCGCAAGATACAGAATACAAATATGGGACTTGTTTGTAACTCCATATTAGTCTTACGGGGATTTCAAATTGTTTTGAGATCTCTCTGCAAACCCAGGACAAAATCAAATGGGGTTAATATCTAGCCTATGTTTCTCTCAGGGTTTTAAAGAATGAGTGTAGCAAATTCGATGTGAATTGGTCAAACTGATAGTAAGGATAGTCAATGTAATTCCTTTGGGGATTTCGAGGGCAGCGGTAACCCAGTTCAAAGAGCAACGGATTAGCAAACGGAGGTTTCCGAGTTCAAAATTCGGTTCAGCCAAAGACCGTCAGAAACACCGTGGCTGGTGCATGTTAAATCTGTTGTGGCCTCATGTTGGCAAAGTTTGGAGAGTGGGGTGCCAACTCAAGTGTTGTTTTCGTCATTGACAGTGGTTCAAAATTACATGGTGTTCTCGGTTCTTTCCCTTTGGGGATTGATCCTGACCATCACCAATAGCCCATTGTGTTGCTCCAGTGTGACGTTAATTAAAATACTTACCCACCTTTAGTTGAATTATACATATGTGTGTTGTGTGTTGAAACAACGTATATAAACAACATAAAATTGACCGTTTGTGATTTCGAATCCATCCAAATACCATCATGTACAAAGGGGCTGGTGCACATTAAATCTGTCATGGCCTCAAATGTCCTCACGTTGGCATGGTGTGGAAGTTTGGAGGGTGGGGTGCCAGCTCAGGTATGACCACGTTATCTGACCGTGAATTAAAATTATGTGGTTTTATCCTATGACCTTTCACTTCAGGATTGATCCCTAACCATCACCAATAGCCCTTTGTGTTGCTCCAGTGCAACGTTAATTAACTATTTGGATTTCGAATTGTTTTTAGCCCCTTTCCTTTACCTAGGACAAATAGAACGGGGTGTTCACAAAACATAGCCTATGTTTCCCGCAGGATTTCAAAAATGGAATATCCTAAATTTGGTATGAATGCATCTGACAATGATCGTCAAAATACTCAATGTTATTCCTATGGGATTTTGAATTGTTTTTAGCCCTTCTCTAGACCTAGTATAAATAGAACAGGTTAAATATGTAGTCTATATTTACCACAAGATTTTAAAGAATGAATGTACCAAATATGGTGTGAATTGGTATGACAGTTATCGTAAAAATACTCAATGTTATTCTTATGGGGATTTTGAATTATTTTTAGCCCCCTCTAAAGACCTAGGACAAATTGAACAGGGTATATATATATAGCCCCAGTTACTCGCAATAGTCTAAAGAATGTATGTGCGAAACTCTTGTGAATTGGTCTAAATGATAATAAGGTATTCAATGCTATTTCTGTTTGGATTTCAAATTGCTTTTAGCTCCCTCTGTAGATCTAGGACGAATAGAACTGAGGTTAAAATATAACCTATGTTTCTCACAGGATTCTAAAGAATGAATGTCCCAAATTTGATGTAAATTGATCTGACATTGATCATAAAAATACCAGGGTATACCGATTTAAATCAAGTGATTTTTATTTTTAAAATATTGATTTAAATCAAAATTTTAAAATTCATTTTTTCTTTCTGTTATGTTTAATAATATTGAAAATGAAAGACTGAACGTTCATCCCAAAATTATATTGAAAATCATCCTTCCTTTGAAGACACTAAATAACAGTATTTGCTGATTGAGATCATAATTACCAGACAAGTATTTCCATCTTGGGCCATTGACCAATAGGTGTCACTTTGAAACCTGATCATCAGTGTTGGTTTTGTTTTAAACATTCCATGTGACCTAAATTCCTATGCAGAATGAATAGTGCTTGAATTATGACTATTGTGACCAGGAAATTGGGAAATAAACACATTCATTCGATTCCAACTATTTCTCCACTCAATCAAGGCTTTGATGTTATTTCTATTGGGACTTCGGAAAAAATTTGTTGTGTTGAGGTGTGTTAAATCGAAATTCTATTCTGTTTTTTAAATTATACATTTTAAAAGCATCTTTTAATGTTAAAGATTTTTATATTTAATTAAGACTTCCATTATGAAAAGTCTTGTAGCATGTTTCATGTGTAGTATTCACTCTTACAAACAGCTTTTATTTCTTACTTTCCTGTAGTGGATAGCATGGCATCCAAATTCAAACATCCTCTTTGCTGGTACCACAGATGGTGATTGTTGGAAATGGAGTGTTCCTAGCGGCGATGTATGCTCTTTGTTTCCCTCAAATGGATCAGGAAGTGCATGTGGTCAATTGTTTGCTGACGGTTTGTATTTCTTCATTAACGTTTCATTTTGTTAGAATAGTAAATGAATTTTTCACATAATCCTCATCTTTGGCATTCAATTGTTGAGTGAAAGTAAGAACTACTTTCTTTTTATAGAATTTATTAATTTAGAGTTCAGAAAATAATGCTCAAAGATTTTAAATAATAATTTTCTTTTCTATTCTAAGAGTATTTGTCACACTGCCCTCTATCAGTGCATGATATGCTTTTCTTTAATGTGGTAACTTTTTAAGTAACTTAGTGTGTAAACTTTTTACCCATACGCACACAATAAAATGACAGCCATTGTCTTGTAGGCCTTTCTTACAATAATAGTAATTCTAGAAATCATTTGTTTATTAGTGATTATATTTAGTAACTCTTTCAGTCTTAGATATTTCCTTGTCGTGTGTAGCAGTATTATCAAAATGTGATGTAAAATTAGGCTTTGTTGGTATGTACTTTAAACTCAATGGTAAATTTTATATGATAATCAAAATTGTATGGGACTGCCACCTAAACGAATTGATTTTGTTATGACCCCGGAAAATGTGACCAACTCCAGACACACAAAAGGGGGAACAGGGAGACGTGTTTCTGTCACTATTATTTTCCATCATATTTATCATTGTTTTTACTGATGGCAACCCCAAAAGGGTAAATGAAACAAAGACTTTGATCAAAAAATGTCAATTTTATATATGGCTTTATTTGATTATGAAATCACCCATAACTCGTAAACACCTACTTTTAGCTTGTAAACAGCCATCATCTTTTTTTAATCGACTCAAATAGTTTATGCTCTTATGCTGTATATATAACGAATGCAAACAACATGCTGTTAATTACCACAATTTTTACTGTCATACTTCCAGGGCAATCACGGGCAACTATAAGGTGACTTTTTGCAACCTGGATGACTAAGGGTGTCTTTTTAGCAAAATTTTTCAAAAGTTTCGGATACGGAAAATTTTGTCAACTTTTTGAAAATTCACTAAATGACAAAATTGAATCCCTCTGTTTTTTCCTAATAGCATGAATCTTTAATTCTGTCTCAGATTTTCACCATCAATTATGGAAAACAGTTAAAAATCCCACTTGATAAAACAGTGAGCTTGCCAAGTTGGTGACCTAGCATCTTTTTTCACAAAAGGCCAAGTTGGTGCTTTATTCCAAATATTCCAATCCAGGTTTAATAATGAATAGAAATGCTTCTGCCTATTAAGAGTTGGAAATTCAGGTTTGATACTGAGGAAATAATTATTTTATTTTTAAATTAGTTTTAATGTTTGTTTCATACTTATTGGTACATTTTATATTTTGGCTTATTCATTTTGTATCTGGCTCAACTGAAACTGCTACTTAAATATGCTTGTAGAGAATAATAATTTTGCTACATTTTTAAGAATTTATATTACTAAAGCTACTATTTCACTAGTGCTCAGGCTGTAGCAGCCTTGTACTTCTGAAATTTATTCTGCCATGTTTTAAAGCAAATGTTACAACAAGCTTTTGTAATAATTATAATTTTAAAGATTTTTATTGAATATGTTATATTGTTTTCATATTTTTAAGGTTCCAAGTGTGCTATTGGTTACATGGATGGTTCAGTAAGAGTATATGACACAGCTGGACCTTTGATGATTGGATCTCTTACTGGTAAGATATTTATCTATTATAGTCTTGATCATTATATTTAGAATGCTTTTGTCATTATTAAATAGCTAAATGAGTTTTAAAACAGTTGTGAAAACCAAGAACGTTATTGAAGAGTCCTTGTACCCATCTCCCAAATACATAACAAAAGCAGAAAACAAAAATATTGTTAAAACTAATAAAAAGGGTTAAAGGTACTTTCATTTCTTAAATAATGCACTTTGTGTTGTTTTAAGACCTCTAAATAAAGTACTTACCAGGGTATGTCGATTTAAATCAAATGATTGTTATTAAAAGAATCATTGATTTAAATCAAAATTTGGAATTTCATTTTTCTTTCTGTTATGTTTAATAATATTGAAAATGAAATACTGAAAAGATACATGTTATTTTATTCAAATTAGTAAAGAACTTTGCTCGTACTGAGTTCACACCAAAAGTATAATGAAAAACATCCTCTCTTTGAAGACACTAAATAACAGTATTTGCTTATTGGGATCATAATTACCAGACAAGTATTCCCATCTTGAGCCATTTACCAATAGGTGTCACTCACAAATCTGCTCATCAGCATGGGTTTTGTTTTAAACATTCTGTGACTATAAATTGCACATGGCACATTTTAAATCATTCACCATATGATGAGTGAAGATGCTCGAAATATATTCAATCAAATTATTAAAATTGTGGTAACTTGCTTTCTTTTGTAAGAAGTTCTACTCATTTTTTTAGTATTGTAGTCTGTTTATAAAAATAGACACTTACAACGAAAAGTTTTTCTGCAGTATCACAAAAACATTCCAGTTTTGACCATAAATCTTTATAATTGGCAATTTTAATAGTTTCATTTTGTTTTGTGTTATATATTGGTTAATTTTTATTTCAATTTATTGGGAAATTTTATACATTGATCCCTTAGAATTCTTAACACTGCTAGAATAACTCTTTAATATTTATGGAATTGAAATTCGAAATGTAAAAGTTAATTCACTCATCTGATAATTGAGAGAGTGTTGAGAAATGATTATGGGTTGAAGCAGAAAGCTATTGGAATTGATAAATTTTTTGTAGCAAGCCCAAAATTCCACTGAATTGGCATGCTCTGGGGATGCAATTACACTTGTTCTATGCTGTTCATAGAGAAAAGTTGCACTTTTTTGTTTTATATATAAACCCTTTTTGTGTGCTTCAAATGTATGTATGAAATACTTGTCAATGCTCAAAGATTTTGAAAAATAGACATTTGATTTCAAATTTGTGTATTTTCATGTCGTCTCAACTTTTACTATTAACTTACGTAAGATAACAATTTTTTCACCACTAAATTATTTTTCAAACTAAAAATATTGATGTGAAGTAGGAATATTTTCAAGATGTGTTCCTTTTATTTTATTTTCTATTGGTGACTGGATTTCTCCCAGAAGCAAGTATTTAACCAATTAATTATTTATATAAAAATAATTGAAGTAATTCAAAACATTTTATTCGTATATGATAAATATATAATGCAAAAAAATTCTGATATTTGTATGATTGAAAATTTTGATAATGTGGTGTCGATGGGATCCGGCAATCTTATTTATCTGGGTCCAAAAAATTCACATCACTGGTTATGGGTTAAACACAAAGTAATCTAAATCACTTGAGAACTATATGGAAAAACATTGCTCATGCTTGGCATTTGAGGTGTAACGTCTTTAACAACAGCTCAGTATCAGAGGTCAACACTACTGACCTTCGGCCAAAAATTCCCAAAACGTCTATCAGGGTGGTCTTCAATAGTGGCCTGATCGCTGTCCAGATGGTTTTCAGGGGTCAAAAATTCCCCCTGTGATTGAACTTTTCCCAGGGAAATCTGTCGACACAGAAAGAGAACTAACTGTTGGCGAGTTCAAGCTGAGCAGAGGTGTTTCTTCTGGTGCTTGGGACCATTGAGTAGATCCCATTTTTTGCCTGTTTTGCATCACCCACGACCTAGGGATAGAAATCCCTGATTGTAAGATATTGTTCATATATTGTGAAATAAATGTTTGTTTATTTATAATTTAGGCTATTGTGTTCATTGGCACATCACTCGGCCCACTACGTTACAGGGGCACTGTTCTATTTACTCATGTGATCATGTGATTTACTTTACTATTTCCTATATAGTGTTTTGATCTTTCAAAAATTTACCCAGCTATATTTCCTAATACATTAATGTTTTATATAAAAAATATTAATGTTTAAATAAATCAAAACTTTCTCGAAACTATACTATAAGTTGCATGTCTCATGTCCAGCAAATTTAAACTTGTATGGGCAAGGAATTTATTAAAATCGTAAAAATCCGATTTAAATCAAATAAATCCGATGTTTCATGATATTTTCATATCCTGGTACTTACTATGATAATGTATAAAAGTGAAACAATACATTTGTTACCACGTAACCATACAATCATAAATCCATTGGAATTTGCATGTAGGTAGGCAAAATTGGTTGAACTAACATAGAGGTTATCAAGCATCTGAAATTTCAGTTATTTTATTAAAAGAAACCTGAAAATTCAAATGTTACTTGAATGAAGGTAGACTAATCAAGACCAAGCTGCAAAGCAGAGCACACGTATTATCCAATCTCTAATAAAGTAGAAAATATTTCAGTTAGGCATCGTAAGTTTGTTTTAGGAGCGTACAACACCCCTCTGGAGGATTACTATTTTTAATAAATATGGGCATCAAAGCGCCCTTCTATTTTACCATCGTCTTTTCACATGCTCTTTCTTCCTTCTTTTTCCTCCCTTGTTATGAATGCCTCTTTTGAGGTGAGGACTCCCCTTTAAAACTTTTCATCTGTTTCCTTCAGCTCCTCTTGGAGATTATATAACCCACATTTTTACTGTGCTTGGAGATTTATGTCCCTGAAAAAGACAATCCTGGTAGTTTATGGGCAGCACATAGTCTCAATATTGCTTCAGGTAAACTGAAGGTGGGTATTGATCCTATGTGCATCAAGGGCTAGCTGTTTCGCCTGCTTGGGATCAAGCAATTGGCTCATCTACTGGGAAACTCATTAAGAGGCTTCTTCAGAGGCATATTTTGAGTGTATAGGCCCTGTTGATACTGGCTGTCCCTGCATCCCCTTATCACGGATAGTGCTGCAGGATATGATTTTTCCTATCCTCATGAATGCCAAAAATTCTACATCTCCCTATGGGGAGCCGCAGTTAGATCTTTTTTTTATGATGAAATGTATGGGCAAATTTGAAAATACTTCCCCTTGCATGGTAGAGAAAAGCACAGGTGAGATGGAGAAGTATCCAGAAATTGCATTTAGGCAATTGATTTATTGAAATTTCCACTTACAAACAGGCTGAGAAAATTTCAGAACTTTGTTTACTCTCTAACTTAGCTGTCACAGTATCTCCTTCTGTTAACTTCAATTACGCAATTTATGCTGCACATTTGTATAATGCTAAGGAAGAGCAGGTGAATGGAAGGTAAGGAAGGCTTTGGTGAACTTCAAAGGTCAAAAGATCTGTGGAGTGAAGTTCATAATTTGCAAGTATGTATTGTATTTAATTACAAGTATTGATACTTGCTATTAAATACCTCATCCTAATGTTTGAAATGCCAGCGCTCCCAGAGACAAAGTCAGACTTGAGATGTACAATACATCTGTTCATGCCAAATCTGCATTCCTTTAAATGTCAATGCTTTGGACACTGGTAAGCCAATTCCCATGGACAAACCACCTGAGCCCGTTCTGGCTAAGTGGGCCACAATTGTAAGAAATGCCATAGAATGAGATGTATCAACTATCACCATCCCTCTTTATTCCCAAGAAAAAGAAATCAACCCATTATG
Source organism: Meta bourneti (assembly GCA_933210815.1). Lineage (NCBI taxonomy): Eukaryota > Metazoa > Arthropoda > Arachnida > Araneae > Tetragnathidae > Meta > Meta bourneti. The sequence goes on from OW119926.1 coordinate 59,297,852, forward strand.
GGTAAGAATAAAATTACATACCCCGAGACAAGTTGCTTCGTGAATTCACAGACTTCACACTGGGTATCAGTAATGCCGCAAAAGGTAATGAAATCTGTAAGTACGCAGGTTCTCTTGCATTACCAATAGCCCATTTACCTTCAAAACCAACCCAACATCGGCAAAAAAAATCACTCCACCCCCAAAAATATTAGCAATATCAAAATATTACCAACCCCTTGCTTTTAGAGCAAGCAGCCAGGGAAAATGCCACTAGACAGAAACAATCTTATCCCAATAGAATTTCTCCCATAGCATGTTGCATTTAGGAGTCTCTTTCAGTTACCATGCGTTGACTTGAGTTTGCCCACTGTGCTGTAATGTGAGTTGTAGTCGGCCCAGGTTTGATTCCCATGATTTACCCTGAATGTATTCCTCTTTGTTAGCCAAACTTTCATTTTGTAAGTATATCCATTATTCGATGTATGTGTTTGGTGCAGCTTGGCGTAATACGACCCTTGCACCATAAAACTCAACCATGATTTGTTTGCATTTTTCCTTTTTGTATTTATCATATTTTGTCATTATAAATTGAACTTATTTCCTATTAAGTGATATTCCATGCAAAATGAGCGAATCAGCTGTGACTCACCAATCACCTATATTTATGATAATCAATTTTTAAATAGGTTAAATATAGTAATAAGCAAGTGCAAAATATTAGATTTCAGAAATGCATATTTTGTTATGTATTGATATTAAAAGTTGGAAGGTCACAAATTAGATTTTTTAGCACAAAAATTGCCTGTTTGCGACCCTATATTTCAATAAGTCAAGTACACAAATTTAGAATTTTTATATTATGGCATTCTTTAGAAAAAGTTATCTTGGGAAAAGTCAGAATATAATTTAGCAGTCACTACTGAATTTGAGAGGTCGGCAAAAATATAAAAAATTCCAATTTGATACACATTTCAAATCACTTTGGTATCCGTAGAAATGGAAAGACAATGTTAAAAATTATTCTTATTGAAAAGCTTTTTATAACAAACATAATTTAGTGATTGTGTTTCTATTCCTTAGTAAAGAAAAATAAACATTTAAAAAAGTAAAATTATGGAAAACAGTTTTTTCTGTACATTAAAATATATATTTAACTGAAGGAAAACTCCCCAAACCATCAAAACTATTCAACATCATAGAGCATAATATATGACATGAAAGTTTCATTAATGTCTCACTTTTTTCCCCATGAACTGGATGGAAATTGGGCTTTTTTTTCGTAGCTGATAATAAAAGTTATAGGCTTCAATAATATAAAAATGTGATATAAGAATGAAACAATAAAAGTGCACAGCACATGGAAAATTTCACATAATTACTTTTTAAACCCTGTTTTTCATGCTTAATCCAAAAATCTAAAAAAAATTAATCTGCTTCATCAGTGAAATAATCATTTAGTCGGAAAGCTCATCTTGTCAGTGGAAGTCTGTATGTTGTAGGAAATGTGAATATATATTAAATATATACTATTAATACTTGTGAATACTAAATATATTTTGTAAATATGAAATATTATCAGACATGTAAATATAATATCTAATTTTGAGAGGGAAATTTTAAAATTCCTGATCTTTCAAACTGACATGGGAGAAAATTTGTCTTTTTGAGCACATAACTCTCAATTTTTTAAAGAGATAATCAAGTAAAAGTTGCAATGTCCACAATTCATAAGTTTAAATGTTTAAGCTTTTTTTTTAATTGTAATTTGATGTTCTACTTTTGTAATTTACTTTTAAAATTAAAATTATTTTGAGATTTTATTTCACTATTGTCATTTGAAATTCTTAACATGCATAGATGGGAAGTAAATATTAGGATTGGTGATAACCATCACTAGTAATGACGATAATTTTGGAACATGGTAACCTGTAGTAGGCGTATCCAAATAGTCATTCGGGTATGAAATTGTCGGCAATTTGGTGATGGGCTGTTACCATGTTCTTGAATATTACCAATTTCGTAACTGTTGCTTTAGGATTCAAAGAGCAATCTTGAAAATTTTTACTGGTTATAGACATTAAACTATCTTCTAAAATATCTTTTTTGTCCAAGCTTTCCTTCATTTGATTTTGTATACATATTTAGAGTAGAAAATCGTCATTTTGTAAATTTCCCTTGTTATTTTGAAGGTGAATAAAATAAAAAACAACTTCTAAACTTCAGCATCAATTATATCATACCTAGCACTTACTGGCATGAATTTCAATGATGCCTTTAGTCTATGGAAATGTTTTGATTCTGTCCTGATTGACAATTTATCACTTTTTCAACTAATTTGTACATTAAATGATATTTAAAATTTATTTCCGAATCAATAAAAATAAATTTCAGATTACAAAATATGAAACATTTTTGTCTATGTTAAATAGATTTTGAGAAACATCTTCAAACGACAACATTATGCAATTTCACCACTGCTCTTCAAAGTTGCAATTCCTTAAAATGCCTGAAACTTCCAAAATATTTAACTTTGAACTAAAATATTTTGGATATTGTTATTTATACAATCCAAATTTCTTGATAATCCACCACCCTAGACACATGTTTTTCTAATTTTTGTTTTTGACCTACAAGCAAATTGATTTAGAATATGATACTCTGCATTTACTACAAAAGAACTACGATATTTATAAATTTGTATTTGATAAGATTTTTATTTATTTGTGAATACATGGGTACATGCTTCTGCATTTTGAGGTTTAGGTTGAGTTATTTCAAATGTTTGCATTTTCTGTTTAAGGTAAGGATGCACACTCTTCAAATGTTATAAGCATTGCTTGTAGGCCAGATGGTAATCTGATTGTGACAGGCTCTGAGGATGGTAAAGCTAAACTAATTAGGACATCCAATTGTAAAGTGAGTTGGTTTTCGACTCATATTTACTTGAAATGAATTATCTGCAAGTCATGTAGCTTGTATTGTATAAAGTTAAACAAAAATGTTTGCATTGGGACATAAAAACTAAAATTTACCAATGTTTAGTCAATTACTCATGTTTTTAGTGTTACTGTGAAAATTTCAGTTCAATGTATTCAAGTTTAACTTCCTGTACTGGCTATAAACACCGTTAGCAGCTCTAAATGTTTAAGTCATGGTAAAATATGACTCAATATTTAACAATTTTCTCTTATTTCTCAAAATATTGTAAATTATCAAAATATTCAATCACAAATTTTAAGTGTTGTAAAAGCTACTTATGTTAATTACTATTAATGATGTTCTTTGACTTGCATTGTTCTCTTTAATGTACAGGTGGTGGACAAAGTAATATAAACACCCCCTATGACATGACACAAAACCTATTAGTAGGGGTTTGTCTCACTCTTGGCCTGAATTACAGCTTGCATCCGACATGGGATGGACAAATACAAGTCATATACAATGTTCAAGGGACTATGGATTCGTTCCTATTGCAGAAAGGTCTGTAGTTCAGAAAGTGTGACTGGAGGTAAAAACCTAGCACACACTTAGGCCTCCAAACTACCCCATCAAAGGTTCAATTATGTTAAGATCAGGGTACTGAGGTCGGTTGGATTTTTTTGTTATATAGTGCAAGGGGGTCATATTTGGCCAAGCTGTACCAAACACAAGACAACATCAAGTAATTGTGAGAAGAAAGGAGAGATTGTATGGGCATCCTGGGATCATGATCCCCATGTTTACCAGAGGGTGTAAGCCCCATGGCAGCAATATATCACTAGGGTACCTCAGGTTTGTGAAGCCTATACAAACCTATAGATGTGCCCACGAGGGGCAGGGTACTGAGGAGACCAAATGAGATGTTCCACATCAACCTCGTGCTCATCGAACCATGCTTAAACACACAGAGCAGTGTGAATGAGAATATTGTTTTGGAACACTGGTCATTCACCAGGAAGCAGTCTGAAGCATAGAATGGAGATGATCATCCAGAATTCTTAGATATTGGACCGTTTCCATCTTCCCATGCTGGACTTCAAAATGGTCCCAAGAAATTGTACCTCACACCATCACAGAACCCCCTCCACTTTAACAGTAGGAAAGAGGCAATCAACATGAAAAGCTTCTAAAGATATTCATCAGACCAGATAACCTGTCCCCACAGTTATTTCTGATCTCTGCTCTGTACCATTGCCATCACTTCAAAGTAGTATGTGGTGTCACCAGTGGTTTTGTAAGTCTGCCATGAATATTCACAGTATGTAGTACCTGTTGGATAGTACGAGGTGAAGATGATACTAAAAATGGTTGTTCATCCTGTAGGTTATCTGAAACACTTGTCTTCTGCTTTCGAGCCACTATCCTCTTTATCACCCTTCTATTCTTGTCAGAGAGCTTTGACTTTCACCCACTGTTCTAAGATAGAAAGATAATGCTGTACCATGTTTTGTGCAGGCTGTCAGCAGTTGATATAGTGCTCCTTACAACACCCACAAGGCTGTGTTTTTGTCAGGCTCCACGAAGCTTACTCTAACGATCACACCTCTTTGGAAGTCTGAAAGGTTGAACTTAGTGGTATTTGACTGCTGCTGATAAACTGATACTCCCACCTCCACAGCCAAAAGGTGGCAGACTTCTGTGCTATGTCTACTGCAAGGATGAATTATTTTCATATGGGTGTGTTCATTATTTTGTCCACCACCAGCATGTGATTTTAAATCACAATTACACTACTATTTATCGAAAATTCACATTAGTTTTTTATTTTAATCTTCTAGGTACTTCATACATGGGATTGCTCAAGAGCTGATCCAGAACCTGATGAAAGAGAATCTGTTGAAAGTGTGGCCTTCTTTAAGAAGTAAATTGTGAAACTTATAATTTATTTAATAGGGATAAATAAATTGCCTCTATACCTGAATCATACCTTAGCACTTAATTTCTACCTCTAAAATACATCCCAAAATTCATGAATATAAATAGATCAACCAAATTCGGCTGTATGATTCAGCTATAGTAGTAAACATGCAAGTTCAACTATGAAGTTTATATTTCCTTCTAAATAATTGCTGGTAAAATTGCAGCCTTTAATTGTATAAATTTTGATGTACTGTTTTTGTAACTTAAAATTAAAATGTATGTGAATTACTTAACTAATTTTCGTGCACTTGTGTGTTCTATATTATATGATATATTCTATTATATGATGGATTGATAGTTTTACTTCCTACTTATTGAAACCTGGTGTCTTTTAGTTATCCTCTGGTAGCAACAGGTACAAGTAGTGGGAATTTAAGGATTTGGGATCTTGCAACTTATCAACAAAGAGCTATGGCTGATATAGATGTAAGTTTCCTGTTGCAATACATAAAGTATACCCTTTAAACCGACCGCCACTGACCAATTATGTACCGTAAATACAGTAGCCTAAAGTAACATGTGTTTAGTTTTTCCAACAAAGGAAGTTCTTCCAGGTTAAGTTTTCTTAATTATACTTATTGCAATAAAGTAGGCTATATACTTAGTTTCATTCTAATAAAAACGATTTCGGGAGTGTATTTTAATGCTATTAAGACAAAGACGGTTTAACTGGCCAAATCGTTATCCGGTTTGGGTCTGGGTCCCGAAGTGACCGGTTAAGAGGGAGTCCAGTGTAACGATTGTTATTTTTAAATCCACACTTGTTTATTTTATCTTGATATGATTAACTTATTTTATTTTCTCCTAAATACTTACAATTCAAACTTTTTACTTTCAAATATTTGTTTGAACTATTTTCAAAAGTTGCTGCTCTTTGATGTTTTTGTTTACAGGACTATAAGTGGGTATAACGCATAAAATTTACAAAACTCGCAAGTTCTGTAAGTTTTCTTACTGATCGAATACAAGTTGATTTTGAAAAAGAACAAATACTTTGAAATTTTACTTTAATATTGTGTCAACCAAAATTATTAAAACTAGTATTAGTAAATTAAAACACTAGTAATTCCTTCAAATATAAGCTGAAGGAACTCTGGACCAAGTTTTGTAGTGTAACGTCAATAGATTGATGAATTGTTACTTGCCAACTGCTAATACTCAAGTGTGTCAACAAATGCAATAAATAATGCTAATAAAGTGTAAATATTATGTTGTATCTTAGCATTATCTATTGCTACACCCTGTAAGTGACTAAAAAATTCCTAAAACTTGACTTTTGTTACGTTGAATTCGCTTGTTTATTTTTATCTTTATTTAAATTTCTTTGCTATGTTATGTTATCAATGAATAAGGGGCAGTCAAATGAAAACGAGACAGACTATATAATGAGCATTGCGTGGAAGTTGCTAATGCAGGTAGGTTTGTGTATAGAAGCGCCCTCTATTGGAAATCGGGAAGGAACAGCGCGAACGTTCACCGCTGTGTCATTTGTCTGTTAGACGTGCTCGAAGCGAGGTCAGCGAGTCGTGTGTGCGTCCAACATCACTATGGAGGCCGAGAAAGAGGAACAGTGTGCTGTAGTGCGTTTTTTGACTGCGGAAGGAGTGTCAGGAAGTGGAATTCGTGGAAACTTTGCAAAAACTGAAGCGCGCCATCAAGTCCAAACGCCCAGGAATGTTGACAGACGGCATCATTCTGTTGCAGGATAATGCCCGCCCACATGTTGCCAAGGGTGTTAAGACTACGCTGCAGAAGTTTCGCTGGGAAGCCCTTACACATCCTCCATACAATCCAGATCTCTCCACATATGATTTCATATTTTTGGAGCCCTGAAGAAAGACATTTGTGGCCGTCGATTTGATTCGGACAAAGAGGTGCACGCTTGGGTACAATCATGGTACCCAGGCATGCAAACATTTTTCCATGAAGGCATTGACCGTCTTGTCTCACAGTGGGATAAATGTATTAACAGTTATGGCGATTACTTTTGAAATAATAAACAGTTTACCTACTTTTTTTCCATCTGTCTCGTTTTCATTTGACTGCCCCTTATACATTTATTCAAGAAAAAATTGAAACAAACTTAAAGTTATAAATTTCCAAATTTCATTGAGTCAATTAAATGTTTTTTACTCCTCAAATCCATATTTCTCTTGATTAAATATAAATTTTGTGTGTAAAACATTTACTCTAATACCTAATATCCTACATTATACTGTAAAACTTTTATACGTTCATAAAATTTACACATTTTATACTTCATTATTTTTTAATTTTCACAATTTTGTTTTTCTTATAAGTTGTGGGGAAAGCTAGATTAATAGGGTAGCACTTAATTAATGGTGGTAGATTACTGAACGTTAAAGAATGTGTGTCCCAAACACCAATATCAAAGATATTTTTTCTGGGCTGAGTAAAAAAATACCAAAATATTCACTCATTATCACAGCCCAGTCATTAAATTCTTTTTATAACTACTTATAATTTTTATAGTCATCAATTAGTATTAATCCTTATGTTCTAAAGATCTTCAGCTGGCAAAATATTGTATCTGGTCAAATGCATACACCTAAAAATAAAGTTTGTTTTGATTATGTGTGTACAATGACATTTCTTCAAAATACGTGCTTCTCAAAGTTTTTTCTTACCCATTTTTCAAACTTTTGGCAGGTATGCAATATTTATATAATTGTCTTATATTGGCATACTTCAAGTTCAAGATTGTGATATGAACAATTAAAATGAATTTGGTTTAATGTTTTTCAGAGTTGCAAAACTAGACCAGTGCATAGCATCTGTGCTAAAATTTCTACTGATATCAATTGATGGTAGAGTTGTTACTCACTTTTTATGCCTTATTTAAATTTGTATAAACATTGATATGACATTTCATGATCAAATTAAATAAAATTAGTCGAAAAATAAAGGTATACTTATAAAACAGCATTTCATGCAAATCTCACTGGGGTTAATTCTTATTTTCAATACAGTGTGGACAAAAAGTTCATACATCAGTCATGTTACCGCAATTAGCTTCTGGACATCAAATTCAATTGCACCACATTTACTTGAAAGGCGATTCGATATATTTCAATACCTAAATCTATTTTCTCATTTGCTCCCATTTTTTCTGTGCTGTTTTCTATCTTCCAAATTCCTCATTACCTTCTTTCTGTGAATAGATGGTTGAAGTTTTTCATTAAAGCGATAAGCTCTTTGCAGTATTTAAGACTATTTTGCAGCTCCTTAGGTCAAATCAAGCACATTTGAACATTGGCAAAATTAGCAGTTCATTTTGTATTGTTTATATCCTTTTATTACCATTTGCCAATTTCTAAATGTTGATTTTTGTCCCAGTGTGTTAGTGAAATATAGAGATGGTTAAGTATATTGAAATGGTGATTTAGTATTTATAAAACTAATTTCTAATTCTAGGGTCCTATAGTTAAACTAATATGTTCTGACATAACCCCATTGGTATATGTTGCTTCAGTTGGAGACATTTCCTTGTATGATGGTCGAACTGCTGAATTACAAAAAAGATGGATAGGTCAGCAGTTTGATATTTTAGATATTGCCTTATCTGAGTAAGTATTAGAATTATATTTTAATTTGAAATTGTTTCTTTAAACTTAAATGTATTTTTCTTACCTCAGAACACCTTGATTTTTTAGGTTTAATTTTGTAGTCCAGAACTAGTAATGTTTGCTGATAGATGACATTACATTCTATTCTTTAGTAAAATAACGCTATTTTGATTAATTTAATTCAGAGGTATACATACATAAGCGTTTAGCCTGTCGTTTTGCCTACAGAATTAACTTGGGAAAGCCGGAATTATTACTTTTTTTTTCAAATTTCCATTTCATATATTTTTTTTTTATATTAATGATGTAAAAGCCAATTTTAGTTCAGAATTTTAAATAGCATTTCCAAAAATGCATGGCGTGCCATTGTGGCTCAGTGGGTATGTCCACTGCACTAACAACCTTCGAGTTGTAGGCGGCGCAGGTTCGATTCCTGTCAGGTGCATTCCTCCCTGGGTGTATTTCTTCTGTGTCAGTAAAACCTTCGTTGTGTGTGTATGTCTATTACTTGATGTTGTGTCTGCCGCAGCATGGGCAAATATGGCCCTTGCGCCATAAAACCAACCAAAAAATGCATGGTACCACTAGTCTCATAAGTGAGCAAAATCAGGAGTGCTGTAGTTCTTTCTTACGACTATATAATGGTAACAACCTTTGTTTACCAGTCTGTAAACTGAAAAATATAAATTTTGTTTTTATAGTATATGTACACCGGAAGAAAAATCCTTGTAACAATCGATAAATATTTATTTTATTCCAAATACAATTTATACCAAAAACAATGCATACTACTAGTTTAGTGTGAAAGCCAACAAAGCAATTCACACAAAAGTAGAGTATTGAGCACTCATTGTAATCCAAATACTGCTCTACCTAGCAGTTCTAAAGGAATTTTTTAGCATATCCATTAGAAGAAACAATGTGTACATTTTGTCATTAGAATCTATTTTAGTATTGTCAGCATAGTGAATATATCTCATAATTTAAACAAAGTCTTGGTGCATCGCATTGTAGACCAGATCATTTCAGAGATCCAGTGTATTTTCCTAAAAATATTGTTTGTTGGGAACAATATTGTACTCATGATTTCAATGAAAACTTTCAACTGAAGCTTTTCATAAAATTTCAACACCAGCACTTAACTGGTACCCAAACAAATAATCCATAAGGCCACCTTCGTTTTCTTCCGCTGGATCTTTGTCAGATATTACTGCAATTTCAGGAGGCTCAATGTTGATATCATCGATATCTGAACCTGAATTCTGCTCATTAAATAGAAGAACCTTCTTGAGCATTAAGCTCCTGAAAAATGAAACTATTCAGTATAATTCGATATAAACCTAATTTCTCACAAGAAAGCTGATTGTGGATTTCTAAAATAGTTACAAAAGCACTGAAATTTTGAAGCAAAACCAGCACTTTTAGTTAGATTTTGGTCTTTTAACATGCCATCAGCCATGTTACACCATGTGCTATATAAATGTGTAAATTTGTTAATAGACGTTATCAGCATATTTTGTTTATCACAAGCACTAAAATCAGCAAAAATATGTATAAAAGAAACTGTAAAAGCCTAGTGGTATCAAACCTTACCACTGCTATATAAATGGAAAAATTGTTTATCTAATAATATCTTTCTGAGTCATAGCATATGGATACTCCTAGTCGCATAAGATAAATATCACACTATAGATTAATTTCTATTTACATAAAAAGAGTGAAAATGTCTACTTTTTGCACTCATATTGCAAGGTCTAGACTATCAGTACTTTTCACATTCAAATCGAAACAGACACATTGCATGACTCAGCAAACACCTGGTGATCTTCCTTCACATTCCTATAAAATTCCATCTGCTATCAGACATTAGAAAAAAAATTATGCTCATGGGTGGAAATCGTAAATTTCTGAACTAATTTTTACTGGTACCAAATGGTGCCTCACAACTTTACCCGGTAAAGCTTTAAACAATTGTATGACAACCTATACAATATAAATTTGATAATAAAAACCATTTGAAACAATAATTTTAGATTCCATGAAAAAGCAATACTGGAGTTAATCTACTGGACTGATACTAATCAATACTGGAGCATATCAGATTCATAAACATGAATCTTTAACCTCAGAAGTCATCAGATTTATTTTATGTTGTGTAATTCTAAGCAAATTCTTGCTTGCTACTGTTTGTTGGTGTAGGTTTTGTTCAGTTAGATTTGTTAAACTTCATCAGTGACTCCTGGTTTTCTAGCATATAAATCCAAGTAAAAAGTAACTTATGCTGAAACATTTTATTTTGTGTTTTCTAACTTCAAGTAGTTCTCTCTTGAATGGGTGAAATATTTGAATATGAATCATAAAGATGGGTAAAAAAATTCCAGCTTGAAGTTAAATAGGCCTAATAGTTTTTCTTTTAGTTTTAGAAAAATTAGCGGAGAAAAAATTGATATTAAGTTGGTGCTTCATTAGTAAACAATGTGAATTTTCTCCAACTAAAACAGTTGTTGTGTGCTGCCAACTCTGGAACATCCATCGTAAAGTTGACCATAGGAAAAGCAAGAGCTTTGCAAATTTTAGCTGACAGCTATGAGTGCCTGACTGGTATAGTGGTCATAGCAGTCATCTGCCACCCTGTAGGTCCCAAGTTTGAATCCTGATTTGTAAATGAATAAATGTTGGTGATTGTCCCATTAGAAATTGCATCGATTCATCCACTACTCCTTCACAAATTGTCATCAGTTTGTCCCTTGTAGTATTATGTAGTGGTGTAGGCTGAAGAGGTCAGTGGTCAGGCATTTGAAAAATAACTTTGAATGACTATCTTTGGAGGGAGATTTATTGATGCTCATACAGGCACACTGGAAACTGAATTTGTTTAAATTTGAAGGGCATGTAAGTCGGAATGATGGGCATTCAGGGAATGAAAACATCTTTCCCCACTGCCTGGTCAGTCATAATCAGTTTCAAAGCATGGGACGTTTGGTCAATTTTGTTCTGTTGTAGTGTCAGTGGATCCAAATTGATCAACATGGTGGGTGCACCCACTTTGGCCCACCACTCCAACTTGGGAGACTACACTCCTGAAAATTCTGTTATTGAGAATTCTACAGGATAATTAATAGCTTCCGCTGGCGAGTATAGACTTGTTAGTGTAAACATCTCCATCAAATTTGGATTTAGAATCACTGAATTAGTATTATAACTTAAATCTCTCTGATGACTACTATTTTGCCTTTATTTTTTATCAGGTTCAGAATAATTATTCCCCAAATCCTTTTATTATTGATGTAGAGAACTAGCTTGAACATATAGCTTTTCACTTTCTTCACTTCAAATATCTGAAACTCAAGAATTCGTAAATGTTAAGTTCTAGATGCACATCTTTGGTATGTAAGTTACTTTCATCCAAAATTTCTAGTAAGTTTGTATCACAAAGGCAGACTCACTTTATTTTATTATAGATATGTGTAAATATTTAAACTTGTGTCTTAACATACCCCACTGAATGGAGAAAAAAGGAACATTGTAAGGATAATTCTGTTTTATTACTACTATCCTTAAGTGAGATAAATAAAATTGAGGAGAAAATCACTAATTTGAAAACATCCCATAAATGTACAATCCCTCATATTCACGGGTGAAGGTCAGCAGACTGCCATCTCTGGACTGCCCAGTAACCATTTCAGATCAATTTCATCGGATCATGGTACTGCCATTTACCCAACCTGTCAGAAATGCAATATAGAGTAAGCCTATCTTGGTCACTTTGCTTGTTTGGGGCTGCCCAGAGGATCTATATATTAATCCTATACTTGTTTTGGACTGTTTGAAGGGGCCAGGACTTGATCTAACTTGTCTAGAACACGTAGGATAAGGAATAAACATTCCTATGTGCCCAGTTTCCCAAAAAAATTTTATAACAAATTTATGTTTTCATTTGCAGTGTGTAACAGATCTGGTCAAGCAGTAAACTAGATATTATGGTTGTGAACACAATCTTGCCATAAATGATTTATGTACATATATACAGTGCACTATTTATACAGACTAAGGACAGCAATGTCCACTCCGGATTTCCTTTCTAAATTAAACTTTAAAAAAACTACAATCTCCTAATTTATTTTGTGACCTTTATTTGAGGTCATGCACTGGTAGACTTTCCAGCATTGTATGTTTGTTGAATTTTGAGTAATTTATATTTTTATCTACTAGTTATTCACATTTCACCAGTCTTCATATGGAATCATCTCCTTACAACAGAGTGCACGTGATGTGAATCTCGGTGTTTGTGTATTAATGAACATAATGAAGTGAAAAATATTGCATAAGGAAGCTTTTTATTACCACTGTTTCGATTTTTTGTAATTTATATTTTCTAATAATTCTTTAAACATTGAGTTATTTCTATTTTGTTGAAGGCTTTATATTTATTTATTCAGATAAATTTTTTTCTATTTTAGGGAAAAGGAAAAACTACTGGCTGCTTCTGATAACAATGTGTGTAAAATTTTCAAGACTTGATGTTAAGACTGGGTGTTACTTGATTACTGTAATAAGTTTTATTTATATAAAGATTATTTTAAAAGTTGTCCCAGACTTTTACATTTGTTAATAAATTCCACATTTCCACTTCTATTATTTTTGTTAGAATTAACAATTCTGCTGAAAGTAAAATCATTTTTATTTTGCTGCAATTATCGGATTGCTACTCTACCCACACCAAGGTGTATTTAAAGAGAATTCCACAACGAAAATCAGACCAGTGTATGATGCTTCATGTCGTGGAAAAGGTTCACTTTCCCTTAATGATTGCCTTGAAAAGGGTCCGAATCTGTTCGAAGAATTAGCACCTATACTGATGAGGTTTCGAAAAGACAAAATAGGAGTTGTGGCGTACATCAGAAAAGAGTTTCTCCAAATCTCAATTGTGAAAGATCAGAATTTCCTCAGACTTTTCTTGTGGGAAGATTTTGAAAAAAGACAATTGAAAGTGTTTAGACACCGTCGAGTTGTGTTTGGTCTCACCTGTAGTTCATTCCTGTTAGGTGCTGTATTATAAATCATCTATTAGAATTAAGCTCACCTAGCAACCAGGAGATGGTCAAGACATTAAAAATATCTTTATACGTAGATAATTGTGTGGCCTCTGTATCAAGATAGGAAATGTTACAAAAGTTTATCCAAGAGTCAGGACAATTGTTGGATAAGGCTTGCTTCGACCTAAGAGGGTGGGAGCACAATGACTTTCAAGATAAAACAGAAGATCCCATTCCAGTTCTTGGATTACTGTGGAATAATATCTTCTGCGATCTAAAACCAGTTGGTGAAATGAAATCCAGTGTTACCAGGAGAAATGTCTTCTCTGCGGTCTTAAGATTTTTGATCCTCTAGGATTTTTGTGCCCCGTCACACTATTCCCCAAGATTCTTGTTCAACAAATATGGATTCTCAAAATTGGTTGGGACACTGCGCTGCCTGAGGAAATGTAGAAGAGATTTAAAGACTGGATTATTGATGTACTATCGGAAGTGAAAATTTCAAGATGCCTTGATATCTGCCAATGCGATGTCATATTAAGCGATGCTAGTAAATCTGGATATGGGGCTGCTGTATTCCTTCGAAGAGTTCAAGAAGGAAAAATACCGGTACACCTGATCCAAGATAAAAGTAGAGTAGCATCTTTACACAAGATGTCTATTCCCAGGCTAGAATTATTAGCTTGTTTGATCGGTGCCTGTCTTGCTTCTACAGTCATAAAGGCAATGGATTTGAAAGATATTCCTCTCTTCTATAGGACAGACTCTTCTACGTCACTGTTGGATACAAAGAGAAGAGCATCGGGAGTATTTATCAACAACCGTGTAAAAGAGATCCGAGTACTGTCAAAAAAGGATTTATGGAGACATGTACCTGGTGATCTCAATCCAGCAGATCTCCCATCCCGTGGGTGTTCAGATGGTGGGAGGGACCCCAATGGTTAAAACAGAATGAAGAGGAGTGGCCAGCTACAAAAGTTAAAGGATGATGACGAAAATATTCTTTGCCCTATTGTCCTCCCTGCAAATCACGATAGTTGAGAAGTTAATTCAAGAACAACATTTGCGACTTTGCGTGCTGGAACTCAAGGTGTGTTAGCTGTCATATGACAACAATTTTAAGAGGTAGAAAAACCATCCAACGAGTAATTGCAAAATTCGTTCGATGTAGAAGTTGCGAAAGGAATTGAGATTGGCCCTATGCCTCTTCCAGAAGATAGAATTAGGGAGGCTTTAGTCTTTGAAGTTACTGGAGTGGATTTGGCAGGGCCATTTTACTTGAAAGATGGGAAAAAAGCATAGATTTTACTGTTCGCTTGCGCCGTATAACGTGCATGCATCTCGAACTGATACAAAGTCTTCGGCAAATTGCTTCATTTTAGGCCTACTGAGATTCATTGCAGGAAGAGGTCGTCCGAAAATTATATATAGTGGTACAGAAAATCTTGTGAAATCCATAACCTGGAATCAAGTTGTTCGTGATACTTCCATCTTAAGAATCCAGTGGAAGTTCAACCCTCCAACTATAGCAGATCGTCAACGTCAAAAACTACCAGTCTTTTTTATCTGCTTCTTAATACTTGGAATTTGTTTCCTCGTTACTTTTTGGAGAGTAAAGTATATCTAATTATATCAAAAATAATTTAGTAGTAGAAATTTACATAGACATGTCAAACGAAAAAGCATAGATAGTCCTCAAAAGTTTTTAATGTTCTACACTTGAATCGATCACACGAGCATCTGCTTTTGCCTCCCGAAGAATGTATATACATCTCGAAGCGCAACAGATTTGTGCGCCTCGCAGGCGCCGAATAATATAAACACAGTCCATTGGCAACGGTGTAGGATCAACTCCAAAAGGCTTCTCAGCAAAAAGTCTGGTCAGGTTGCGACACCAACTGCAGCTTAGTGGGGTAGCTGGTGGGAGAGGATTGACAGATGATTAAGAAATTGTTAAGAAGAGTTCTTGGAAAGGCTTCTTTGACACATGAAGAAATGTTTACGATTCTGTGTGACGCTGAGGCTGTGATAATGCTAGACCTCACTTATCTATCAGAGGATCCTAAAGATTCGACGCCCTTAACACTCCATGTTCCTTCAAGATATCCGAATGGTGGGAGTTCCAGATTTAGACCACCTGGATAATGTCGACCTGTTTAAAAGATGGAGATATCAACAACGCTTGAGAGAGGATTTCCGAAAGAAGTTTCGTGGTCAACAACCCTAGTTCAACAACCACCTAAGCAGAAGCTAAGATATGGGACATTGTTCTTGTTAGTAGTGAAAATAAGAAAAGAATTGATTGACCATTGGGACTCATTATTAATACTTTCCCTGGGAAAGACAATGTTATATAGACAGCTCTTTCGTAAACTCGAATAAATCGCACCGGTTGTACGAGTTAATCGAACCGAGCGTTCCAAAAATCTCAAGTTTTTCTAGTGTGAAAAACTATTCGTTTCATAAGTCACTGGAAACAAAAAAAATTCGTTTGAAACGAACTGAGGTTGTTCCAGTTTTGTCAGTTCAGAAGTTAGCACCCGAGGAGATAGATGTGAATGTTGTTTTGCATCTATTCTCATGGTTAAGCTCATTTTTAGATTGTTTTTACCAAAACAAATTGCCAATTGCACGGCGAAACAAAGTAAAACGTTTGCGATCAGACTAAAAAAACCCATAATCGTTCGTAAATGCAACTTCAAAACTGGTGGAATGGAGGTCACGTGACGAATTATTTTCTGGTTTTCACTTTTTTCAGAGAATCGTTTAAGAAAGCGGCCAAAGAAGCGAAGTGAATTAAGCAATATTTTGTTTGGGATTTTCTCCAAATGTTATTTTCTCTAAGACGTACATCGTGAAAGATGTGTTCTGTGGCGAAACATTAGAAACACCCAACTTTCTTACCAAACGTGAGATCAGAGTGTTAAGAGCTCAGGTTTTGCTACGTGATCACTAATGGTTGTGATAATTATGCGAATTTTTATCTTCTGACATGCATTTTATATTTAAAACATCCTAAGTTGGGAGTTTTCTATCTTGATGCTGTGGCCAAATCCCAAGATTACACAACATCCTTTTCTTTCTAATTTTACACTAATAAGATTCACTAGGTATGAAATATTTTAAGTTAAGGACATAATTTTATACTTTATTTAACACATAGATTTGAATAGGATTTCAGTGTAAATCTCTAAGCACTGGATATATCAATCTGCTGTTCTTGAATGTCTAGAGCTACAAGCATCCCATTCAAGAAAGAACTTTATAGAAACTCGACAATTTATGAGATTCAACATGCATGTTTATAAGAAATTACAAGACTTACCATTTAAAAATGTCCTCATAAAATTTGTCACAGTTCCTATTCCTTCACTTTAAAGTTTTGCCCTTTTAGAGACTGAATTAAAGATAAAAAATTGTGTCTTGTGGAACCAATTTGACAATTATGTACTAATTTGTATGTGTATTTAATTCTTTTATAAATATATATTTTACTTGTATGATTGCATTTAAAAGTTAATTTTTCTTAGGCTAGAATTTTTTGACACAATGGACAAAAGAGGGACAGCTCAAGGTATGTATTTTGCTATGCTTTCTAACGTACATACTGTCATGTAAATTGAAACTAACGATCTATTAAAATATGAATTTATCAATTTGAATAAAATTAACATTGATAACAATAGCATTGCAATAACAAAGATGATACTGAATATGCCTGTCCTTAAGCAAGGTGGATGCTTCTCAACTGCTTATATGGAACTATACCTTACTGTCATGCATCTCTTCCACTGATACAGAAACACTAAACAGGAATCAAATGAACATAGAGTAGAGGAATTGAACAATGTAATTTGTTACAATATTTTTAAAAACAGATAGGTGCATAGTTTTACTATGCTGCATATCTACATCGAACTACATAAGGGTGGTTAGCTATAAAATGAGGTTGTGTATGCAACTATCATTTATTTGGTGACAAATCACTAAACATAATGAATGGATACATTGCAAGCATAAGGCGATATGAGAAGCTCCACTTGTAGTAAACCTCATTCTCTCTGCACCTGATATACTCTAACTACCTGCTATCTTGGCTCAGATGTCTGGTTGGTCACTGCTGCATTCACATCGATGGGCCCTTGCTGCATGACTATGTCAGATACATATAAGAAGTCGATGGTTTCAATTTCAAAGCCACCTAAGTTGATTTTGAATATTACACTCAGTCTTCTGGACACCCTGCTTATACTTTTGTTCGGCCAATGTCTTTCATATCCCTAGTCTCTACCTGTTCCCTAAGTTCAGCTCATTGATCATAAATATATTTAACATGTTTCTCAGGTATCTTTGAAATTTTTAGTTGGTGATCCACATTTGGGTCCCTACCTCAGTCTAAATTTAGGTTTTCCAACCATCATGATATGCGTCCAATAGCATGTCTCTCTAGCTATAAATTGAGGTACTGGTGCCAATGTTATGACTTGTGATTCTAATGTGATGATATCTAAAGTGACATGTAACTCAATAACGAGCCTAATGTGGGACATTTTTGCAACGTTGCCAGCTTACTCAGGCTCAATCGGTAGCAGCCATTCTTCTCTTGTTTGATGCATTGTTCTTTCCTCTATCTAACAATTTAAACACTATCTCTGTCTTTTCTTTCACAAGCAGAAGTGGGTTGCAATTTTTCTCATGACTCAATTCCCAAATTACTCCGTCACAGAGGAGAAAGAGAGTTCTGTGTTAAAAGCAGTTATCAGTATTTGTATCTTACAATTTGCAGGGAATATCAAGGTTCAAAAGCAAGATAGTTTGAAAGATTATGGAAGTGTTTGTTGTGCAAGGTATTAACTCATTGAAGTATCAGTCTTTTCTTTGAGTTGCTTTAAAACTTTCTTGAATAGTGAATAAAGTTACAAACATTTTATTAGAGAAAAATATTTTTTCTAACTACTGTAGTAAATGACAAGAAAAATGTATTCACATTTTATTTTGGTGTGCAGATAATTAATTTGACGCAATTTTGTCAGTTTGGAGAATTCATGTAATTCAATTTTAATTAAAAATGAATATTTTTATGAAGATAAACCTAATAGAGTTAAACTTCAGATTAAAATACTTTTTATTTTTCAGGCATAATCAGGGTACAAAAGAGGAATGACAAGAAACATATCAAGCATTTGAAAAGTGAACCAAAAAATGAAGGCAGTGAAAGCTTTGAAATTGATAGGAATGAATTTCCATCATTGAATGAAATTTCTGATAGAATTGGAAATCATGGGAAAAATCCATTGGAAAGCAACAGATCTTTCTCATATTCTGAAAAATTAAAAAGAGCCTCCACTGAATCTAGATCCTGTCTGAAATTTGAAGCTATGCATGATGTTTCTAAAAATAGTTCAGCTTTTGTCAGAGAACTTTCTTCAGCGGTAAGAGATGAGTTTATGTATTTTTCTTGAATTTTGATACTTTTAGAGAAAAAACACTTATAATGAATGCAGAGTTGTGTTACAAACTAGCTTCTGCCTCATTGTAATTTTCTCTCATATTGCAATTGTCTAGAAAAATTGCTAAAAATATGTAATAATACAATAACATATTCTAAGATTTTTGTGTTGCAAATAGTATGAAATTTTATTTTATGAATTCAGATTGCTCTTTCATGTTTTTTGCAAATTATTAATCTACATTTTTTTAATCATAAATGATAAATGTGAGAATTATCAGTGTAGGATAGTTTAGGCATCTCTGATAGGGCTGTATGTAAATTGAAGTATAAATAAAATGCATAAAAACAAGAATGAAAAATTTGAAATTGCATGGCACTGTGCATATTTAAAGTTTGCTATACATTAAAAATTATCAAATTTTGCATAATAAACAATATATTAACTTATAAAATACAAAATGCGAAACTTATCAAATTATTCTGAGCAGGTAATATTTTATCAAGAGTTCTGATAGAATCCTCTTAAAACTTAAAGTGTATCAATTGTATTTTGCTGAAAAGATTTTGAATGCTAAACGAAGAATTTTAAATTTTTTTCTGTAGATATACAAAAGGAATACAACAATGCCACAATTTTTTGTAAAGATTTAGAGGAGGTCATCTGATTATTTTTTATTTCAGAAAAATGGTTTTGGTGTTTGAGTAAACTATAACTTTTACTGTGAATACATAGTAAATAGAATCATTTCTGAACTGTCCAGTTCAAAAGTATTAGTTTACATACAATAATTTGCTTGAATTATGCTGGTGAGTGAACTTCTGAATTTAAATAACTGAATTCTTTAGTTTTCTTATTGCCTATTCTTTTAAATGTTTTGTTTAAATATTTAGGCTATTAGTCAACTTCTAAGTATACTTTTTGTTTTCTTTCAGAAGAATAAGACACCATTTAAGAACAGTATGCCAAGAAGTCTTAAGATGAAATCTGACAACACTGATTCTGAAGTTCCCATCGAAGTTTCCCAATCTTCTGGTTGGGTTTCAAATCAAGAGCATTCTGGAACAAGCAAGACTAAATCACCTGACAAATATCATGGGATTAATAATTCTGAAAGAAATATCCCTCTCACAGATCCT
This sequence comes from Meta bourneti, assembly GCA_933210815.1. NCBI lineage: Eukaryota > Metazoa > Arthropoda > Arachnida > Araneae > Tetragnathidae > Meta > Meta bourneti. The sequence continues at coordinate 59,317,945 of OW119926.1, forward strand.
GAAACGAATGTCAGGGCTACAAATGATGGACGTCCCTTGAATGCAAGAAATGAAATATCTTTTAGTGAAAATTGGCGGAAGGCAAACTCTCAAGTAAACAGAAAAGCAAAATCTGTCATGCCAGATAGGACCCATAATGTCATAAATTCACAGTCCTTTGTAAGTAGAACAGGAAACATTAGAACAGTTGAAAACTTCCAGAATGCTGCACCTAGCACTTCCAAAACAAAATCAGATGGCAATGTTCCAAGCTTTCAAAGTGGCATTTGTAGGAATGAAAGAAATAGTTCTAAACTTCAAAGCAATAATAAAGAGGCTAAACCAGAGCAGGTAGATTTGCATCTTATTGAAGTAAAGAAAAAGAAGAAAAGAAAGAGTAAAATCAAACGTCATGCAGCCCTGCAGACTGGAAAAATTTCTGTTCTTACTCCTGAAGCACATTCTAGAATTCTCAATCAATCCAATGTTACCATTTCCAAGCAAAATAAAAATATCGTTGTGAATATAAATGATTCTGAAGAGTATCCTGAACTTGGAACAACTTCAGTTCCTAAAAACAACAAAGAAAATTCTGTGAGAAAGGTTGAGATAACCACTAAAGATACTTCTGCTTTGTCTGACAAAAATGAGCTTGAGATTGTAAAAGTAAGTTTGTTTCATTTCAAATTGTACTGTTTATTAACATCCAAATCTCTTCCTTGGGCACCAACTGCAAAAAACATAATTTATATTTTTGTACAATCACTCTCCATCTCCCATGTTTTACTTTTTATAGCTTGGATCTAACTTGGTGGCTTCACAGCCTATTTCTATGATTGAAGAAACATTGGAAGGTATGTAAATGTTCAGTGTCTTATTTTTGTTTATAGGTTTCTCTAATTTTTTAACAATTCTATGTATTGAGAAACTCACAGCACTTATCAATCAGTAATTGTTATAGTGTTTAAATATGCTTCATTTTAAAGTATCTTAAAATGTTTCTCTCAATCTCATTTTATAATTTATTGATGTCATTTAACAATAAGCATGTAGTAAAGTAAGTTTTATAATACATCAATATATTTTTATAAATCGTTATACATGCTTATGTATTATTTTTATCTGAAATTCTGTGACAAACGTTATTTATCCTTTGCTTCATAATTAGATTATAAATTTTTATTATGTTTAAAATTAAAGACATGAGATAAATAATCTGCAACCTAAAAATTTTTTCTAATCAAAGTCCAAATTCATTTGCAAACTGAAATTTCTTTTGTACTTTGATTAAAGATAAATTTAGCTTACTCTCTTATATCTTAATAATCTAAAACAGTCATTTTCAATCTTTCTCCTCTCATGGCACAGGAAAACTAATTACTATAAAATTCCTCAGCGTACCAAAAAATATTATCTTTTGTCGATTTGACGAAAAAAGGTATAATTTTGATTGATTTACAAAAAGTAATTACCTTCTCTTTTTACTCCAAAGTGACAAAAAATCTTTTTGAAACAATTTACTATACTTTGTAATTAAAAATAATACTCATAGCTATATATACTGGTATTACTTGAAATTATTTGTGAGCTCACCTGTCAAAAGTTCAAAACTAAACCATTGAAATGAAATAAATCTTCTACAATTTACCATCTGTGAAGCACACCAGTGCCATTCTAGTGGCACAGTTAAAAATTGCTGATATAAAGCAACATTAAATATTTGAACCACCAGCTATGCTATTTTTATGTTCGAAGTATGAGTTGCCTTGCAATTTGAGCTGAACACTACTATTTAATGTCAGAAATATGCAATATTTTGTAAGGATACATAACGACTGTTTTTACAACTAAGATTAATTGTATTTTAGCAGCTGTTGTGAAAGAGGAAGAAGAGACAAATGCAAAGCATTCAGACAGTGAAAAAACACCTGTGCTCATAAAGGATCCAATAACTGTGTCCCTTTTTGATATGCTTTTGACTGCTAAAGTATGCATAGTCTTTTCTGAGCTTACTTTCCTTTGAATCAAATTAAAAGTAGTATTTAAATTTTGATAAAGCTTTTTTGCATTCAAATATTTTTAATGGTTATTATATGCTTATGTGATTATTTTATAGTCAAGAAAGAAAGAAATAGAAAAGAAAAATGAATCAGCTATTCAAGAATCTCCCTTAAAAAGTGTAAAGCCATTGTCAAGGGTTCTAGGGAAGAAGGTACATGCATTGTTATAGTAATAAAACCTTTTCTTTTTAATGACTATATTGTTTAAAGTGTTGGTCTCTTCTAGTGTAGTAAAAAATAATTTTATAGGGAGTTTCTTATGCTGTCAATCCTTTGGATTCTTCAAGACCTGCTGTCAAAAGAGGCAAAGAACGTGAAAAACCAAAGGTCAAGAAACCTTCACGCATGAGAAAAGTAATATTTTATTTGACATTAATTTTGTTAAACTTGCAATGTTTGTTTTCCAGCTTCTCATGTTATTTGTTATGAATTAAGTTAAAAAGCGTTTTGCAAATAATTACATGTTATTTAATTTATTTTGGGGGTTTTAAGAATTAATACAATACATTTTTGAGATATTGTTTATTCTATCTAATGCTATGAATAAACTAATGTGATAGCATTTATTTATTGACATTCTATTAATATCATTGGCTTAGAGCAGAAAATCATTAACTGACTTTTTAGGAGACACTAAATGCTTATTTTCCTGATTATGGGAAATACATTTTGGAAACTTTTTGGAAAAATCTGGCTGCTGCTAATAACAATAGTCATATGTAAGAAATTATTAAGAGAGAGAGAGAAGAATAGAGGGTCTTACTTAAATTCATTATTTACTTCATAAGCATGAATTTTTCATTATTTCAGTTGCATTATAAAAATAACAATTTTTCTTTGCACTTGGTAGTTTGAATCGCAATTGCTTAAATAATCCCTTTGTTTGTAATTGTAATCCCCCTTATTTTACTTGATGTGTCTTGAATATGTTTGTTAACTCACAATATATACAAGTTAATATGACCTTATATGTAACTGAATGTCTCTTTTGCTTCAAGTTATTAATTTTACTCTGAACAATAACCATGTTAGATATTTTCCTTAAATGAGATGATACATTCAAATTCTAGTTGTATTAGTATTCATATCTTGACTGGCATGTAAATTCAAGTGATAGTTTTGAAAATTTTTAATGGAATTAAAAAGGTTTATGTCATTTGAGGCTGAACTTGGGATGAACTAGTGGTTTATGCTCATAGATTTCGTACTCTAGGAGTATGAATCGGGAGATCCTGGGTTCTATCCTGCAAGCTGTTCCATGTTTGAACTAACTATCAAAATTACTGACAGACAAATAGTGCAATATGCTTGCAGTACTATTAAAAACTGATTCAAGGTATGACCAAAGCGAAGAGTATATCTGGTTAAAAGTAGACTGACATTTGAAATTTTAATAAAACCTATATTTTTTTCTCATACTTGGTGTGCAGTGACTTGTCAGTACATGTATATTTTAGAGATTTCACATTTTAAATTTTCATTATTACTTTAATTTCAAAACATTTTTCTTTCCTCAGGACCTGGGAAAGTTTATACAAAAATTTATTGATGCCTTCAGCTTATAAAATTTTAAATTCAATAAGTTATAGTGTTTAAATAAAGAACTTTATGAACAAATAGAAATAGGGTTTACAAGAGGTTTGTAATGGTCCAAAAAGACTTCAGTTGCCTCTACCTTACAGTGCAAATTATTATTTTTTGTTGAGATTAATAAAATAATTTATGTATTCCATGTGATTGATTAGCAGTGTTCTTATTTCAGTTTTTATCATAATTTAGTTTCAAAGTGTCAGAATCTTTTGTAATGTGAAATATTTTTCAGCTAATTCTGATGGGAAGACAATTAAGGAAAGAGGAAATGACAAGTTATGATGAAAATGAAAAGACTGACGTAGTATATAGTAAGACTTCTTATTCTTACTCCTAACGATAGAAACATCGTTGAGCTCAAAATTTAGACAATGAATTTAAATATTGTAGCATAATGATGTTTCTACAGAATCTAAAGCTTCCCATTTTTATGTGCAGTAAAGTAAATAAAAATAAATTCTGAACATAAGGTGACTACTTTTCTGAATAAACTATTGTTTGATCCACTTTGTATTATTTATATCTATTGGTTGAAATTTTATGAACTTTCTTGCATACCTGATAAATCAAATAAATCTGATTTGTTTGATTTAAAAAATCATGATTTTTTTCACACTGTTTATAAATGCTACTCATTATATCATTTCTACTATAGACACATCATGATAGTTTTTATCATATAATAGTAGGCCATGATAGTTTTTTTAATTTTATATCCTTTTACACTCTGTATTAAAATCTTTTATTTGCTTTTTTTTTTAAATACTTTGTTTTACCTATTCCTTTCAAGTTTAAATATATTTTTATGTTACAGCAAGTCATTCAGATGATTGCCAGTCTCCTTCAAAATTGATTGATTCTGTTAAAGATGCATGTAATCAGAACTTTACCTGTCATAATGGAAATATTTTGCTCAGTGAGAATGAGGATTTTGATAGTAAAGTATCTTCTGAAGAGAATAATTCTGGAATTTCTTTTTCAAATGAAGAGTGCCAAGATGTACCTATGGAACAAAGTAAATCTACAAATTATAGTGAAATTCTTTCAAATGATTGCGGAGCTGAAACATTTTCAGCAATTGAAACAAAGTCTTCCCATATATTTTCCACAAATTATCCTGAGAAAGAGCTTAAAAAAATTGAATCAAGTGATAAAGAATCATTGCATACAACTTCCCATGAATCTTGTTCTTCAGAGGAACTAGTCCTAAGTCACTTCAAAGAGTTTGGTGAGCTGGCATCATTAAGGACTTTGAAAAGTCACAATGGCATATCTGATGAAGTAAAATGCATTTTAGATAATATTTTAGTTTATACTAAAAATGAAAATCAAGATTTTGATTTTGAAATGAGAAAAAATGAAAATAGTGCATTTGTTGAGGAAAAATGTATTGTAAATTCCCAACTTAACCGAGAAGATTACAGAGTACTTGATAATTGTAATTTATCAACATATCAATCATTTTCAGAAGACAACGTCTCTGATGATGATGAGTCAAGTAAACTAGAAGAAAATCTAAGTATTAGTATTTTAAATACTGTAGAGAAAAGGAATGTTACTGATGACTTCATATTTGAAGTTAGTTCCTCATTAGAAATTGAAGTGAGTACATCTTCCCCTTCTGTAAATGACAAAGATACTTCTAGTTTTGCTGCAAATGCCTTGAACTCAGAAGTATCTTTGGGTTCTGTAGGAGAATCCCAAAAGAAGGAAGGAAACAGCTTGAAGTTGGATTTAAATGAAAATGCATCTTATTTTGGTAATTTGTCTAAACAAATAGCGAATGATGTTTTCGGGGGTGCAATCTCTGATGAAGATAAAACAGAGGCAGTGAAAACCATGATTCATTCAAGGAAATTTCGTAAGTAAGTACTGATTTGTTAAAATAAAAATTTCATTTTCAGATATCATTTATATAAGTTAAACATCTTACAACTACTGTTAAGCAACAATCCCTTATCACAAACAACTTCTTTTAGAACAAAATTCATAACCACACACAGGAATAATACTCATTTTCTCCAATAAACACCTACAAAGTCCCTCTGAGACCACCCATTTTATTCATTTTTGTTTTAATATTACTTAAAATATTAACAGCCAGTTCTGAAGAAATAAATTTTGATCACTTGTGAGTTGATGTAAATCCCAATGTAACTCTAATTGGAATCCAAACTATATGGAGATCAGGATTGTATATGGTCTATCCAGTCAAATGCTTAATGTCTTGAGAAAATGAATCATTATTGATTATAAGAAAATTAAAATGAGACAAAAGGAAAGATCTTTCCAATTACATCAAGCTTTATCTGAAAATATATCCAACTTTCTATATGAAACAGTTTTAACTATACTTTAGAACTTATTTCGATTAATTTACACTTGTGTATTAAATATATTTTAACATCTATTAATTTAACAATAATTTTTTATTCCAACCTCTTCTAAAAATTAATGATAATCTCAAAAACTGTTCTACTAGAGAATGAGAATAATTTTAAATATATATTTACTTGTTTTAATTACTTCGACAAAAATTTATATGTTGGTATAAGTTTAATATTTATACCTCAGAGTTTATGATACTTTGAGATATAAATCTTTATGGTAGATGAAGATGAAAAAAGTCCTGGAATTGTATTGTTAATTCAGTGTTGATTTCTTGTCGTCCTTGTGCAGTCCGGCTCCTGGGGAGTCAGCAGATGAGTCGCATGGTTTTGAATGAGTATTAGTTACATTAGTAAACTGATGGTAACGTAAACAACTTGCTTCCACTGATTGTGGTTCTTAGTTTATCATTCAGTACAGAAAGTAACAGCAGTGCTATTAGGGTGGAAGTGGGTAGGAAAGCAACTGTGGAAACCTTTTCTTAGCAAGACTTCACACCTTTTCAAAAAATTGACTGTCCCCAAATGACTCTTCCCCTTGAAGCCACTCTAATTCAAGTCAATCTACTTTTCGTTTACTTAGTTTGGGTGTAGTCTCTCTGCACTGACTAGCTATATTTTCTTTCCTGCCATATTTTTCTCAGGGTCTTCCCTACATTTGTAGGGAAGGCCCTGAGGAAAATATGACAGGTCTTGACAAATTCTTACGAGAATTGCTATTCACAGGGTGTGTTCCAAAAATTTAGACATCTCTTGCTGACCACAGGCTAGTAAGTTTTCTCACATGTGTTCCTATGTAACTGGAGGTTGGTGCCCTTCAGGTCAACCTTACACGAACCCTAATCGATGTTTCTGATTGATCTTTGTTTACTGATTGAACATGATTGTTTCATTGCCTATTTATTCCAATTTGGACTCGGGAAAATTTTTCTTTGCTTTCTTCGTAATCCTGAATGAGCTGTGCATAGTAAACATTAACCCTGTAATTAATAATTTTAATTGTATTGAGAAATCAGGTTAATGGCTTAAGTTGATCTCTTGACATTAAGATGTATAATTAAATTTTATGTTTTCTTTAGAATCTTATCATTAATTTTGCTTGCTCCAGAAATAGGCTTGGAAAAACTCAATAATCTATCAAATATAACAGACTGACAATATTCCTATTTATCCTGCTTTAAGAGATCTTCAGTACCTTTCTATTGCATTCCATTCTATGGAGCTAATAATAAATTTTGGAAACGAAGTTTATATTATATAATTTTTGACAAATGAGTAAATATAATTTACTTTTGAATTCTGTTTCTTCAGCAGTCTTGTATGTAGGGCGAAGGTTTTTCAAAATAAATTTTCATGCAGTTGTATTTCAACTATTACAAAAAGTGCTCAGATTGTATTCATTTTAGTTTATCTTTGAATTAGTAATCTAAGAAACTTTCATAGAGTAATTGATTAATTTATGAACTTAATTATGTTAACAAATATTAAAATTTTGCTTTATAGGTACTGTAATCACTTTATAAGTAAAGAAATAGACAAAGTAGTGTTTGCTCTATTGGATGACCTTGCTCGATTTCAAGACAGAATGCACCAAAAGGATCCAGTAAAGGTAAATATTTTAGGATGTGATGATTTTTCTCTATCAAACTTAAAATCTCCTATTTTGTTAGAAATTTACGTTTTTAGGTTAATGACTAAAATATTCTAAATTAAGAGCTAAAGGCAAACCAGTTATTTATTGGTTTGATCATAAAAATGGTAATAGAAAATATACGTGGTGTTTTTCTTATTTGATTCTTCCTTCTTTCTGTGACGTTCATTAGAAGTTAAAAAACAAAAAGCAGATATACATAGTTAATCAACTATGTATATCTGCTTTTTGTTTTTTGCATTGTGAGAAGAAAATAAAAATTGTTCCTTTTTTAGAAAGTATATTTATTTTCTATTTTGTTGAACAACTTGACCACACAAATAATCACTCATTAGTTTATGCTATGTTATAATGTAATACCAAAAAAATTTGATTTTGTATTTACCTTAAAAATTAAGATCTTGTTTCAAAAATATTTTAATGATATGGCAGTAGTAAAGTTGTGAGTGCTTGTTGAATAGGATTTAAAAACTACTATTCTGCTGACCTAAGTTTATGTAAGCCTTAGGTTATACGTAATAAAATACTCTAAAATGTTCTAAAAATAATTCTGATATTAAAGTCATCACAGCATTAACAATTTAGATATCAAATGCATAAATTTTACATGGAATTCCTAAATGTCTAGAATGTATAACTAGTTTTCTACAATTTTTTTAATTACTGTATTTTATCTGATGAAATTAATTGTTACTGAATATTTTCTCCTTTTGTTTTTTCTGGTATGATTCAAAACTGCTGTTTGTGAAATTGTATTAATAACTATTTATTTTCATAGGCTCGAATTAGAAAGCGTCTGCTATATGGAATCAAGGAAATTAAAAGGCATATGAAATTAAAAAAACTCAAGGGTATCATATTAGCCACAGATATCGAAGATATTAAAACGGAAGGTATGATGCATTTTGTAGTATAGCGTACTTATGGTAAAAAGGCAGATAACCTTGGAGAATCCCAATTCTACAAAGGTGGTATGCATATATCAAGTATGGCGATCCTTATAGGTGATTATTTGCTCTTAACACTGCTCTCACTTTCAGCACCGATCATCAAACTTGGAGCCTGAATCCTTGCTAAAGACAGACAGAAAAGAAACACATTGTTTTCATTTAACATGTGTCCCCCAATTTAACAAATAGGTTTATTCAAAACCATACGACTCAAATGCCAACTCGTCACACACAGAGAGAGCTAGATTATACTTATGTATATATTTTGTTTTTAGATTACACCCTATGATTTTATTGTTTCCACAACTTGTCCTGAATTTTTATTTGTTTCATGTTTTTAAATTATCAAATGTTTTGACATTTCGTTAATAATTTGTAGAGGGCTATACATTGTACTATAAATAATTAAATGACTTCATGGTTAATTAAAATTTCAGTTAGTTGTGTTTTAAAGTTTCAAGTAGCTTTTCATTATATTTAAATTAACTTATTTTGTTGTGCTCTTTATATTCCAGGAGGGTTGAATGATGTCGTCAATGAAATTATATCTTTAGCTGAAGCTTATCACATTCCTTACATATTTTCTCATCGAAGGTTTAATTTAGGTAAAGTTTGTCGAAAGGGCGTTCCTGTCAGTTGTGTTGGAATTTTCAACTATGAAGGATCAGAGGTAAAATAATTATATTTCTTTTTAAACATATAATTTAATATATTTAATTGAATAGTTTTACCACAGGTTTTCAAATGCATGGTTCCTAACAGCCACTACTGATGTCTAAGTATTTTCTGATAACTTGTGTACCACACGATGTTATAAGATGTTACCATAATCTAAAATAAAGACAAATCATAAATCCTTTGTTCTGTTAAGAATATTTTATTAAACTACATTTGGTTGAAAAACTGTTATGGAGTTGTGATAAACTTGAGGCAGGTAATGATTGTTGTGTTTGATGCAGTATAGCTGATCTGGTTCTTTTACAACATAAAACCTATACGTAAACTAAACCAGGTAATGACTGAGTTGCCAGTCTTGAAAAATTAGAGGACATTTTGATTTTAGTAAGAAAAATATGGATTGCTTCTAAGGAAGAATATTGCAATTTGCAATATTTTTCTGTTTTGTCCTGAATGTTTAGTTATCATTTTCATAATTTTTAATAAATAATTAAAATTCAATTAATTTTAATATTCATCACAATTGTGACAGCAATTTTTATAAAGGAGCCACTGAGATTTAAGTTTAAAGGATCTGGAAATTTGAAAAGGCTGGTTTAAACAGTTTAACAAAATATAGAATCTCAAATCAGTTTTCTATCTATAATTGAAAAATTCTTTATATTAAAACAGCTTCTAACACATTATTGTTTGTATGATTTAGCTTTGTATAAGTGTAGCAATGTGACATTGTGGATGGGAAAAGTTACCAAGTTTAACATCAACAAAAATTTTATTGGACACAAAGATATTATTAGACACATGAGGGAGGACAGAATTTTAGATAAGATTTCTTGAATGCAAATTTGTCACATCGCTCAAAAATATCATCCGACTCAAATGGAGGCTGAATGTCCAATGTTCTAGAAGTTTCTAGCGTACATCACTTGGGGATGGACATGTGATATGAACAACCAATAGGTTTCCCACACGAAAAGACTTGTGTCGCCATCTATTATGAGACTGTTGTCTCAACACTGGGAAAAGCAGAAGTGTTACATAACTAGATATTTTCTTTTAAATTCCATTATTTCCATTGAAATAAAATTAGATGCATGGAGTTACAAAATAGTGTTAGCAAAAGTTTTGTTAAAATGTGACAATATTTTAATCTAGTTCTTGACTCATTAGATATTACATACTCGGGCTGATTTAGATGATTAACTGCAGTTGTACTATACAGGGTGTCCCAAAAAGGTTGTTACACAATTTATCTTTTTACCATTTGGAGATAGGTAGGCAATGTAAATTGCAAAAGTACACCAAATAAGGTAAGTAATTAAGATATGTGAATAAAATTATCATGTGATAACAATTTAAGCGGATTCAATTTTTAATTTATATACGACCCCTCTAGATAAAAATCCGAGATAGCAAAAATGTGTTCCTTACCATCCTCCCTATCATTAGTAAAAAACTACATTTCTGTAGGGTTGAATAGTAACAGTTCCAAGAGGTTCCATTTTAAGGGGGCCGTATCTAAATTGAGAACAGAAACACCCATGGCCAAAAATGAAGAGCTTAAGTTCTGCATTGCTGTAGATGGAAAACATTTTGAATATGCATTGTAAATTTCCTTTTATTTTTATTTAAACCATTTTTCTACAATATTTTTATTAAAGATTACATTGTCTACTATTATTCGTTGCGATTTTCATCTGCAGTTGCAATACTACATTACTTTGCTCAATGTTCTACTTTCTGACTGAAAAAATGCTTTTTAGCATTGTGGATACGGTCCCTAATCTGACTGCTTGAACGCTGTGCACAAGCGGTATAAGTCAATTTTTTTTGCGTCATTATGCCTACCTTACTGTTCAACCTACAGAAATGCAGTTTTCTGCTAACGATAGGGATGCAGGTAAGGAACGTTTTTGCTATCGCATTTTTATCTAGAGGGGTTGTATACAAATTAAAAACCGAATCTACTTAAATTATCACATGATAATTTTATTCACATATCTTAATTACTTACCTTATATGGTGTACTTTTGCAATTTACATTGCCTACTTATCTCCAAATGGTAAAAAGATAAATTGCATAACAACCTTTTTGGGACACCCTGTATAGATTGTGTATTGTCTGAAAAATGGTATACATTGCAAATTATGTGAGATAATATAGTTGATTTAGAAATGGGAAATATTTTAAATAGTACTTTGAAGTATTTATAGTAATAAAATATTAATCTCACACAGCATTATTGCATCTTGTTTCCGAATTGTACACCCTGATTTCCTGCAGGTAGAAAATCTTTTCCAAATATTAAGTTTCTAAAATCTTACATTAATACATGTCTAAGAAAGTTCTTTGTGGAAAATTGGGTGCTGCAACACAGTTACTGTCAATAGCTATTACAATAAACCAGTAATGATAAATAAGTATTTTTAAAACATTGTTTATCTCTACTCCATTTTTTGACTTACAATAAGATTTTAGAACATGGTTTTTTGAAATGTATTATATTGCAGTTTTAATTTTTTTGTTTCAGATAATGTTTATGATAGCAATGCTCTTTTTAAGTTGAAAATAATGTATTTTATTATGAAGTTACTTTTCTTGCTAAAAGAACTAATATTTTTGTTTCAGTAGTGCTTTAAAAATTCTAGTTTTTAAATGCATTCCAGTCTTTTTAGCATTTTCTATTTTATTCCATAAGCTAATTGAAAGAGAAAATGAGAAATAATTTTATGCAGATATTTAAATATTGAAACTGAGTTTTATCTAACAATAAGTTGAAATTGGTTCAATCATGCAAAGATGATTAAAATCGATAAATTTATATTACTTCACTAATGCTTAAATAAGTAATTTTCTAGAACTCTTTCAGAAAATTTATTCTTATTTTTACAGAAAAATTTCAAAAGGATTCTCGAGTTGCAAGAAGAGAGTAAACATGATTACTTAGCTGTCACCAAAGCTTTAGATTCAGTGCTTTCATATACTCAAATTACAGATGTACTCAAATTAGGAAAAGGAGTACCTGAGAAACTTTATGAAATGCGTGCAAAGATATTGAGAGAACATTTTAAGCCTGATAGTAATCAAAGTGAATGTGAAATCGATGTACCTGAAGTATCGATGAATAATACTGATGTTGATCATTCGAAAGATTCCAATATGGCAATTTGTAAATACTCAAACTTGTTTACTGGAACAGATACTTCTGCACCAAAAGAAATGAATAAAAATGAAATATATAATATTTTAACGAAATATAATGTTGTATAAAACATGTATTTTTTGTTACAGAGCTTATAATAAAATTTTTTGCATGACATGTTGTAATTTAACTATTTTAAATTTTATAGTATTGGACACATGAATAATGCTAAGGATCCCATAAAGTACATTATTACTTCAGGCGAATTTATTTGTACTGTAAAAATTTGTATAAGAAATATTACGAAATTTGAACTTTTAATTGTTTTTATGTACAATGTTATGTTTAAAAGATAAAATTGAATATAAAATAAAATTTTTATTTTGAAGTATGAGTTTTCCAAGTAAATCTTACTTTTATGTCAAAAACTTTAGTTAAATGGAGGTCTTATTAAAATTCTACTGTACTTTTTTCAGACAGTGAAGTAAGCAAAATGTGTATTTAATTTCAAATAAAAGAAAATAGAATGAAAAAGAAAGAAAAAGAACAAGAGCTCCATAAAACACCTCAAGAACTTGCCAAATTTGACATACAAGATTAGCAGACATTTTCCTTTCTAACAGTCAATCAACCTCAAAATCAATAATGTAATGGATTCATTCCCATGTTGGCATGTTTGGAAATGAAATTGCTGACTTGCTTGTCAATGAGATAGTGGAACAGAATTCTCCCTTGGACTTTCCTACTCATTGGTATTCAACTAAGCACACTGATCTTTTGCTTCAATGTGGTCTCAGATCATTACAAACTACTTTGGCGAGACTCAGAAGTGGGCATACCAAAAGTGTATATTTTGAGCAGATGGTTTTTCAATTTTGCTTCTCTACTGCTTTGCTTGTAATCCCCTATCATTATTGACTGCCTCTTTGAATTTCTTAGTGGAAGACCAAGAGGCAGCTTCTTTCCTGCTCAGTCTTATGGACTTGGTCTAAAATTTTCTAAACTAGAGAGATAAACAACATTAACAGCAATAGATCATTATATAAGTACATGCCCAAATTAAACCTGGATGCATTTTACTTCATAATTTACTTTTTTTATCCATTTTATTACTCGCGTAACAGTTGATGTTTTCATAAGCAGCAACAAAAAGTTATTCAAATTTTCTAAGTTTTGGAGCTATTGGAGTAAATGAAGAGTTGTGTGGGTTAAATTGGATATTAAAAATGGTTTCTAAAGCCAGATAATACATAAAACTTTCACTTGACAATACTTAAACATAAAAAATAAGCTTTATTTTGCAAAAATTCATATTAGTATACATTAATTTTGTCAGTGATAAATATTTAATAAAATATAACACTTTTTAAGGTGTCTATTTGCAACTGCTTCATTTCCTAATACATAGAGGCACTAAGTGAATAAAATCAATAAATCAGTTATTAACTTAAAAACATCAATAACATTTAAAAATACTGACCAAAATTTCCATGTTATGCATTGATACAAGAAGGAAAATGTTTCATTTGCATGTCTAAAGGAAACAATACATAGAAAACAGTATATGAAAAAATACACCTTGCAGAATTCTTGATACCTTGAAGAATTGACAGATTTAGAAAATAAAAACCAACTTGCCCATTACAAAAAAATTGTAATTACTGAAAACTATACTACATAACATAATAAATGTGACATAAAACTGAATTTTTAATTTAAGAAAATTAAATGTGTTTGCGTATTTATAATTAGAAGATAGGAATTTATAATTATTCTTTCTATAAAGGCCATACCTCATAATTACACTTAATCAAGAACTTAAACAGCATTTACTTCCATAAAAGTATATGACATTGCTGATAGCCCAGCTAAGGTTAGGTATTCCATTTGAGGAATAAATGTCTTAGCTGAGCTTAAGACTGCTTGTCACAAAATTGCACAAGTAACAGTTGCTAAAATGCTATAAAATAATTGTTAATAGTAATCAAACAAAAGAGATATAAACTATACCACTTGAAATTTGAAAGATAAAACATGATTTAATTTACAAAAATGTCAAAGCACAAAATGTTTTATGTTAAAATTGGAAATAATATTTGTTTTTACAGTAATACTGATATACCATTTCAAATATATACATATATGACTAAGAATAAACTCGTTTTCATTCTTAATATAAACATGCTCAAAATAGTATGTTGCAAAAATTCTTAGAAATAATAGTCTAGATCAGTGGTTCTTAACCTGGGGGTGCGAGAAGTTTCGATTGACGATAGCGATTTACAAGCCAATGCACGTATTCAAATGGAATTTGAAAAACTGGACTTGGAACAATTCTGGTGTACACAGTTAGAGCCTTATACACAGCTGGCAAAAGCAGCATTGCAGACACTTTTCCCATTTGCCACCACCTACCTGTGTGAAATGGGATTTTCATCACTTTTGCACAAAACAAGCCAGAAATCGCTTAAATGCAAGTGGCTTACGCGTGGCTCTTTCTAAAAAGGAGCTTCGCTTCAAAAGTATTATGAATAAAAGACAACGTAGCCATTAAAAATTGACATATTATTTTGTATGTAAATGTATGTTTTTTCAATAAATAAATTATCTTGCAATATAAGTAATCTCCTAAATAATGAAATAGAAACACATTTTTCAAGGGGGTGCGAGAACTTATTTTTAGATTGAAGGGGGTGCTGATCACTAAAAAGGTTAAGAATCACTGGTCTAGATGAATAGTTTTTTTATGCAAGTTAATATTTGGATCATATACCTAATATAAACCATATATGCTTGTTTTTATTTGCTATATACACAATACCCATCTTAAAGATACTTTTTCATTTCATAAACTAAGAACTTTGGAAATCAGAGTAGAGGTATAACAATTCTTGAACAATAGTTTGTTCTATTTCTTTGCCTTTCTTCAATTCCTCTTCACTTAATTTGATCACTCTTTCACCTTCTTTGGTCACAAACACGACTTTCTCTTTTCTAGTATAAAGCTCATTACCAATGACAAGCTATAAGAGATATATTATTTCAGTAGATATTTGAACCAAATTGAATAAAACTGCAGAATTATTAATTTAAAAACTTAGGTTCACTAAATGAAGTTGATCCTATCATGAAGTAACAGTATATTAAAAATATTACTCTTTAATTATTTATTTTTTCAAATAAGTTATCTAGTTTTATATTGTCTTAAAAATGGAGGCAAAAACATTCAGATATAATTCCAAAATATTTTACTGAAAGTTTCAGCTTCTTTTCTTGTAAATACAAACTTTAAACATAATTTTGGAAATTCATATTTTTCTGTAGATAATTGCTTTCTACATCAGCATATCAATTTATATTAATCCCAGATGTTTATTATTTTGTTATATAGTTATGAATTATGTGAAATATGAATTCTTCCAAATGAAATAAAGTTATGAAAAAATATGAATATTGTTTAATCTTGAGAACATGCATGGCATAACACCATGCAACCTGCAGCTTTCCTTATAACTAGTTTTAGACTTCTTGACCAACACAATTTTTTCAACCAATATATACGTATGGCTATTTAGTCATTAAATGTGTTGTGAAGCAAGAGTACATTACTTGGAAATCTTATGACACTCAAGGGGGTTAAAGTGATCTTATATTGGAAACATTGAACTTCAGATTGGTGGCTACATTAATTTGAAATCAACACTTACCCCTCTGTCCACTTCCAAGGATATTTGGCAGACAAAGTTAATGTAAAGTGCATAACTAATATACATAAATAGGACAACCACCTTTTTAAAAAGGTTTGAAGCTAAATTAATTGAAATTACATCCTTACTCTAAGCAAAATATTGAACATTTCAAACTTTCGGGGCTAGTAGAGCTCTCAAGATATTGGAATACTTTTCTACATTTAGCACACTGTTTAACAATGGAACAAAGCAATTTTAGGTTACTGTTGTGTTGATTTAAAAAACGGTTTTTCGGTTTACCCTAATGTGCAATCACAAAAATAATCAAATTGAAACTTACATGATGGCCATATTTTTCCAAAGATCCTTTAGCTTTCTTCAGCAAAATAGATGTGTCTGTTTCTAACTGTTTAAAAGAACAAAAATTAAGTACCAGATGTATAAACAGAGACGCATATATTCAATTTAGAAAGCTTCAAATGGCAACAAAAAATCACAATTGATTAAATTGTGAATTTATTAATGTTAAGTAGAAATATTTAGATTTTATACCAATTGACACTACTCATCTTGGAATGTACACTGCACTAATTGGAATTAGTTCTTATGTTTATAAACATTAGAAGACTAGAGGTAATGACTTCATAGCAATATAGTTTGACATTTCACACCAACAAATTTTATACCACATAAATATTTAAAGTACCTTAGTACTTAAATTCCTTTAGTTTTGAAAATCCTTGATGACCATGAATGTTTGTATTTAAAATAACTATATTTAAGCAATTGGGTTAGTAAATCAATGATCAAGTTACCTGTTAGTTAATAAATGATACAGTGCAACTGTACACAATAAGTAATTTACATGATCGAATTAGGCACAAAAACTAAAAAGTATTTTTATAATAGTATTAAAAATAATTATAAAATTTCAATCCCAAAAATTAATTTATCTGCTTCTCTAATCTGATAAATGCTTATACCACTGGAAATCAACATCTTATTTTAATCTATAAAAGCTCAGTACCTTTCAGTAGTTACTAAAAAAATCTTATAACCTCATTTTTACATTTGTAATCAGAAAAGATTAAACTCAGTCAATCCCACATTCTATTTTTTTAAATGCTGTGATACTGAATTTTTTACACATCAAATATGAAGTTAAGAGACTAACACCCAGTTCATTTAATTGTATAATCGTCAGTCTTTATTCTATTTGCAATCATGAGTTTTATTTGCAAGCATCAAATATGTTCCAGGAAATTCAGAATTTTCATTTTAATAATAATCATCCAGTGTAGTAATTTTTTACACTTCAATACAGAAAAACTTTAGAAACATACTTTGAATGACACAATAAAGGCATCTGGAATCCAATGACAAACTAGAGGTTGCAACATCTTTGGTACCACTCGTAAAGTTAAATTTAGAGGTGCATCCGATGAAATCTTATGAACAGCCTTTGGGATAAGAACAACTTATATTACTTTAATATTAAATAATATTAACTTTTAAATGTTGAAAATTTTTTTATTAGTCTCACCATATCTTTATCTGGAATATAAAAATCTGAAACAGCAGCTGCAAGGTAGAGTATTGCATCCTTTCCCATAGGCCTCATTGCTTGTGCAGCAATATATAGCATGTGTAAATATGATGACAATGTCGTAAAATTAATTTTCAACAACATTCTTTGTTCTTGGACCTTTTTGTATTCATTTATCAAAGGAATCAACTGATTACAGATGTCACCCTGAACTGAAAGACAAAAATTAATGCTTTTTGAATTTTATATAGTTAAATATATTTTATGATAAGGTTATCTTTGAAATTTTAAGGTTAAGGATTGAAAATTTTGCCTTAATGATATCTTAAAATCTCTTTTAAACCTTCATTTAATTTTTCTCATACTTCATACGACTCTTTAAAAGGGCATACTTCCTTGCCAGTTAAAAGTCAAGTCATCAGTTTTTAAAATTATATGTTAATCACATGATCTCTTACCTCATCAATTCAAGAGCTCCTGAAAAGATGAATGACTAGTTTAGAACAAAATATTTTTAAGGAGAATATCTTAAGTTATTTCTGTTTTTCATCTCAATGTAAGTAGTCTAAAACAAACTTTCTATCTTGCAGTAAAAAAATGACAAGGCATTTTCTATACACAGATTAGGATTGCCTTGAACTTTACAATATTTCATATGAACTTTTGCAGTACTTACCTTAATAATAGTACTATAACAATGGCTTTCAACAAATGGCATACAAAGTATAGTCCATGGCAAGCAATAAAATGTATTGCATAGCATTTTGACAAATTTCTCTGCTAAACTAAATTTTCAGTGAATAGATAATGCTTTCCCTATTTAAAATTCCTTTGTAATTTCTAAACCTGAAAACCTCACCTGTTTTACTCAATATGTAATGGTTAGGGTTCAGAATATAAAATTATTTTCCTCCTTTAGTGAGTGGTATTCAAGACCATAATTACATGATAAATGAGAAGAAATATAACTGGAACATTATATAACCATTTCCATCAACAAAAATAGATAACAATATGAAAAATATATTTTAAAAACCTTGCTCAGGTTAGCACGGGTTGGAAATGAGTAAAGTATGATTATTAAATAATGTAACTAATAATTACAGAAATATTTTAGAAAAGGTTATCTAGGAAATCTTGTTTCATTTTTATTTTTAACACCAAATAAGTATAGCAATGTTCCCTAAAAGCTCAGACAAAGGTCCTAATCTAATTAGCTCTCTTGTAGCAAAAAATTACTGCAGTGTGACAAACAAAACCTAAAAGCTTACGAGTGCATTTTGTATATAAATAACTTTTACTCTATTCTATTCATCCATTAGACATTAAGACAATTCTCTAACCTTGAAAATTTGGTTTGTGTATAATAATGATACATAATTCACCTTGATGTAATATGTTATCTAGCTCCTGTGTATAAGAGTTATTACTCTCCTTTATTTTGTAGGATCAAATTTCTGAGGAGTGATCCAGAAAGTTTTAACAAACAAAAGTGGCCAATCTTTGAGATCTATTCTTGAGTTGAAAGTCAGAGAAGCCTTTTCTGTTTCTACATTATCGAACACATTGATTGACTCAAGTGCTTCCATGCAGCCTCGGAAGCTGCATGAAGTTTGCTTTAAAAGGGAGTTGTGGCAACACTATTCTATATTCAAACTCATGTTTTCCTCTCATGGCTTACTTCTGTCATATGGTGAGCATTGATGATTTTTCAAGTTTTTAAATCTTAATTAGTCATAGTTTCATTTTTACTAATGATTGTGTTCCATATTCTCAAAAAGTATGAATAGATATTTCATTAAATTAAAATATCAACAAGCTTTCAACACAATACCAGAGATACTTGATTTTCCATCCTTATTGTCATGAGGAATACTAGATTCAAAAAGTTGTGATGCATTAACATGACGAATAAATGGTTCCAATGTTTTTGTTCGATACATAAAAATGACAGCATAACCAGCTTTTAAAAAATATCTGAAAAACTCATAAGGAAGCATACAGTTGCAATAAATACTCCTAAGAACCCATATACCAGTTGCAATCAACATTACATTACAAATTTTCAAGGTATAAAACACTTCAATATTTGTAAATTTGAAATATAACATAAAAATGTATTATGAAAGGAGAAATAATACATTTATAAAAATAATCCATAATGATTATAAGTAAACCTAAAATTCAGTTACTTCTTTAATTTAAGAAAGTTAAGATCAAAGAAAACAATAGCATACTTTTCCGGATGATTTGAAAGAAAGGATAAAAGTGAAAAATATTCTAACAATAAACCATCAATCACAATCAAGTTTCAAAATGAATGAACAATGAAACAAAGAATTCACTGACAGTAATAACTTGTAATGAATAAGAGAAAATTACCAATTTATCGAGAAGAAAAATTTATTGCTTGAAAGCCAAGAAATAAATTGTAATATAAATCACAAGACTTGCAAGTCTTAGGCATACTATTTAAGTGAACAGATAAATAAGCAGTTTTATATGTAAGGCTTACATAATGTTTTAACTGTACATTTTGTTGCTATGAAATATATTTCATTTTTTTATTAATTTTTACATATAATACATGAAAAAATACTTTTACTTACTATAAGCAAGTTCAATTGTACTTTGAAATGTTCTGTTACAAATGAAATTAGAAAATGACTTTGACACTTAAAAACTTGCACAAAGTTAGTTTAAGAACTGCTAAAATGGAAATAGATAAAAAATGTAAATTAAATTATTCTAAAAACTTGAATTCTGTAGTATTTTCATAATCAATTCTTGAAAAAAGGAATTATTTTGGTGAGAAATCATTAATGAAATCCATTTTTAAATCACATTAAGAAATAAACCATGAATATAAATATATAAAAGAAATTATAATGCTTACATTTTTTACAATGATAAAATATACAGAAATTATGCTATTACATTACATGAGTATTATTCATGCAAAGGATACTCAGCAGATGAAGAACCTCTATTTCCAGCACTAAAGTTGTCGACAAACCTAACAGTGCTATGCTCTAAAGGCACACTAGTCCCACCAGACTGAAAATTAAAAATTAATCAATAAGTAATGGTACATAGGACTGAACTGATCCAATACATTTAACCCTTTAAATTGCATTGGTTGTTTTATTTTAAGCACGAGGAGGGTAATAAAAACAAAAAATAAAAAAAGCGATTCATAAAGGATATTTAAATAGTGATTTAAATCAAGTGAATTTTATTGAAAAATAATTGCTTTAAATCAAAATTCTAAATTTCCTTTTCCTTTCTGCATTTAGTTTATTAATATTGAAAATGAAATAACTATGAACAAGATGCATGTTATTTTATTCAAATAAGTTGAGAACTATATATCAAATATGTTAAGAACTATACATCAAATATGTTAAGAACAATACATCAAATAAAAAGGAAAGTTTCATTTTCTTGTATGTTATGTATAAACCCCTTTTGTGTATGCTTGGAACATAACTTTGAATTATTTATCAATGCTCAGGAAAAATTGGAAAAATGGGCATATTTACTTACAAATAACATTTTTTCACAAATAAGTACTTTTTGCATGCTAAATATTAATGAGAAGTTGCAATCTTTTCATGAATTTTGTTGCAAGTTCCTTTTTTTATTTTCTATTGGTGACAGGATTTTTTTTCGCAAAAACAAGTCTTGAACCAATTAATTATTTTATATAAAAATAACTAGTGAAATGTTATTCATATATGACAAATATGTAATGCAAAAAAATTCTGAAATTTCTCTGAATTTTTATTAATTTTATACAAAAATTTATATGATGTTAGTGGGATCCCACCAAAAAATTTCATGCCACTTGTTATGGGTTAAATTCAAACTAATCTAAATCAGTCAAGAACGAGATGGGAAACCTTGCTTATGCATGGCATTTGTTGTGCTGTTCTATCTACTCTTATCATATGATTAACTTTGCAAATTCCTATATTGCATTTTAATCTTTCAAATATTTACCTGTCTATATTCCCTAATACTTAATGTTATACATCAGAAATATTAATGTTTAACACAAATTAAAACTATATAGAATATTAATTTGCATGTCTTATGCCCAACAAGTTTAACCTTGTAAGGGCAAAGGAATAATTAATCATACACTGCAAATTATGTTCTAATGTGTTAAATTCTAATT
The DNA here is from genome assembly GCA_933210815.1 of Meta bourneti. Lineage (NCBI taxonomy): Eukaryota > Metazoa > Arthropoda > Arachnida > Araneae > Tetragnathidae > Meta > Meta bourneti. The sequence continues at coordinate 59,339,798 of OW119926.1, forward strand.
GCAATTAAATAAAAGATTCAAACAAAGCAATATTTGATAGCATAGGAGCATCAAGAATCACAAAGATACATCTAATGATATGTACATTTCTTAAAAATTTGGCAATTTTTAGAGCATAATCTGTTTTTTGATAAACTCAATTTGAATTATTATTAAAATTCATTAAGGAATGAAAAATAAATGCTATATTTTTGCATGTTATTTCTACATTTATGCAGAAAAAAGTTAAAAAGCATTCAATGCATAAGAGAAAATAGTATCTTTGGGATTCAGAGAAACACCTTAAAACTATCTAATTTTAAACAAAAAGAGATAATTTATAAACACAAATACACATTTATAACTTAAAAATTATATGATTTAGTGTCAACAATTTTTGCACAAAAATGCCACAGAACTGTAATAGAATTATTATTTAATATTTGATTACATTTTAAGTTCAGAAATATTTTGGAAAGTGTACTTATTCGTTTCACAAAATGCTTAACATAAAAAACCCATCTACATACAATTTATAGCAGTAGCAACAATACAGGTAAAAATATGGGTGAGTATTTATGTAAAATATTCTTTTCAATTCTGAAACTACTATTATTTACTTACTGTAATCAAGACCACATTGTGTCCAATATCTATGTGATAGTTGCAGAAGTTTGAAATCTTTGTTTTGATTTCAAGAAGGCCATTTGGTGGTGGATTTTCATCATAGAATTTTTTCCAGGCTTCATCATTCATTTTATTGAATGGAATTCGTAAAAGGTTAGGGCACAAAGAATATACCCTTATACTTATTCTGTGATTCTGAAAACAAGTTAAAACAATTACTTATTTTTAGTAAGAATTTTAAAAAAGAAGCAATGTGTACATATACAGCAATTATTATACATAAAGTTAAGCATCGAAAAAAAAAAACTTCCATGTTTTACACCTTGCATTAATACTTTCAATCAACACTTTATAACTGAAAACCTAATACTATCATGCATACGAAACATAGGTGGATGATACACATTATGCTGGCTTAGTTAAATTATCATTTTAAAATTTGAGTGTGGTATTTGATATAGTACGTCAGAAGCCCGAAAAATATTGACTACGATAGATGTTTTGGATGATTAGGGCTTGAGAGAAGACCATAGAAACGTTTTATTTCACGGATTTGGCATCTTAATCTTGAATCTAGAGGTGTAAGTTTAGAAGATACTTCTTTAATATCCTTTTGTATCAGCTTAAAATCATGATCTTATATTTACGAGGAAAGATGTTCATACAACTATACATTTAATCAAATTTATAAGAATTTCGATGCAATCTAGTGTTGAAAATTCACAAAATGTTAAAGTAACAAAGCACATTAATTTTTCATCTTAAAAACAGTCAGTTTTCGGAAAGTAGAGCAAAAGTATTTAGCACACACAGCGTATCTTATGAGAATTTCCTAAAAGATAGTAGATACTAATAAACAGCAAATGACGAACGAACAGGTAGACTCCCAAATAATTTTTCTCGATTCACACTTACCGAGTTCGATGCCGTTGACTGAACAAGGACACTGAGCTATACTTTTGTTCCAAGAAGAAACTTAGCAAATCAAGGACATTTTTAATAATTTAAACAGTTTCCTGATAACGAAACTATACTTTCAGCAGGCGGAAATTTTTTCATTACATTACAGTTACAGTTTATGAATATTACCCATGTAAATTCTATATTTTTGAATAAACACAATGTTCTATCATTTATCTTTACCAAGATATCAGTTAAAAGTATTTTAAAGTCAATAAAATCTAAAAATACTCATTTAAGTTTGTTAAAATTTTGAAATGTATTTAATATTATTTTATATATGCTTGTCAAAACACCGAATATTTTATTGTCACGCCTTTCTAACTGTTTGTGAAGAAAATAACCGTGATCTTTGTTTACAATTTTCATGTTTTCAATTGCCGAAAAGTTTTGCATGTGTTAATTCGTTGCGGACTATATGATCCTTGACACAAAAATCTTCATTTGTTGAAACACCAAAACAAAGAACACATTTTTTTTCCTCAACGAATTTCAAACAGTTTTAATTTTTTTGGTATGTGGTAACTTAAATTTAAGTAAGATTAAAATCATTCCTTGGATTTGTTGATCCAATTTCTTTTTAAACATCAGTTTTTGTGAAAAATTATGGTTTAAATGAAGAATCATCCTTTTGATAATTTTTTTGTTTCTAAATTTGCTAATAAAAATCTAAATCGGATAATATAAAAAATTCTCGGTATATATTTAGCTTATTGATAAGCAATCTTAGATCCATCAAGTCTTGCCATTTCAAAATCTAATCAATTTTATTTTTCTTCACTCGGAGGGATTTACTTAAGAGATAGATTCAACACTCACTCCTGGTAGTTTATTTTCGTGTTGAAAACTGCTCTGTAGTGGCCAGTGTCAAACAAAAACCTGTTCCATATTGACAAAAGCTCTGCAAGGGAAAAGTTGTTTTTCCAACTTGGATATTCATTTATCCTTGGAGTTAGTAGAGCACAGAAGATAGTGAATTCTGTCTCTTCCCCAGCTGCTTCGAAGTTCGAAGAGTCTTCATCCCTCCTCAACCCTTATCTCCCACTATGTCTCAAGCTCAGAGCAGACCCTACACCCTCAGGAATATTTGAGGTTTTCTTTGATAAGTTTTGAATTTACAATTGTTGATTCTTCATGAAAGTCACTTGATAGATGCTCTCTGATCTGTTCAATCGGCTGAAAGGTGTTTGCCTACAGGGCAGTTTTGGGAAATCTAAGAGATACAGCATTCTTTGTATACCTTGTTTTGATAATTTCAGATAAAATATTGTCAAAACATGAGAATTACATGCAAAAATACTCAAAAGTATAAAAAACCATAGCAAGCTGTATTTAAAAGCCTTTCAAGACAACTTCGATGCCTGTTCAATCAAGCAAAAGTCACTTGTCATTCAATTGCTCAGGCAAAGGAAACAGGGCACTCATAAAACTCATTAGCGGCCCACCTTTGGGATCTCTTTCGATAAGGTGTGAAACAAGCCTTGCAGTGAAACCTGCAGGTTATCTCTCCATGGGCTTGTCTTCAGTAAAATAGGGCAATTTTTATCCCATTGATGTGTGACTAGCAAAATTGATCAAATCGTGTTGGACAAGGTATCTTGTGGAAACAACTTGGAGGGTTAACATGATTAAATTGAATATTTCTATTATGCTATCAACCCAAAGACATTTTTGCTGATTTTATTGTATTTCCATGAACTAGAATTGCTTATCAATATGGCATTATCTTTAGTATCTGGTTTTTACAGTTCTCAATGTATTTTACTTTATGTGTCCACGAAATCTCTGCTGGATCCATTACAGAACTCTTCATTACCAATATTTCAAATTTATGAGACATGTTTTATGTAAATTTGGAAATTCATAATTTCCATCTTAATAAAATGTTTAAAATAAGAATAGAAAAATAAATAGTTAAACTTAAAATACCAATATTTGAAATATTACATATATTTCATGAAATGAAAATATTTTAATTATTTAATTCAGTGTAAATTAGCTTATATGTACAAAAGCCAAGATTATTAAAATTGAAAGTACCTATTAAAAAGATATACCAATGGCCCCATAAGATCTGGTTTTTGCCAGTATCACAGTAATTTACCTTCAAATTTTATGATATTTGACTTAAAAAAATGATGCTTGTTATTTAATTTGTTGTGGTATAGAAGATGTTATTGTTACTTATGACTAAATTTTACATTTTCTGATAAAAATTTCTGTAGCATAATTGAAATATTGTTTTCCATTTTAGGTGATTGAAAAATGCTTTTAAGATGATGAGAAATTGGACATATATCTGTTTCATTATAAAGAATGCTTATTTACAAGGTGTTCCACTCTTAACACTGCAAGGGTTCAGAATTGTAGTTCCATTAAAAACACACCAATGTCGTCCAATTTGCACACAGAAAGTCATGGCATTTCAAATGTCAAGTATTTTGAAAAAACAACGAAAAACAAGGGAAGAAAAGGTAAAATTAAGAAAAATTGTCTTTTGGCTCCATATTTAGGTAATTAATTGCAAGATTTTAAGTACAAAATTTATGAACCATAATATGCTTTATCTCAAAGAAATAAGATGCTCTGAGGCCGCATTCTTGCTTCATTCTGCTTCTAATAGCAGAGAAAAAACGTATTTAACAGTATGTGCTTTGTTAATTATGTATTTAACAATATGACTATGTGCTTTAATAATTTTAAATGTGCTTATAAAAATTATTTCCTTTTGCAGTGGCTTTAAATTAAATATGTACTATTGAGATTACATATATTAATTTTATCTCTTATTTCCTTTTTAGAAATTTAAAAACATTATTCAAGTGAAGAAAAAGTCAAAGTTACCTCCTATACAGCTTTGGAGAGGTGCTTCTGCCATTGAAATTGCTGATGTTACAAAACGGGATTTAGGTATGTTACTTAACTGATTTATTGTTTTATTATATCTTTTAGTTTTATGAAAAATATATTGTTAATCTTTTGACTTGGTTGGTTGTGTAGTACCATAATAACTTGTCTTGGACACACCCCATTTTTTAAGAATGAATATTGGACTGACATCTGAAAATTATCAAAAGGCTAGCTTGGTTACTTAAAAATTGATGAAATGCAAGAGCATTGATGAAATTCATTTGCATATATATATATATATATATATATATATATATATATATATATATATATATATATATATATATAATATTATAAAAACAATCAAATTACAAAATATACAAAACATTAAAACGTAAAATTGATTATTGATGATTTAATTGTTTTCAATGATACCAATTTTGCTAACCTTTGGAATTCGATTTATCCTGATGAATTATATTTATTGAAAACCAATTTAGATAACAATAAAGCCGTCTTTCTAGACTTGAATATATACACTTTAAATAATAAAACTGATATTAATATTTATGATAAGAGAGATGATTTTGAATTTCCGGTTTTTAAATTAATATATTGGGATTCTAATATTTCTAAAAAAATTTATTATAATACAATTGCTGGTCAACTGATACGTTTCAATAAAATTTGCAACTCTAAATCTAACTTTCTTTTGCAATGTAATAATCTCATTAACACACTTCTTAATAATAAATTTTCAAAATTTTCTTAAATTTCTTGATTTTAAAATTTTTGGATTTCTCTTTGTTTTGGTTTGTAATTTTGAATTATATATATATATATATATATATATATATATATGTTTGAATTCATCTGACAATTTAAGAATTATTTCATTTCTAGGAGTGATGGTTTTAATTATTAACAATGCATTATTATCTGTTTTAATTTTTTTGCAAGAATGTAATTTTGTTTCTTTTTAAAATGATGATGTAACTATGAAATTTACTGATCTGTTACAATAGCTTTATTATTAATCTTACATATTCAAAATAAATAAGTTGAAATATTTTTAAGAAATAAATAGGTTTTATTTGGCTGAACAATGCCTTAATATAATGTATTTGACAAATTATGAAAATTAAATAATGGCATGAAGTTTATTTGTTGTTTTTTGTAGATGATATTTTTGAAGCCATATCATATTTAGAAAATGCTGAATATTATGATGATCCAGACATAAGTAATTATAGTTTTTAGTTTAATTATATATTTATTTGTTCTTATTTCCCTGTCAGCTTGCTAAATCAGGTTTCATTCAATTTCTATTCCTTAAATTTGATTTGTGGGGGTTAATGAATAAAAAAACCTCAGTTCAATAAAAGTCTGAATTCTACAGTTAAAATTAACATGTTTTTGTCCATCATATCATATACACCTAATTACTCTTATAACAGATACACCCATTTTGAATTTATTTTGATGCAATAGAAATTATCTCTGGATTTACATATTTTCGTAAAAAGTTAAATCATTTTAGTAAAATTTACATAAAAATTTTCTGTCTAATTTTTATTGATCCATGATATAAAATATCAATGAAATAGGGCTAACAAGATAGTTTAAAACCAACATGAAAAATTTTGAATTTGAAAAAATTGGATAGTAGATGTGCTCTTCTCAAACATTCATAATTTCTAGTTTTAGTAATATGCTCTCCATGGCCATTCATCATGGAGCATAGAAACTAAACAGCCCAAAGCAGTTAGCAAGTATATGAACAAAACTATAAAATCATAGGCACAAAGTCAAGTCTCATGTTTATGAAGATTTTTCAAATATTACTTTAAATTACTTGCAACAAAATTCAGTTACATGTTCTAATAATTTTTTTAAAAGTTTTAGTAACATACAAGTAGGTAACAACAAAATTGAGTATGGATCCAAAAATGTTTTTTATATTAAGATGTTGAAATGCATTTTGTATTAATGATGCATATTTCATATTAAATTTATTCGGCAAAGTGTTCTTGTCAACTGCTGTTGCTCTTTTTACAACCTCTTTTCATGATCACATAATTAATTCATATTTCACCTAAATATTCATTGCAATAATAGTGTAAGTGAATATAGGGAAGAAAATAAATATATTGTAGGGTATCCATGGTTTTTACTATCACTTTGTTTACCACACAAAATGAATCATCCTAAATGCCTCAAAAATTAACTGAAAACTGCTTTTTTATTGTTGATATTGTATTTCATAAGATTTAATCTGTATGTAGAGAAAAGTCGCAATTCTATATAAAGTTTAAATCTATTAGTTCTCTATTTAAGTTTTATGTGCAGAAAAGTAGCGAAGTTTAATTTGGCATTTTTCTAAATTATAAAACTTAATAAAATTTGCAAATTTCCTTATATTGTCCATAATATATTCAAGCGCTTTTTTATTTTTTAGCAATAGTTAATTTTTAGCTCTTGTACCAATAACTTTTTCTGATTTCAATAAATTTCTATTACAGAAATTAATGACTCAGGAGCAATTTTAGCTATTGCAAAACGATTAGGACATAGAGTAGAATTTATCAGAAACCCTAGTGAAGAGATTAAGACTAAGAAAAATAAAGACTTGGTGAAGAGGTACTTATTTTTATGTTTCTTCTATTTTAAAAGGAAAATTAATCTAAAAATATTGATATTTATTTTTTCAATGTACAAGCTTTTAAATTTTTGAGTGTACTATTTTCTCAGAAGAATAATCTACTTTTATTTCATTTTTAAGAGGTTCTGTATTCTGATTTACTTTAACAAAAGTTTTTGAATATATAGTAAAACCCTGATAAGTTATCATTCAAAGGACTATGAAATTTTGACAACTTAAGCAGAGTAACCACAGAATTACTCAATATGCATTATTGTAGCGATCATGTAAATTTTAAATTGAGCACGGTATTATTGCGATAATATAAATCAATGGAAGTACTAAAAAATTACGTAACTTATAAAAATTTTAACTTACCCTTTTTGAGCTTTATTTGAATATTCTTTAAGCTTTAATACTACTTTACATACATTTTATAATGCCAAGTACTTGTCTACTAATTTGACTGAAATGACATCTATACAGAACATACTGCAACTTTATTGCATATATATATGTAGTCATTTATTTTAGGAATAGTACATCCAATTTTATCTTTGATTTCAAATAAATTCAATAAGTAACCAGGGTCATTTTCAACTTCATTTTCTTTAAATAAACCATCAGACCATAATGGCCATCAGACACAAACCTTGCATGTTTAAAGACCTTCCCAGTGACGAGTAATTCAGGTAGCATTTGAATTCTCAATGAGTAAATGAAAGTTTCATTACATTGCTATCAATGAGAGCTAGATGGGACTGAAGAAAATTGACTTACCTGAAATGATGATTTATCCAAGTGACAACTCAATGAGGCTTCACTGCATATACCTCCATTCAATCTTTCAGTCATGCATTTCAAAGCTGTACACATATTTAGAAATTACTCATTATTCAAGTGACAAATTAGGCATTGACTATTGTAAACTTAAACCAATGCAGTTCTCATTTCTATTGAAAAAGTGATTCCTCTACTTACTACACTACAGAACTCATTTTTATTTCATAGAGGTTTGCATTTGGATTATAGAGGCACTCATTTAGTTTACTGAGTGGACACTGAACTAAACAAGTAATTGTAACTGATGTTTCTGATAGGAACCTATTTCTTGAGAAAAGATTTGATGTAGTTGAAAGCCAAAATTTTCAATGTGGATCATATACCTAACAGTGGAAGCAATTTGAAAATAATACTATTCAAAAACATTTAATTTAACTACAAAGAAGAATGTTGTGGATGTCCCAAAGATGTAATCCAAATCATGACATAAATCAAATAATATAAAAGGTATTACAATAAAAATGCAAAATATTCAAGGATGAAACAGATTTTTAAAAAATTATGTTTAGTTAAGATTAAGGATATTTTTACAGGATTATTTTTCACTGAAGTGAAAAATTATACTTAAAAGTAGTTATGCTTGGTTAACATTTTATTTATTAAAAGTTTTGCTAGTAAAAGACTTAGTTAAAAATGTTTTGGGAATGCATCAAAGCTTTGGATTGCATAACAGCAGTAGAAATTATTTATAACATTATCATGTGTTTGTAAAATCATTCAATAAAATTATGTTTTTAAGTGCTGAGTGAAGAAGAAATAAATGTTTGAGAATGAGGTTCTGTATCCTTTGTGAGCTTTATTTAAAGGCAATTATAATATTGGGGTGTGTGGTACTGAGGCTCTGTTGTACTTTGCAATGAAACACTGTTGCCAAATCTTATAAAAAAATTTTAATACCTTTTCTTTATCTAAATGCAGAGCTCCACTAGACATTAAGGATTTGATGAAAAGACCACCTGTTGTTGCAATCATGGGCCATGTAGATCATGGAAAAACTACTTTATTAGATGCACTACGCCATTCTTCCATTGTGTCTAGAGAATTTGGTGGTATAACTCAACATATAGGTGCTTTTGTAGGTATGTTACAACATTGTACATTTTCTCATTGTGAATTCATCTCATTATGATTGATGGAAGTAAGAAAATGTGTTCCTAAACTTTCATCTTTTAAAATCTTTACTTGCATCTTTTAAAAATAATATATATAACATTGAATTGCTTGCTCTATTAAAATTCGTATAAATCTTAAAATTTTATTATAACAAGCAATCAACCCAGAATGCAGTGATAAGTAATTAACTTTTCTAACTTGGTTACTGTTTAGAAAATCTGTCCTGTGTTCGTAGAAAATATTTGTGGAAGATTTATAGAATTCCATTTCCTTGCACATGAAAAGTAAAAGAATACCACAAAGAGAGTAATAAAAGTGCTTAGGTATTCTTTTTAATTACTTCTAATTTATTATCTCAAAAGCTGTTCTCATCACAATACAAAAATATTAATATTCTAGTAATAATACATATTTTATGAAATTAATCAAGCTAGTTTTACATTTATGACTTCTTTATGCATCTATAGTTAGTTTTATTACATATTGCTGATTGCTGCCTTATCTGACTCAATACACAAAAAACGTGAATATTTTACTTTTCTTCACATATGTATTAATAGTAAACAAGCTACTTTTATTTTATTTACTTACAACATTTATGGCCTCTATAACTATAATCAATTCATTGCACTGGGAAATAAAAAAATATTTTTCACAGTTTAATATTAATTTGTTTTTAAATAATCCATTTCTTTGCAGTAAATCTCCCTCAAGGACAGATAACCTTTCTGGACACTCCTGGTCATGCAGCTTTTCATACAATGAGAGCAAGAGGAGCTCATGCTACAGATTTTGTTGTTCTTGTTGTTGCTGCCGATGATGGGATTATGGAGCAGACTGTAGAATCTATACGGTTTGCCAGAGAAGCAAATGGTATGGTTAACTTTTGTTATACTTTAAAAAGAAAATTAAACTGAAAAACTGTACAAATGTTTGTTGCCTTCGGCTAAGAATAAATGTGAGTACACAAAAACAACTTTTATGTACTAGCTGATTTAACTATTTATTGTAGATCTTTATAGAGTTAAACAAATTCTCTCTTTAATATATTTGAATATTTCTGTTGATGAAGTTTTTATAAGATTACTTGGAAATTTTATCTTGCAGTTCCGATTATTGTTGCGATTAATAAAATTGACAAGCATACAGTTGACATTGTGAGTATGAAAATGATATATTTTACTGAAATCTATTTCATTACTTTCCCTTGGCAGTATGAATGAACTATATATGCTTATATGTATTGTATTCATTACAATTGGATTTGAATAAGGTATATGAAATGAGAGTATCAACACTACCTTCAATAGATATAGGGCAATTAGGAAACTTGCACAGATGGTCAAAGTCATTTCAAAATTTCATTAATCAAAATTTATAAAAAATGTAATTTCAAAACAAGAGTATGTTAGGAGTTAATCTTTAGTATACATTTCTATCAGAAAATTATAGAATTTGGTATTTGAAGCAGCGGAACTCAAGTTTTGTTGTATTTAATCTAGTAAGGATGGTCAATTTAATTAAAAAACAGAAATTTTGAAAAGCAACTTTGTGAGTGTGTGAGCTGAAAACATGGCATTTTAAATTTTATTCTGCATTTGTGTGCTTTTGCTGTAAAAGATTTCCTTCCAGTTTAATGAAAACTGCATTTATCACCAATGCCAGGGTGGATGCTAGATAGCTTCACAAATTTAATCACAAATCTAAACCCAACCAACCCTGCATTTGTGATTAGTTTTAATAAAAAAATTGTAAATAAAGGTATTACTTGTGCATGAGTAGCTTCAGTTCAATATCTAAATGGAATCAATAGAGTAACAACAACTTATCTGCTTATTTATTGGTAATATTTTAATGACTTGAAACAAAATTAATCTGAGCTACAGTTCATTTTGGAAGTGCTCTTACTGTTTGCTCTCTCCACTGTCTTAACCATTTCTCTAAAACTTATGAGAACAGTGCCATTTTACTTCATTGTCCAGCATATTTTATTTAATTAAACATACTATGAGTTGATTCAAGTGTCATAATCAGTGGCACCAAGTAGAGGAAATTATTAGATAGCTAAGTCAAACCCCAATTGCTTTGTTTTTAGTACTCTTTATTTTGTTTATATAGATCATTCCATTGGTATTATTGATTTCATTATATTACAGAACTTGGCACCCTTGTCTTTTGATATAGCAGTCAAACAATATAATGAATGGTCAAATCACCTTGTATGTTTGGTTAACCATATATTGTCTGTATATTTGTAATGTTTATCCCTCATGTTTGGGGAAACTGCCTTGACCATAAGAATATTTGGACGAAGAGGGTCTGACCTCCAGAACTTAGCTTCCCTGATGTGTATTTTTTGTTGTAACAACTTATCTGGTTACTTATTGGTAATATTTTAAGATTTACTGCTCCAACTTCTTACCTGGTATAATGGTCATAGCATTTGTCTGCTACCCATTAGATCCCAAGTTCGAATCCGGGTTTGTAAGCACATGGATGTTGGTGGTTGTCCCTGTAAGGAGTAACGGCTGCTGCTCACTGGGTGCTTCCTCACAAATAGTTGTCAAATTGCCCATTGTATTGCTGAGTGCCAAAGAGATCAGTGATCTTACATTTAATATATATATACATACACATGCATATATATAAGTAAGTATCTATACTTACCTGTCCTGTTTTAGATAGCATGGCCCCTGACAAGAATTAGGGTGCAAGGGGTTATTGCTCATGCTGAAAATGCTTCATTGAGAAGAAAGGACAAAATAATTATATGTGAAAATTTTAAATTCCTGGTTAATATAGTAGATCAAATGCTTGTTCTCATGCATTTGATTTGATAAAATAAGAATTCCAAGTGTACAAAAATTAATTTATTAATTCTGGTCTTTATGAGACTTCATACACAAATTCAGTGGATGAAAACGTATAGAGATAATAGTTCACCAAGTTGTTACAAAATATTCAAATTCAGTGGTTAAAAATAGTGTAATTTTAATGATAACATTAAGTATTCCACTGCATTTCTTACCGTACATTTATATTTTAATCCTGGTAGGAAAGAGTAAAGCATGAGCTTTTAAACTGTGGTCTACAAGTAGAAGACTTGGGAGGAGATGTTCAAGCCATTCCTATTTCTGCTTTAAAAGTAAGATTCTTAACATAACTATCAATCCTAGTGCATATACATGTGACTGAGCATTCTAGGCTTTTCAAATTCTAGACTAGAAAGGTACTTTTTGTGTTACTTTGTTTATTTTCTATTTTTAAAGAAATATTTATTTATCTCATTAATGATCAGAAATAGTTGTTATATCCATAAATATGCTTCCTAATAAAATGCTTTGTTATTTAACAGAATATTAATTTTTTATGTGTATGTTTTTAATAATTTCTTTATTTTAAATTATAATTAATTTTATGATAATTTTATTTAAAATAATTTTTGGAGTAAATTAAATATGTATGATCATTGTAAAATTCAGCTAACTGAAACACTAGCTAATTTGTTTTAATAAACAATACACTCACCAATCTGTTTAAATTCAACAGTTCTAGAATAAAATATTGTCATTTAATTATAAATTAATTGGAAAAACTCTAGTATTTAAAAAATTCTGCCAATGGTAAAAAAATCTCGTCTTCATTTATTTTAACACCATCACTATTTCATGTGTTGCTATAGTTTTACTGGTTAAAACTGAATGTAAGTCAGATTTCAACAGAATCTGAGATTTATACATTATATTTTCTATAAGAAATTATTAGTGATCGGAGTATACAAAATCGAATACAAAAGTACTCATGTATCGATACTTAAAAGTAATAATTGTACTCGACTCTTTTCCAAAGTATTCGAATATCAAAGTACTCGGATCCAAGGTATTCGAATACAAGAGTATTCAGATTCAAGTATTCGGTTACCAATGTACTCGAATCCAGAGTACTCAGATACGATAATTCGGTTACAAAAGTACTCAGATCCAAGATATTCAAATACAAGAGTTTTCGAATACCAAAGTACTCGGATCCAAGGTATTCGATTACAAGAATACCCATCCTAGGTATTCTTATGCCAAAAGTACTCACTTTGTGTATTCGAATACCAGAGTATTCATCTTAAGTAGCAGCGTCACATTGCATTGGTATCCATGGTCCTTGTTAGTGGTATGTTTCTTGTCTCGATTTTGCTTTTTCCAATTTTACATGTCTTGAAAATGCATGTGATGAAGTGTTGAAAAATTCCATCGATTAAGGGATTGGATTTGAAATTTTCTGGAAGCAATTTTCCGAACAGGCAGGCTTAATTATCAGTAAATTACACAATGGTTTGCCTTTTATTTGTGCAAATCAAGCTGGAAGTTTTTTAATTTTTCAATTTTAATTTCAACTATATTTTAAATTTTAATTATTTACACTTAATTTTTAAGCTTTTTTATTTCTGACATTTAAAATATATCTGCAAATAAAATACATAATGCTTGATATGCTTTTCTTTCTCATGTAAAATAACGTTATTTCATTCTTAAGATGGCTGTTATTTTCTTTAAAATATCGGACAATAACTAAAATTCTCTTTACAAATATCTGACAATAACTAAAATTCTCTTTACAAATATCTGACAAAATCTTTATTACGAAGGTAAAATGATTATGAATATTTTTTCTGCTTTGACTCTACCTTTTCTCACATTTTCGTACTCCAAACAGTGGTTGTGAAACTAAAAAGTGAATTTCCAGGAACAAGATTAGATTATTTAGTGTAATTTATTTTGTAAATATTTACGGAATCATTCTTGTACTTACATCAACTGAGATGTGTCACATTTATGATAAATTTAGAAAAATAATTTCGAAGTTTCAGATCCTGGTGTCAAAAGAAACAAAATATTTTTTAAATTCATCTTCAAATATCATTAAAAGAATCTTTAAAGAGTTTTGTATAAAAAGTTTCATTCTTATCTTCGGGGCTTCCTCCAAAATAAAATTATGGCTACATTCGCTGTTAAAAGTGATTATTAATGATTTCCTCAAAATATGGTAGAAAATCAAATCTTTCCAGTATGAAAACTAAAATTAAAAAGTCATGATTTGTAAAATCAAGATAAAAAATACTTGACACATATTTATAATTGCAAAAAATATATGCTTGGCCAGAAAATTCAGCAATTTGTACAAGGGATTAATTTTGTTATTCTTCAAAATACAATTTGTCTAGTTCAAATAGATTGATAATATTAGTTATCATACTTAAATCTTTTTTAAAAATTTATATAAATAATTCGGAAAAGAAAAAAAATTAAATATAATTCAGAAAAAAAATTTTGAGTTGTGTGAAAAATAAATTCCTTCTTTAATCACAGCTTGATCAAAATATCAAAAAATATAATAAATTTGATTGTCTTGTCAAAAATTATCATTCGCATAAAACAATCCATCAAATTCCTCTTGTAGCGGATTTGAACCATGAACCGGTATGTTACAAATCCAGTGCTCTAACCACTATACCAAGAACAACACGATAACTAGTTGTTATTTTTAAATAAGTACCATATATCATAGTTCTCCTATTCTTACTATCGATTAATCGTTTTTGTATATATATTCGAATACTTACTCGATACTTAAAAGTACTTGAATACCAAGTATTCGATTCTCAAAAGTACTCAATTCTGCCCATCAATAGAAATTATAAACTTTATTTCTTTATTAATAAATATAAAACATTTTTTTAAAGTGGTACTTTTTCTCTCAACAGAAAATCAACTTGGATTCCCTAACAGATGCCATTTTGACCCAAGCTGAAGTAATGAATGTTGCAGGCGATCCCAAGGGACCAATAGAAGGCATTGTTTTAGAAGCCAGTATGGATACAGCTAAAGGGTAGGCAATTTAATGATCGTTATGAAAATTTCAGAAAGTGATTTATTGATGACATTTAAAAAAATTTCCCATGTGTGATAATTACAAAAACTGACTGAAGCCAAATAATGGCAATAGAAAAAAAGTCTATGGACCCATTTGGTCCCTCGTTTCCTAGTATCTCTCCCACATTGAAGTAGAAGAAATTGTAGCAGGTGTACATAGTCCATATCCTCCTGAAGCTAACAGCTTGCAAGAAAGGATTGTTTAATAAAGATATGTGATGAGGTGTTTAGCCAGGCAGTCGTAAGATGGAATTCAGCTACCACTCACTTCCTTGGCCAATCATGAAGGTCTGAGGTGTTGTTTCGCCATGTTTAGGAAATTCTTCTCCAAAAGTTCTGTCATGAGGATATTCTTGAAAGTTGTCTTAATTATTGATTTGATATGTGATATTGGATCTCAGCATTTGTTGTCTGAGAAATATTTGTCTTTTTTGGCTATCAGATCAATGATATCATTGCTTGTGATATAGCAGTAACTAGGTATCTACTGTAGACAAATCTCTTTATTATGGTCAGATAGGAGTATTTGGTGAAATAATCAATTTTCAGTCTGATGAAAGGTGCTTTAGAGGAACTAATTGATTGCAAGGCATTTCTAGCTTTTCATTATAGACACAATCATTTAAAATTTTCTGGAAGTATTTGTGCATTGGTTATAGGCACACAAGTCAAAAATTAAGATTGATGTATAATTTTATAGGAACAGCATTGACAAACCTTTTGAAAAGTAATCTAACATTTCAGTGTTTGATAGAATGATTTTCTTTTAGAGTTATCAAAGTGGTTTAACAAGTGGTTAAGCATAAAAAGAACCTTAATAATTCATTGTAATACCTGTTTATTATAATTGCAATATGTGCAATGCATTACATTTGTCTTTTTCTTTAAATAGCAAAGTATCTACTGCTCTAATTCAGAGAGGAACATTGAAAAAAGGAAGTGTAATTGTGGCTGGAACATCATGGGCTAAGGTAATTTTATATTGATATTTGCTTTGTCTATTAAATTAATTATACATTTATTGTACTTTTTAAAAGCTAGAATTAAATGATAACTGAGCTTTGGAAAATTATAAATGCTTGTACCCCAAAATGTAATTGAGCTGTATTTAAAATGCAGATAATTACATTATTTAGAATCATGTGTAATTTAATGTATAAATTTTTATTTGTTTAGAATGAAAATATACATCTAAATGTTTGATAGTTAAATTTCATATCTTATTTGCATTGGATAACACTTAATGATCCTTAATTTTTTTAACATTTAAAAGAAAGTTTTTACATTGCCTGGCAATGTATTCAAAGTTGTAAATAAAATTTAGTTCTGGATTAATCATACCTATTTTTAAAAGTTATATTTTAGAGTATGAACAAATAAATGGGCTGTATATGATTGCAAGGGCTTTTTGAATTCCAATATCTAATAATTTTTTATCAAAATGGAGGCATCTGTAGCAACAACTGGTACTAAAGTCTATTTTTTATACTTCTCAAAAGCATGTCAAAGTATATTCATTCATTTTACTCTAATACTTGATTTGACCCTAATACTTGATTTGACTCACTAGGTGCGAGCCATGTATGATGAACATGGTAAGCAGGTAACTGAGGTGACACCAAGTATGCCTGTTCAAGTTGTAGGATGGAAAAGTTTTCCACTTGCTGGAGAAATAATATTAGAAGCTGAATCAGAGGTATTACTTCCATCTTTTGACAAGTTTAATTCTATTTACAAAAAGTTTGCCATTCAAATGTTATTCAGTTATGCACCCTTAGGGGCCTCAGCCACCCCTGAGTATGTACACTATCTTTAGACTGGTCCACACACACACAGTAAGCTACTTTTTCTTTGCATGGAGGTTAGATTTCTTGTTAAATGCACTTAATGTGTTTAGCTTAGTGAGTAGAATCTCCCCCTTCGTTTTCTCAGAACAATGCTTTTGTTCTACTTAGTTTGTTTCACTTGTAAACTGACTGTTTTTGCTTGCAACTTTCAATATGCTATTGAAAGCAGTGAAGTATGGAAATCCTTTCTTGTAGAATCAGTGTAAAGGAATGATCCTAGTAAATTTTGTGTTTCTATAGTTAAAGAAAAAATATTTGCATGTTCTGTAGTTAAAGAATTTTGAATTGAAATTGATTTTGTTTCAAGTAATTTGTGATAAATATTACACATAACTTTCATGTACACAAACCAAAGATTTTCATAACCTCACCTTTTTGCCCTAAACAAGTGGATAACTAATGCATCAGGAGATCAATTGTGATGTTTGGGGAAAGAAAAAGATTGAAAACATCAGAACCATGATTACTTTTTAACCCACCAAAGAAAAATTCTAGGAGTACATTTGGTTTTTATTTTTACACATATTTATTGTATCAAATTTATAATCATAATTACTGGTATACTCCTCAATGACTTACCTGCTTAATGACCACTTGGACTTATGACTAGCTCTCCAGCAATGGATTACCCTTTCTTAGATGGTTTTTATACTCACCAGCAAAACTGGAGCCAATGCCAATACTGGCCTAGGATACAATGTAATCAAATGGGGATTTCACACAAAGCCTAGTCCAGCCACCGGCAAATACAGCAGACGTTGAACTCGACAAATGAGATGCCAGATTGTCCTGTTGCTGATTAGCACACTTTGCCTAGTACCCTGTGGCTATCATTTCCTGTTATGATTACTCAGCAGTACTAAAGTTCTGGATAGTCCCCTAAAATAAAGTAGTTATTGATACAATGCAGGTGTATATGATAACTTTTTCTTTATTCAGAGTAAATAGTTTGCATCTATTTTCAGAGACATGCTCGAGAAGTGGTTCAGTATCGAGAAGGCCTAAAGATGGAAGAAAAGATGGCCAGTGATCAATTAATTATTCAGAAAAAGGCTCAGATCCATCTAGAAAAATATCAACAACAAAGGCAAGCCCGTTTGATGAAAGGGAGACATCGCAAGGAAAGGAACTATTTCAGAGATAAAGAGAGTGTGGATGACCCTCGACCCTGTGTAGCATTTGTCTTGAAAGGCAAGTTTAAAGTCATCAAAAGTAACAAATTAGGGATATTTAAGTGCCTTTTGCTGTAAACATTTCTTGAAAGAACTATTAAGAAATAGTTCTAATATTATTTTTATAGATTTTCAAAATAAGTTTCCTTGTAGTTAGTGAGAAAGGTACTCCATTTATACCTTGATGCTTTATAAACTGTCTTAACTTCAACAGTATTTGTTTATTATACTATCAGTATCTGCCTATCAAATTAAGTTTTTTATGCACGTCTAATTGGCCTGTTTATATTTTCAAAACATTCAACAGATTATATAGGACAAAAAATTTTCCATTGATAACACCTTACAATGGAAATTGTAAGGTGTTATCAATGGACAATTACAGTACAAATAATTATCAATGGACACCTTACAGTACAAATAATTATCAATGGACACCTCACCGTACAAATTGATGCATTTTAAAACTTTTGGAAAAAATATGTTTTAAAATTTGTTTTGCGTCTCTTGCTTTTGTTAGGAGGTAATATAAATCAAGCCTTTAACTTCATATATTTTGCTGATGTTTGATTGGATTAACATTTGGAGAAATAGAAAGCCAGTACATCTTGAACCATTCATTTTATTTTTCTCTTTGACATTTGATACTCTCTGACTGAGTACATCATCCTAATGAAGAAAAATTGTATCATGATAAAATGCTGTTGCTATGAATGAATATATTTGGTTTAAATGCTTAAATTGATAGTTTGCATTAAATTATGTTTATCGGATCAAACTTTTTTGACTAATTTTACTAAAATGCTTGTTTTCTCTCTAGCCTGGTGCTTGCTATCTCATGTAACAAATATGTACCTGCTGTCTGTATGAGGCAACAGAAAACTATTCATTAGACTTCACAACTTTTACCCACAAACCACACCAGCCTGTTAATAAAGTGGTTAACTCTCTGACTCTCAGTTAAACTAGCTCTAGGTTAGAATCTTGGTCCTGACATTGATATTTTTAGTAATTTGAAATCCACTTTAAACCTTAGGTCCCAGTGTAGCATTAGTACCAGTGTAGCAAAATGTGACTGTACAGTGACACAAACCTAAAATCAAACCACCATTTAACTAAATTTGACTCGAAAGTAATTAATCAGACAATGCAACTGCAAGGGAATTTCTCAGACAATACAACCTTCCTTCATCAACCTAAACTCCAATTTCCATGCTTGCTTACTAATTGTAGGAAATTTTTACTTAAAGGGAACTAGCTTGTGATCTTTAACTTGTTAGTTACTTATCATAAATGTTAGTATGCACTGACTATTAAATTTTGTTTTTGTATGCACATTTGGATTTAAATCCTGATAATCCAGAAGTAGTTCAGTGGCAGATGCTTCTGTCAAAACAAGCAATGGTATCAAGCCAGTAAAATTATGATAACTTCATTATTATAAGAAAAGGGACAACTAAGTTTTTAATCTCAAAATTTGTTCAGTCCTATTAAGATGAAAATGTCAGTAAGTGTGTATAAGGTAATAGTTTGATAGTATAAATGTACTTTATAAGTTTGATAGTATAAATATAAATGATAATGTAAATGGTTTTGTAGTTCTTAATTTTACACTCTTTATAATATATATTTTAATTTGAACTTGTAATCTTCCAGGTGATGTACATGGCTCTGTTGAGGCAATTATGGATGTTGTTGACACCTATCAATTCCATGATGATTGTCGTCTAGAAGTCATTCATAATGGTATTGGTAACGTTACTGAAAATGACATTTTGCTGGCTGACAGCTTTGGAGGTATTGATATTTAGGTTTTCATAATTTCAATAAAATAATCTTATGTTATTGCAAGTCATATTGTAATTTATTTGTATTAAAAATATTTTAGCATTTGAAAGAAGAGAAAATATCTACTTAAAAAACTTTAACATTATTTCAGTTTCAGCGGTAAATTTAATTTAAAGGAAGTGGGAATATTTTAATAATTTATTTAACTGTTAAGCACAAATGCATACAAATTTAGCATTTATTTTTTAAGTGAAATTGAAAAATATTTTTGCATAACTGAACACATGCTAAAAGCATTATCATCAATCACTAACATACGTTACAAAATTTAAAGGGAATAAAGTTGAAACAAAATTCACAGGTTTTGAAGATCAACAGCAAGATGGGTGCTCGAAAGTGCGATTTTTCTTAGGAAAATACTGCTGTTATGCATATCAATTAATGAAAATAATAAAAAAATACCTTGTAATACTCATACCTGTTTGATACATTTTCTTTACAAATTTAAATATGTCAATATTATTTTTTTAATGTTTTAATTATATATGTACTGGTATATACTTTTGTGCAAGAAATTATGAATGCTCTAACTTCTTAACTTTAAATTTTAATAATTTTAATCCCATAAAGTTAAATACACTTTAATTAAAAGTTTTAAAACACAAAATCAACAGCAAGATGGGTGCTCGAAAGTGCGATTTTTCTTAGGAAAATACTGCTGTTATGCATATCAATTAATGAAAATAATAAAAAAATACCTTGTAATACTCATACCTGTTTGATACATTTTCTTTACAAATTTAAATATGTCAATATTATTTTTTTAATGTTTTAATTATATATATGTACTGGTATATACTTTTGTGCAAAAAATTATGAATGCTCTAACTTCTTAACTTTAAATTTTAATAATTTTAATCCCATAAAGTTAAATACACTTTAATTAAAAGTTTTAAAACATTGGTTCTAGTTTGGGTGAAGATGTAGTGATTCTCTTAAGCTTTAATTGTTGTTTCTGTAGTATTAAAGTTAACAAGAGGTTTTAAAGTCAGTTTCTTTTCTTCCAAGTTCTTAGAAGAAAAGATACATTAGGGAGATTTAGTGGGCACATCTTTTCACTCAATCAAATTTTATTACAGTAGCTAGTCATTCTATAGACATTTAATCTGTATGTCATCAAAAATAATATAGCTTAAATAAATACAAATCAGTGTGCAGTATTTTCAACAAAGTTTTTTTTAATTATGGAAAAGATAGGAGCTGACAATATTGTTATAATTTCTAAAATTTTAAAACTTATTCATTAGATCAGATAACTTAAAAGTAACTGCCACTAGTCATTGAAAGATTTAATTGATTAAGTTCATAATAATTGAATATCTGATTAATTTATTAAACTACTAATAATAGTACCTTGCTTTTTAATTTTAATATATTTATTTTTAACTTCGGAAATCCTACTTTTCTAAATGTACCAATTTGCGATACAAAGGTATATGTCAATCATGCATAATTATATTCTGACATATTTCCAACACCTTAATTGTTTTTTACTTTTTATAGTTAATTATTCCTTTACTAGCTTTCAGATCTGCCTTAGAATGGTGTAGTATTAAAATGGCAGCAGTTTGAAGTGAAGGTCTATGTTCACTTTATTATTAATTTCACTATATTGCTCCTTACTATTTCTGTATTCACAATACTTTTACATTATTTTTTGAATTTCCAATGTCAGGATTATGAAGAGTACTGGAGCCAAAAATACAATAAAAATAAAACAAAAATAAATCAAAATCAGCTTCAGAAACAGTAAACAGTCTGTAAGCCGAGATGGTCTCTGACTTCCCCATAACAATCAAAGAGAGTTCTTCATGAGCACAGGGCAACTAAGTAGGTGATTGCTATTCATTTCCTCTCAAGGAGGATTAGCAACAGGAGGGCTGCAAGTTCAAAACTCGATCCAACCAAAGACCGTCTTGTACATGGGGGCTGGTGCATGTTAAATATGTCATGGCATGAAAGTTTGGAGAGTGAGGTGCCAGCTTCAGGTGTTGACCTTGTCATCTGACTGTGGTTCCAAGTTATGAGATGTTGTTCTCAGAAGTTTCACTTCAGGATTGATCCAGGACTGTCTTCAGTAGCCTATTGTGTTGCTCCAATGCAACATTAATTTAACTACCCCTCCAAAGATCATGGAGCCTACAGAAAGGGGCGATATTAATTTGTTGTGAATATTTGGATAGGCATTCATGACTAGTGGCAAGATGGAATTCAGCAACATCTCTGCCTTTGCACTTTGGGATGTCAACAATTTTATCCCTCAAAGCCTTTTGAGAGATTTTATCCTATAGAATTTAACAAACATCATCTTTAATGGCTTTTTTGATTAACAGTTTGTTTGTAATAAAAGACACGCCAGGAGTAGAACTTTATAAAATCGATGTGCCTCTCTTGGCCAGAGAATGATGAACCTTGTTGCCATAAATGCCACAGTAACTAGGAATTCACTTTAGGACAATTTCTTAATCATAGCTGCATAACTTTTGAAGGAGTTTCTGACACCCTAGGGTATAAACAGATTGGGAATTAACAGCTTGTAAGGAAACTTTTGAATCAAAAATGAAAACCAATTTTGAGAAATAGTCTAGATAGCATATTAGGTGTAAAAGGGCTATACAAATGGCCACGCGATTTCACCATTGAAAGTAGTTCTGCATCTTCCAGAAAAGGGGGAAAAATCACAAAAGATGCTCCTGCATTGATGAAATCGATCAGATGGAAACCATCAGTATAGACCATCACTGAAATTGAAAATAAACAAATTAAATCTTTTGAGTTCAGACATTATAAGTAAATGCATAATTCACATTAACTAAAAGAAATAATAAGTATCTATTTCTGATGACAGGACACACAATGAGTAAAAATATTGTATTTAGTTTCAAAATTGGTTTTGATAAAAACATTTAAGATTGATAAGTCCTTTAATAATCGTCTTAATGAAAGTGAAGGATTTATAAGAATTCTTCTAAATTTTAAAATTCCAAACTATTCAATATGCCATAAACAGATGTAGATGTATATAATAAAACATTCACTTTCATTGAGACTGTTATTAATATATATGTATTAAAATAGTAAAATAACACAAAAATATTGTTATTTGTAGAATGACAACAACGTTTCCAAATGTTGGCATGCTGGCTTTTGTTTTACATGAAAAGTTATTTGTGTTTTAAATTGAACACAATTAATCTCTAAAATTTTATAATGTTACAGGTTTTATTTACACGTTTAATGTTAATATGCTGCCTGAAAGTAAAGCGTTGGCAGAAGAACTTGGTGTTGCAATAAAACCCTTCAATGTGATATACCACCTTATTGCTGACATGAAGTCTGAAATTAGTAGTAGACTACCATTGGTTGAAGAGCACGATGTGTTAGGTATTCATTATATTTTATACAATCTATTTATAATATTTAATGCCATTAAAATACTTATAAAGAATTTATAAAACTGATAAAGGTCTTTGAAAATCAAATCAAAGTTAACAGTTTAAAACTAAACACCAGATGTGGAATATCAAATTGAATTTTTTTTTTAATTTTGCTCTTTGGTTCATTAAAATTTGATTCATTAGTTTTGTTTTCATGAAATACTTTTGTTACATATTTTATTAAAATTTTAGGGAAATTGCACATCAGTTCTGAGAAGTGTGCGTGTACATTCCCCATACCCAAAGAAATTTATGTTCACATTCACAATGCATTATTGCAACATCCTACCTGTTAATAACCAATTTATTTTCTTGTATTTATACAAATCGAAAAATTAATTTATTTTCACGAATTCACAGGAGAAGCATCAGTTCTTCAAGAGTTTGCAATTAAAGAAGGAAAGACTAAAATTCCAGTTGCAGGATGCAAATGTGTGAAAGGAATTTTGAAAAAGAATAGCTTGTGTAAAGTTATTAGATCTGAAAAAGTTGTTTATAATGGTAAATTTTCATAAAATTATCTCGTTAAAAAGTGAAATATTTATAACTTGTTTGCGATGCATTTTTAAGTATGCTGTGTAATTTATTAGTAAGCTAAATTTGAGTTCTCTATTTTAATTTTATCTTTCAAAGATTGTTTTGTTAAAAACATAATTCTGCTCCTTTAGGTCCAATCAAATCCTTAAGACATGAAAAAACAGATGTAGAGTCCATTAAGAAAGATGTGGAATGTGGCCTTATGATTGATGATCCAGAAGTATCATTTCAACCTGGTGATACTATTATTTGCTATAATAGTAAGGATGTTGCCCAAATTACAAACTGGAATCCTGGATTCTAATGATTGTTGTGCTTAAGAAATTAAGAAATTGTAAATATGTTTTTATAGACTACCAAAATATTTCTAGTTGAATCTGCCTACAGATTTTACTTTTGTTAATAAAATGAACTATTCAAAAGTGGAATTTATATTATTTCATTAAGTCATAAATTTTATCATATTTTGATTGATATGAATAGTGGTCACATGTACAATACTTATTTTTTAAGTAAATAAAACTATTAAGTTTCTAAGATTGTAAAAGACTACAAAGAGAATTTGGGTTATGTGTGCATTCTTATATTTCCAATATGAATTTTGTGGCTGCTGTAGCCCAGTTAGAAGAGTAACGAACTAGCAACTTTGAATTCAATCAAAGACCATTGTGTACAAAGGAGCTGGTTCACATTAAATCTGTTGGAGCCTCAAATGTCCTCATGTTGGCATGGTGTGGAAGTTTGGAGAGTGGGGTGCCAGCTCAGATGTGGTCTCATCTGACCGTGGTTCAAAATTACGTGGTGTTCTTGTATCTTTTCCTTCTGGGGATGGTCCCAGACTATCGCCAATAGCCTGTTGTGTTGCTCCAGTTGCGATGTTAATTAAATACATACCAATATTAGTTTCCACATTCATTATTCATTTATTTGAAAAATAATATGAATTTTTTCTAATTGTATTGCATTTGTATTACTTCTCTGTTTCATTGTTAAAGCTTTTAAAAATTTATGATAAAAAAGGGGGTCCAGATCAAGGCTGCTAGTAAGGGAAAAGGTAAGTCCAACAACCTTTGTCTCTCCATGAAGAGAAGAATGTACTTGTGACGTCACTTGCCCAAATGAGTTGTTTGTCTTCTGTCACTCAGTGAAAAGGAATTGGTTTTAGAGAACAAGTCATTTTTGATTCCCTTACTGTTTTTCTTTGAAGAAGTAACATTGATGGTTCTACATCTATTTGAAAAGTAGCTCTATATAATAGGTCTCCTGAAGTATGTATGTCGAGCTGTGTAGTTGCAACTTGCAAGAATTACAAAAGAAAACACATGATGTCCTGTTTCATCAATTTCCCATAGAAGAATATTACAAAAATGTATGAGTCACAAAGTGCAAAAGGAAAGATTCTTACAAGTCATTGTTTGATAATTTCTTTTATTGATTTTTCAAAAAATGGCTGTGAATGTGATCTCAGAAATTAACTTTGGGATTGCATGGCAGGAATATTTTGAGTAAAATTACCATACCTTCTAAAAATATTCCTCGCAAAACTGATATCAGATAGCTTCATCACATAGATTAGAAAATAGAAATATTCACAAACAGGCTTTAACAGATATCCTTCAGTTATCTCTGAAAAAGCAGAAAACATTAAAATCCAGAAATTCTGGCCGAGAAACTTTAAAAGAAAGCTTTGATAATGAATTTGAAAAGAAACAAAGAATTTGCAGATGAGAAAATCGAAAACTAAATGACTGCATCGTAAAATTAGAAAAGAAATTGAAAGAGATATCTTTAAATAGGTTTCTGAGGTTTATTCAACAGACTGAACTGAAATATACATTTCAACCTGTAGAGAAAACCAGGATTCTTTCGAAAATTTATTTTGCCAAATAAGAGGCTTAGGAAATTTTTCGAACACCTGCTACCCATCGACTTTAAATGCAGACTACGATAAATTCTTTATTGCAATAAATTCACTATCTTCATATAGCTCCATAACAAACGAAACAAGTGATGAAAACCAGTCAAGCTTCCAGTTATTTAACTCTAGTGAAAGTTAATGAATTATGCGGGATTGAAGAAACAAAATGACACATTTCGTCGATGCAGTGCAGTCATTGAACGTATAATTGAAGATAATGTTTGAACTCGATCATTAGAAAACCCTGAATTTCAGCACTCAACTTTTAACATAAACGAAGACACCTCTAATGAAGCATTTAGCTTTATTGCCGGTTACACATTGCTTTTAAAGGGCATGATAAAAGTCTGGGAAATAATACTGCATATATTCAGCCGGAAAAAATCAAGCGGGGATTGGGGCTTTATTTCAAAGCGGTTTCTTAGTCCCCATCGAGAAGGCAGTCGTATAATGTGGTTTTGAATGAGTCTATTCATTAAATTAGGTGATAGAGGTTGGAACGTAAACAAAGGGCCTCCACAATTAGCAGTTTTAGTTCTGATTCTGGTTCAAGTTTAGTTCGGTGCCGAAAGCGACAACAGTGATAACGAGTTGGCATGGGTAAAATCATCCGTGGCGATCGTCATTCATGCTTTTGTATATAACAGCCCTTCTAACGCGCTTTCACACCTATTCAAAAATTGACTGACTTCTCGTTGGAACCGTACGTATTGGTTTGAAACGTTGAAAGAACAAGAAAAGTGTTTTATGCAATTTCATGGGCCAATGCAAATAAATAAATGTTAGGCGATTATAAGTAAATTTACAAATATTACAGGAAAAATTCCCACACAAAATGATTCAGCTCAGGCTTTTTAAGAACAAGATCCATTTTTACTGAATTTCATCATGCATGTGCTCCCGCCTGCAGAACCAGGTTGTGACTGGTCCCTGAACTGGATTGAAATGATGAACCTTAGAAATGCCAACATGTGTCACACTTGCTCATTGTTCAACTCACACAACTTACAATTTTTTCTATGTACTTATTCGCAGCGTTGTTATTATACATACAATTGTACTGCATATTACGGTGCAAAAGCTTTTAACTTGACCCAGGCCCCAGTACCAGTAACCCCTACTTTTTTTACGGGCCCTGGAATATGCACTTGAGAATTTCTGGGCAAGATTTACGAAATAATATTTTAATAACCCGCCCAATACTTTTTCTGCAATCACGACTTAGGGGACCATGACTACGAATGTTATAAATGGCGAAGACTCCAAAATATCAATGAATCAGTAACAATAAATGAATATGTTACGTTTTCCTCAATATGCATTGACGTCGGGGAAAATCCAATCTATAACTTTTGCTTCAATCTTCATCGCTACCTTGAAATAAGATATGTTGAGTTCATAAATTATTATTGTCTGTTTTCCCCTCCAGAAGTTATTTTTTATGTAATATCTCATCTGTACCAAAGAAATAATCTTTTTCTTAATATTTATGACTTATTTACCCAGTGAGTTCTTTTATACTTGTCTTCTGTGCTTGCCTATCAGCATCTCGGCCGATTGCATGACATTGCTCTTATTTATTCATTTAGTTTTCTGCTTTTTATGACGGCAGGGAGAATCCTCATTATATCGCCGTATCGAGCGTTACACTTGTCAATATTACCCAACTCCGTCAAGAAAACGTTTTCCTATAATTGAATTCATAAAACTTGTACTTTATTACTATTCGTCACTCCCAGCTTGACTGATCATAGAGTTTGACTCAAACAAATCATTCACGTGTAGTTTCAGCGATCGGATTGGTCTTCAATTCTTTTACTATTTTACCAAGTCAGTAAAGTTTTTGTTTCCCCAAACAATTTTTCTGGAATAGATATATTGGGATTATTATGAGTTCTGACGATGTGCTGAAGTAATTGTCGGTAAAGCGTAGTTTCAGGTGAAATTATTGTTATCGGAATTCATGTGGTTGTGAAAGTTAACCCCTTCATGTTCACTGTAAAAAAGTTCCCTAGTTCTTTCTTTGCGTTTTGAAATTTAGCGTTTGAATGTTTCGTGACTCAGCTTTGCTCTCCCAATAACAGAAGAATCAGATCTGAGTTCCTTATGCGCGGCTTGTGAATCGAAATATTTTCGTGTGGTGTGTGACAAGACAAAACAGGATTAAATGAAAAAATTTGTCGAAATTTTTTTAAAAAATATATCTGGAATTTGGAAATGAAAATTGCTGATTATAAAAGTGAATATGGATTTATGGAAAGGGCAAAAGGATGCTCGCTCAGTTTACCTTCTCTAAGGTATTCAATAACCATTTGAAACTTTTGACGCAACGATTTTAATTTTGTTACGTACTGTCTCTATTTATAGCATGATTATATCTAAAATTAACCGTTTAATATTATAGAAATTGCTTTCGAAAATTCACCTACGGTTTGAATTCTTTATGCAACAGTTTAAAGAATTGTTTCCAAAATCATGCCAATACCTATGTAACCAAAACTTAAAGGTATGAAAAGAAATAAACTATCTTACTTTTTAATTCGTAAATGTATATAAATTACTGATTTCTAAATTCACAAAATTATCTAATTTACAATTTATGAAATGTTATCCATTTTGAAGAATTGTCAGCTAAGCCTTTTCCCTTCTAAGTCTCATTTTTCTTGAAACTGATTAACTTGCTATTTTGATTGCAAAATTTATGAAATGGAAACTTGTCTACCGATATCAGTTTTGTAAAAAATACATGTAAGCTGATACACTGGCATGATTTGCTTACAAAATAACTTCAAAATGGCAAGAGAATTCAGCAGAAGAGGGGTTAAAAACCCAAACCGTTGCGTTTGGTTAGCGAGTTCTGCTCCTACAAAATCTGACATAGATTACTTGACGAAGGTAGAAGAATACGAATCCCCTGACTTCATATTCGATGTAATGTGGTACACAGGGATACAATTTAAACAGAAAAATACGCGGTCTTCTCATGAAAAAGTACTCAGATGCCTAATATGTTTTCTATACCTTGTTGGCCTATTCTATTCCTTCAGTATCAGAATGCGTGCGTTTGCTGTTGAAGACAGAGGCACTATGATCATAACAGAAATGTTAGCGTTTATATGCTGCTTATTTTTGTGGATATCATTAAACATGCAAAATCAGAAAATAGTCACTGTTAACGAATCTCTTTTTACCTACAAGTTCATAAACCATCGTTACTGTAAATTCAACAAAAAGAGAATGAGGTGGATCCATATAATTTGTTTCCTTACCATAAGTTCCCCTGTGTTTTCCAGCGCAGTATCTATGTTCATATCTAAAGCATCGAGAGAAAATGTTGATGGGTATTTGACATTTCTAGCTCTTGGATTTAAGATTGACGTTGGACAGTACTACAAATACATTATTCTCTTCCTTCTTCGGTCCTACGATCTTTTCATTTGTTTTGTAGCAGCTCAAATGACTTGCCTTCTTTTTGCTATCATAAGTTATAACGTCAGTCTTTTCATTCAGGAGACAAGGATGCATATGGGGGCGATGGCAAAAGACACCACTGTGTTTTATGCTTCTGGTAAAGCTGTTAGAAGTTACAAGAAAGTCCAAAAAGTTATCCTTGGTTTAGAGAAGGCAATTTCTCTGCCATTATTCTTTATTATGGCCTTTCTCCTCTGTCAACTTTTTGCCCTCATGAGCAATGCTATCCACTTAGCAAGGATGGATACATCTCTTGCTTCCCTTTCAATCGTTCTTTGTGCTATATTCACAACGGGGTTTCATACAATATTCCTGATCTTTCGTGCATCCGATGTTGAGACAAACTATCAGTCTTTGGTGAGAGTTTTTACCAGTTTACCGGAAGATAACTTAAACCCTCCTTGTGCTAAAGAACTTCTACAAGTGCTTAAGTTAATTGCATATCACGAAACAATACCCTTAACTGCCTGGGGAATGTTTCCTATTAGAAGAGGATTTTTCTTAACGATAGTAGGCACTCTTGCAACTTATGGAGTTTTGCTTGTTCAATTTACTTAAGTATCCTAATCTAACACTGAATAATTTGAATCAAATTGCAATATACTTGAACTTCTTGAATACAAAATTCTAGTACGGGAGTACATCTTTATTTTTATATTCTTGGTATAACAGCTTATTCAAAGCGTGCTAAGTTCGTTTAACTCCTGATCGAACAAGCATCGAAATTTGAATTTAAGCCATATGCTGTGAAAACGTCAATAAAATGTTTTTAGTGATTTTTTACGCCATTACATCGCATAATCACTTAATGTTATATGCTAATTACACTGATTATGTACTATGTAAGATTCTAATATCCCGCATTTTTTGCTATAAACACTCACGTAAAATTAGATCATCATTTGAAATAATTTCACCTAAATCCACCAATTTTCTATTCTAGTTAAAGATATTTAGCTTAGATTTATAGTTCCTAAAAAATTCAGTTTTGATAAAAAAAATCGTTGCAAATGGCTGTTATGTTGCTCCAGTGCGACGTAAATTCAACTATTTACCTATCTTCGATAATAATAATCTAAAATTTATGCTTAGTTGAAAATGTATTATTTCTCTGGTCTTGAATTTCTATTTATTGAACTTTATTTTAGTATGTTCCCGTATTACCATTTTTATGCCCTATCTGCACAATGATAAATCCATATGATATCATAACACCCATCGTAGTTAAAATGAAGCTTCTGTTAATATTAAACATTCCCCATCCGGTGAAAGATAGATGCGATCCGTTGAGTATCGTTATGAGTATCATGTATGTGTTAGAAATACCTCTTTCTTCGACTAAGTCGCCACTACGTGCTACCTTATCTGCCAGTTTATGAACAGAACGCTTGATATTTTCTGAGAATTCCGTCATTTTTGAAGCGGTCAGCGTCACGACCAAGAAGGCTACAGTGGTCAGTAGGAAAACAATCACATTCTGGACTCCTATCGTTAAGTTAGTCGGCTCTGTGTCCTTGGATATCAGAACTGTTAGAGTATACAATTGTCCACTTACCATCAAACCGTACAACAGAAGTACGCACGGGGACAACACTTCATCGATTTCTGCAATTGTCTTGCTCAGGCGATTATAGAAATTAAGATAAACGCTGATGGTGTGATTTGTCACTGCAGCACCTCCACAGTCATGACTGGAAATCTGTTCGTCCAGAGCCAAAACTGTTCTTTTGGCCACCGTGTATACAACACAGCAGAAAATGAAAATCAGCACTGACACACCGTAAGCGAAGTACATTTTGATGGGAACCAAAATAAGAAACATGTAGTACATCCACGTTTCGTGATTACTGTGCATTCCCTTCAGCGTAATGATGAACTGAACAGAATGTTCTTCTTTTGTTCGTTCTGCCAAAAGATTATACACATCTATAATGGACGCAATTGTTGTTAATAGAACGGGTATGAAGCAAGCTAATACAATGAACTTTTTTAAGGATTCATGAGGTTTTCTCCAAGTGATGTCATCGTATAAGTGGATTAAATTCTTTGCCATGTCAGGAATTTTCTTCCTGCAAAAGGTCAAGACAAATCTCACAGATATGGCTGAGAATATAGTGAGTGTTGTAGAGAAATGCAGAGTAACTGAACTATATCGCCGTTGCCAGAAGAATATGTTCACAACAATAATGAAACTTGCCGATAAGTGAGTTGCAACTTCGAATAACTTTTCACACCATTTTGGTTTCTGCTTCCTGGCATTTAGAGACGGGAACACCAGTCCTGCAAATAATAACACTTTAAAAAGTAAGTTGAAATCTTCCGTCAGACTATCAATATTTTTCTCCCGAACTGTTTCCATTTCAAATTTATTGACTCGTACAATTCTACGACGGTTGTAGTGTGGCATTTTTAAGTCAGATGTTTCTAAGATTTCCCAACGCTTTTTTTCAGTACTTTAGGATGTCCAAGGTAATTGCATTCAATTACCTTGTATTTTATTATTTATAAAAGCGTTATTTGTAAAAGTATCGGTAATAATGGCAGCTCAATTCTCAGTTTTTCGCAGTACGAACAAAATAGTACAGCATATGATGGTAAGTATAATCATCACACTTTTCAAATTTCAATGTGTATAGTTTCTTTTTCAGGGATGACATACAATTATAATACTTTTAAGAAATCCAATGCAATTTATAATTTAATGTAAATAATACTTTTAATAGCATGAAAAATCAAGTAGGATTAACGATCTATTCTGCGAACAAGTCAATACTGATAATTTAGTCTTCTATTTCTGAGAAATCCTAATGCTCGTAGAAACGAGTCACATCTTATTTAGTGCAGTTATCAGTTTCAGATGAACATACCTTCAGTTCATACTATCTCCACTTGTGAATAAATATCGCCGTATGAAGTTTTCAGAAGAAAAAAATTAGTTATCTCTGAACTGGTATCTTAAAATACTAACCCCTAATGCATCTGTGTAATTCCAATTTACACAATTCCTCACCAAACATTTTCACGGTCAACTATCATTTATCTTTTATAACTACTGGTACTAACCTATTATGTTCCAATATTTACGAGTTCCATATATTTTTCTGAAATGGAAGAGGTACAGGGTTATTGCAAAGCAGATAAATTCTCCCCGGGGTGTCTATTTTATTTCCATGTCAGGAAGATAAGTTATTGATGAAAGGTTTAATCCCGTGCAGGAAAAGCACTTAGACACCACAGGATACTTTCATCAAAGTTCTTTATGATCCAGGTTGTTTTGAAGATTGTTTCATTGTACTTGTATTGCATTGAGTTCCATTTCAAACTTTGACACTGATGCAATCAATTTTTTTCTGAGAAACTTGCACACAGTCGATGTATTGAGAATGAATAAATGACAAGAGATCGTTCTTGTGGCAAATCTTTTTTTGACCAGCCGGCCAAAACCTTTTCGTTTTCAATTTCTAAGCAGCTTAGATGCATGTAATCAATAGTTGATTACGAGCAATGTTCTCAAAATTTATATTCTTATTTGGGTATCTAGAAATTAATTTTGTCACTTTTGTCTTCTCATGGAATATTCTGATTGAATACATTCATATAATCAAATAAAGCCCCTTCCAACATTCGGCTGGAATTACTATAAAAAAGTAATGTCTATACGTCACTTTTAATTTTAAATTGTGGCACAGGGATTTCGTTTACGTAGATAATTAAGAAACTATATTTATTACTTGTACAAAACTTTCACTCTTAACATGAGTGAATTTGACATTGAATGACATTTCACAGCATGAATTTAAAACGATTTCAACTAGGTATTTTTCAATTGAGAATCCATGATATCCAATAAGAAAATGAAATTTTAGTGTTCTTGGAAAATTTTTATTACTATTTTTATATCAATAACTGATCTATGGCGGTGAGAAAGAGTTGCAGCTTCATTTTGAGAGGCACCCGAAAGTCTAAAGCCTGACTTGTCCTCAAAGGATACCTATTACCATTTAGCTGGGAATATTGAATTGGTCCTCACTCCTAAGTTGACTCTGCCAATGAGAAAGCTCCCGATGTACTTCGCCCACTACGATGAGGTAACCAACAGGACTTGAGCTTGAGGGGACACAGGCTCACTGCATCATAGATCCAGTCCTTGGTGAAATCTAAAAGCCCTCGGACTCCCCCTTCTCATCATTGATATCCAGCTAAGCGTGTTGGTCTTTCCCTTCAGTTTGGTGGTCCCAGATCCGAGTTTTTCCATCTTGCTCCTGTATTGCTTCGCTTGCAACTTCCTCTCATGTCCTTGTTGACTGCATCTCGGTACCTCTTTAAATTCCTTGGTGGAAAACCAAGAGGAGGCAGCTTCTCTCCTGCTCAGCTTTCAAGATCTTATGGACTTGGTCTAGAATTTTCTAGAACAGGGGAGGGGGTAAGCAACAATATATCAATAGCTATATAGATAATTATATAAACTAATTTCAGTATTGATAATTAGATGCCCAAATGAAACCTGGATGCATTTACTCCATAATTTATTTCTTTATGAAATTACTCGGGTAACAGTTGATGTTCTCATCATCAAATCTTGTAAAGAAGTTATTTCGAAATATGTTGGATAGTTTTTGCGTGATACGCATCAAATAAGTAGTCTAGACAAGGACGTTTACCATCAATTCTTTTTCATCTTAAGTGTTTCGTTTATACATGAGTTTGTTCCGATTATAAAATGAATTGGTTGCAGTAGTATGGAACTAATAACTCCGAACTACCCTATCGTCATCTGACCGTGGTTCAAAATTACGTGGTGTTGTCCTCGGATTTTTCCTTTTGGGATTGATCCCGGACCGTCACCAATAGCCCATTGTGTTGCTCCAGTGTGACGTTAATTGAAATACCCCCCCCCCCCCGATTACAAAATGAATTGGTTGCAGTAGTATGGAACTAATAACTCCGAACTACCCTATCGTCATCTGACCGTGGTTCAAAATTACGTGGTGTTGTATTCGGATCTTTCCCTGCGGGTTTGGTCCCGGACCGTCTCCAATAGCCCATTGTGTCGCTCCAGTGTGACATTAATTAAATACCTACCTACCCTAATAACTCCAAACTACTTGGTATCTATGTAGTTTGGAGTTAGGGTTGGTTGGGTCGGGTTTTATGGCTCAAGAGAGTTATTAGGGGAAAATGTGAGAGAACATATACAATGTCGTCGCGCTTCGAATTTAATTTTGCTTTGCTACAAAGTCGGTTGAAGAGAGTAATACAATTGATTCTTATTCTTCTCTGTAAACGAGGTATCTGCCACACCTGTAATTTTTCAGAAGGGACGTTTTCAAGTTTCAAAAATTCCCAAAATTGTAAGGGTTTATAAATTATCAGGAAGTCGTGTTATCTTAAACTTCTATGTATTAAGCACTCATTCAAACAATCAGAAATTCTTTTCATTCTCTTGAATATTTTGTTTATAATATTTTTCATTGCGGAACATATTTCCATGGTTTATCACTGTGTTCCAGAATCACTTCAATTTAATAAAATAATAAAAAAATTAATATCCGTTAATCATTTTTGTTATTGAAATTGTATAACTGTTGAACGAAATGGTAAAATCTTCGGAACATAGTTTAAAGTGTTATGATGGTTCTATTTATTAAAAGTTTTTTGTGATAAAAATGTTTTAAATATTTGTTCGCTTCAAATGTGGTGTTAATTATATGAAATGAATCTTTGCCAGTTTTAACCTCTTCTCTCTATCCCTTTAAAGGCCGTGGTAGCCCAGTTAGAAGAGCAGCACATTAGCAACCGGATGGTTGCGAGTTCGAAACTAGGTCCAGCCTAAGACCGTCGTGTACACGGGGGCTCGTGCACGTTAAATCTGTCCTGACCTCAAATGCCCTCACGTTGGCGTGGTATGGAAGTTTAGAGAGTGGGGTGCCAACTCAGGTGTTGACCAAGTCATCTGATTGTGGTTCAAAATTACGAGGAGTTGTCCTTGAACCGTCCCGGACCGTCGCCAATAGCTCGTTATGTTGTCCAGTGCTACGTTAATTAACTACCTACCTTCCAATCGTTTTAAACTTTCCTTTAACCTTTTCCTGTACCTTGATGACCACATGATATGTAAAGTAGTAAATAACCGGCAGTTTGAGACAAAACACAATTTCCTTTACTAATAACGCAACTTTTATCACCATGGTGACATTTTGCGAACTTGAAAAGGTTGTCACTTTTTTGTTTTGTCAATACCTTAGAAGAACTAATTGGTTTCCTTTCTTCCGAACACTCAGTAAATGAACATTCGACATCAACTGCTTTGATCAATAACCGTTAGCACGTATCGCTCTTATGAATACCATCAAATGGGGTACATTAATGGAATCAATAATGGGCAGGCTCTCGATTCTTATATTTATTTATTCTATGAATCTCGGAAGAAATCTTTTAATTAGGTGAATAGTTCAGCTTTCTTTGAATGATTAATCAATGTCATCTGACAAGCCACTTTGTAGTATCGCAATATTGTAAGAAGTTTAAGCCAAAGGTTTTCTTCAAACTGGTCAGAGTGATTTTAGTCGTTAATCATAGGACTCGCCCTGTTGTAAACACTTCAATACTTACGTACACAGAAAATACACTACATTGATACGTTATTTATATTTAAGTGCACTTTGTTAGAAATTTGTACAATTTTAGTACACACTTCGAAATGCTAGGGTGGTTCAAAATTATGAGGCGTTGTCCTTGGATCTTTCCTTTCGGGATTGATCCCTGACCGTCGCCAATAGCCTGTTGTGTTGCTCCAGTGCTACGTTAACTACCTACCTCGAAATGCCCATGCTTCTATTTTGCAATATTGCTAAATTTTCAATAAACTTTTTTCTGTAAAATTTGAAAATTGAATTTCTGTACTTTTAGACTTTTTCACAATATATCTTTCGTCACACTAAAAATGCATCTGAATTTACTGAGAGTGCAAATTTTACTTATGTAGGATTATTTAAGAAGTCAATAGTTTTTCACTTTAGTATTTCATTACACATTTATTTATTTTGAGTGCATATTTTAATTTGAGCATTTCATGCGTTGTTCTTTTAAGGATTTTACAGTAAGAAGGTGTGAAGTCAACAGGAAGTTCGCTCATATAAAACTAATTTTTATCATGCCCTGAGACTTGAGAGTATATTTTATTACGTAGTTACAAGAACGGTTGTCTAACATATATATTTTTACTGTAGTTCTTGGGTTAGAAATCCCCTAAAATACTTTTTAAATATTTATAAACACATTTGTATCTTTAATTTAAGTGTAGGTATTCACAGGAAGTTTCGTCCCATATACTGGAAGGGAATATATTGCTCTATTCTATTCATAATTATAGTTACGAGTTGATTGTTAGACTCATTTGTCCGAATCAATAGCATGTCACCATTTCGCCATGTTTTTCTTGTGGACGAAGAAAAAATTAGATACATAAGCCCATATTTTGTGCAACAGTTAAATAATGAAGGGTTAGAAACTTTTGTATGGCATTGCAGTGTCATTTATTTCTCTTTCTATTGACATTATGTTTCTTTGACACTAATAAAAATTTTATTATGTTTAGCGTCACATTTAAACACATATTTTCAGAACTATAATTTCAGTTATTTTCTGAACCCGAAAGCAAGAATGGAAGACTAATTCTGTTGCAACTAATAATTTAATTTGGGATTGTGAAATAAGTTTGAAAAACACTGTCTGTAATGTAATAGCAAACTATGCAGATTGTAGTTTTGAAATAGCTTATTATGTGACAACTGTCTAGTTCTTAACTAGACAAATTTCTAAGAATTGATGTTGAATACATAATCTAGATAATTATTTCGATTTTTTATATTTTGCAATATGAAAGAAAATATTTTCAATATGTTAGAAATAGTTTGATGCAGTGTTTGCTTTCTGATATGTGTTAACGATCACATTTCAGAACTTATAAATATGCAAGAAAGAAAAGGTGAACATTTACCAGATTCTAACGAAGTGATCAAAACTTTTTTGAGTTTTCTTTAGAATTTAATGTCGTTGATCTTTACAATTTCCAAAGTTCAATTATTCCAATTTGTTAAATTAAACATACCTCTATATCTGCACTTCGGGATCCAATACCAGGTTAAATGACAGACCATTCATAAAGTGCAGATATGAATCCCGAACACTCATTGTTTAACTTGCGCAATTGTATAATTTTTTCCCTATATTTTACATACTTTTTAGGGGACACATTACCTTTTTAAACTTAAAAAAAATCGATTTTTCAATTTCGACCAATTTAAAAAGTCCGAAAGGCTCCGATTCTGGCAAAAAGCAGCATAAAAATCCACATTAAGCTGTTCACAATTAAGATTTTTCTGGCACCTTCAATTCAGTTTTAACCCTTTCATCTATCTCAACTTGAATCGCATTTTTCTCAGAATGAGAATTTTCAACACTGCGCGAGCTATAATTCTTAAACTATTGAACTTAGACACATGAAGTTTGAAATGAAGATGAATTATATCATTGGAGCTTCGAAAAAAAACCATTTTGCACAAAAGAGCTTTATTAAAAAAATTTGAATATAATATGACAGAAATTTTGCTAAAAATCAATTGTTAAATACACTGCTGTCCACCGTAAATGCAACACCCTGAAGGAAGCATGCAAATAATATGAAATTTACAACATGCATTAGCGGAGGTGAGATATGCAAATGATTAGAATTTCAGCGCAGACGCACATCACGCGCGCCTGTGGCGCCACTTCAAAGCGCTATTTAAGGCTTGGAGATTTCGACGATTTCAAGTACGGCAATTGTGTTTTTCTTGTGGTTTTTTCAAAAAAAACGATCAATTATGCCTCGTAGAAAACAGCGATCATCTTTTGATCAAGTATCCGAGTTCGACAGAGGAAGGATAGTGGCCTACCGAGATTGTGGATTATCTTTCAGGGAAATCGGTAGTCGTGTTGGACGAAACCAAACAACTGTAATGCGGATATGTGATCGTTGGATGCAGGAGGGTACGACGGACCGACGTGTTCGATCGCATCCACCTCAGTGCACCACTTCACGTGATGACAGGCATATTGTGCATATGGCAGTGACGGATCGCTCAGCCACATCACGAACCATAGCACAGCACATTCAGTCTGTACCGCATCATCCAGTGTCTGCGCGTACCATTCGACGCCGTTTACAGCAGAGTGGTCTGTCCGCAAGACGTCCATTGCTTCGTCTACCCTTGACGCAGAACCACAGACGTTTCCGCCGCCAATGGTGCGATGAAACAAGGATGTGGACGGCAGAATGGAATGAAATTGTCTTTACTGACGAGTCACGCTTCTGTCTGCAACACCACGATGGTCGGATTCGAGTCTGGAGACACCGTGGAGAGAGGATGCTGAACAGCTGCGTTATGCACCGCCACACTGGTCCTGCACCGGGTATTATGGTATGGGGCGGTATTGGATATCACTCTCGCACTCCTCTAGTACGCATTGCCGGTACTTTAAACAGCCAGCGCTACATCTCCGAGGTGTTGGAGCCAGTTGTCCTTCCTTACCTTCAGGGCTTGCCCACAGCCATATTTCAACAGGATAATGCGCGACCAATCGTGGCACGCATTGTCCAAGGGTTCTTCGTCAATCGCCAGATTGAATTGCTTCCCTGGCCAGCTCGCTCTCCGGATCTTTCGCCGATAGAAAACATGTGGTCCATGGTTGCTCAACGATTGACCCAGAATACATCCCCAGCTGCCACACCAGATCAACTTTGGCAACGTGTGGAAGCTGCTTGGTCTGCTGTACCCCAAGAACACATCCAAAGTGTCTTTGAATCAATGCCTAGGCGTGTGGCAGCGGTGATCTCCAACAATGGCGGCTACTCTGGCTACTGATTTTGGCAGGAACCACACTTCACAGAAGTCTATAAATTTAATCATTTGATACTTGGTCAACATGTTATCTACAAAATAAATTTTGTTGTGATATCTCTTGTCTTTCTTGGTGTTGCAATTTGGGTGGCCAGCAGTGTATTAATTGATTATTTCATGTGTTACTTGAGTTATATTTTTGGTTTTAATTTAAAATATAAGTACTTTGTTTCTCATTTCAGTCATTATTTTGATAGAAAATGCATTGGTTGGCTCAGAAAGTTGCGCGAGGTTTTCATAAATATTTGTCTCTTAGATTGAGTTTTTATGTAAATTCGAATAAAATATTACTTAATTTTTAAATATAGTCCTAACTTTTCTGTATTGTGTAGTAAAGAGTGTTTATATAAACACTGTTGAAGAAAGTTTCATTGTGATACACAGCAAACTTTTGAAGAGACAGTTTATCGAAATTAGGCTGCTTTTCTTTCTGATTTAAATGCTTAAAGGTACTGTGCACCCCTGATTCACATCTTTATTATTAAAATACCATAGATTTATAACTTTTAAAGTTAGAAAATGTACTACAGTAATACATAACATTTCCATATTTTCCAGGTTCTTTGACCCAGGGCCTTGATACCATAATGCTCGCTATCCCATGAGTCCTGAAATAAGATAATGACCCAAATATACTGTTGAAGTCCTCATAACCGAATAATCAATAATTTTTTCCCCCAAAAACTTATTTCTAGTTAAGGGATAAGCAAGAGTGATAAGTGCTTACTACAGGCTTGTAAAAATATATTTCGATGTTTAGTTTTATTTTAAAAATGCATGTGATATGGAAGTATGAATATATATGATGGAAGTATGAATGTCGAATATTTTACTTATTGAGTCGGGCATTGCAGTACCTGCGTCACAATATTTGTCTCATGCTGTAGAAATTTAAAATTTAACTCTCGTATTGAACTACAACCATTTATAAATAATATGTGCTGCTTATACAGTGCGCTCAACTCTATAGCATGCGACTCTATTGTATTTTTCTTGCTAACTTACACATGCATATTTATCTAAAACCTATAAATATTTTAGATCCAACTACTAGTCACTTGAAGTTCAAATTTACAAGTGACAGCACAAACAGTCGTAAAACACGCAATTACGTCACATCCACTGTAAAAATGTCCGGAAATATTTGCGTGTTTGTCCATACGATGAGACACACGTCGTTTCAAAACAGTTCTACCCCAATCTTTTTTCTAACTCCCGAGATAACGATCTCGAAACAGCGCATACATAAAGTGCAAATACGCAATGCTTAATTGCTTGTGGAGTACAATTAGATAAAGAACCAGACATTTTTGAGATACAAGCCAATATGTGAGAATAATTATTAGTGTACATGGATAAGATTAGATTGTTAGATGACTATTAGATAAAATCTCATCTAATTATGATGGCTTATTATGCGGCAGTTGGACTTGTTGATTGCAGTGAGACACGTAAACATGCTCGTGTCCCTCACGAATATTTTGTTGACCACAACTAATCGATATTTCTAACATTGCTCTTAAAGAATCCCAGGGGAGCTAAGTCCTAGGGGCCCGAACCCATTGTATCACCCAATATTTTTATGGTGGAACCCCTGCATCCCCAAAAATGAATGGTAGATATAACTAATATGAGATACTAAGGGTATCCAAATATGCAGAGTTGCTTGAACTCATTAGATCCTGTTAACCAGATAACCATCAGAAGAGCCCGAGCCTCTTTTAAAGGGACTTAACAAGTTTGATGGACACTCCTGGATACTTTATTAAAAGCAATAACAATAAAATAATTAATTACATTAGATTCTGTTGACGGTATAACGGGAGCTGATACATGTTAAATCTGTCGTGTCCTCAAATGTCCTCACATTGGCGTGGTGTAGAAGTTTGGAGAGTGGAGTGTCAGCTCAGGTGTTGATCTCGTCATCTGACCATGGTTCAAAATTAAGAGGCGTTGTCTATGGATCTTTCCCTTCGGAATTGAACCCGGACCGTCGCCAATATTCCTGTTGCTCCAGTGCGACTTTAATTAACTGTAACGACTTTAATTAACTAATGATGGATGCCAAGACCAGAGGCTCGAACCTCTTGAACTTCCCAATATTTTTATGTTTGGGGTCCGCCCTTCTTAAAACATGAGAGATAAATATAATTGGAAAAGATGAATATAAACAAAATAACCCAAATCACGAAGGAACTGAGTATCTTATTTGACCGTGCCCCCAGTAATTTCGCGTAGTTGACGTTTCTGGAAATTACGGACAAGCCGAAGGGTCAGGTCAAGGGTCAATGTTGACATCGTGATCCTGTGGTGCAGGTTGAATATTTGTAACTAACTGACTCCAATGTCGCTCGACTATAGTATAGTTGTTTTTCTGTACCAACAGGCTGACTAATAAACCGTTCTAGACAGGTTCTAATAAAGCAGGTAATAATCTAAAACTGTTACTGTTGTGAATTGCAATAAAAATCCTTCAATTTCTTGCAGTAGTGAAAGGAATATGAAAAAGGGTGATCCCTGGTTACACTATCATCGACTTAAATCACAGCTCCCATCAGGTTGGTTGGTTGGTAGTTGAATTAATGCACTGGAGCAACACATCAAGCTATTGGCGATGGTCTGGGATGAATCCCGAATGGAAAGATCCAAGGATAACACCTCGTAATTATGACGAAGGCTTCCACCAAGATCGTGATGCTAACGTTTTCGGTATGTCCGTACTCTTGAAAGGATGTTTTAAATTTTTATTGTGTTCTAGGATGGATCTTTTCTGGCAATTCGAAGGCAAGAAGTAAAGGGGCCAGTTTGTATAATCTGGATGTATCCGCCATTTTTGAAATGGTTGGCTTTCAGTTGAAGGTCTCCAGGCAACATAGTGATAAACCACAAAATATGTGTGCAGTAATGAAAAACAAAAAACAAAAACAAAATAGTCAAGAGGATCAAGAGAATTTCAGATTGTTTGAATGAGTGCTTAACCCTCCGTTATATCAGTCCTGATATATGTACGGTGACTTTTTCAATGTTTATCAATATTACACAATAAAAGGACAACTATAAAAATATATTTGTAAATTTAAGTAACGCATTTTTTAGTTGTTTAATTTTTAATGAATAATTAATGCGTATGTAACTAGAGGAAAGAAAACGCCGAGCACCTTATAGATCTCATTTGTTAAAAAAAGACACGTGTTTAATTGGGGATTGATGTTCGAAAGTTTAAGATAACATGACCTCATGAACAGTGGATAATATTGGAATTTTTTTAAACTTGAAAATCGTTCTGAAAGATTTAAAGAGTGGCTTATCATTGTGTTGCCCGATCCTCAATTTTTTTAGGATCTGTTGTCAATTAGTAATAAGGTTATAGAACTTTAATTATGACAACAATTTCCCAAGGTTTGTATTTTGATATTGTTCAAAAGCATGACAATGCAAAATAAGAGCGAACTGCGAATATTACACAAATACAGCACCTTGAATGAACCTTTTAATCATGTACTCACAACTGTTGGATCTAGAATAGGGAAATAGAAGCATATATTCCTCTTTTACATAAAGTTAAAGAAATTGAATAAAGTTATTCTTAGCTGAACTGGTATTCTCAGTAATTGAGGTTATAGTTAGGGAGTTTATAAATAAATGCTGTGGCCTCTGAAAAGCATCAAAAGTTTTATTGATCACATTTGCATTTTATAGCAAGAATAACAGAGGAATTTATTGCCGACCATTATTTAATTGTGTTATCTGGTAGGAAAAATAAAGCCCTACGGCCGGAACAGCTTAAAGGGCTCTTGTTGCTTCATGAGGCACATTCGCTAAATTGATGCATTTAACGTTGAAAGATTTTGAATTAGAGTATTAATTTATCGAATCAATAAGTCAATTACAAATGGTAAAAAAAGAAATAAAAAGAATCAAGTCTTTTGCTGTGACTGACTATTTTTTGAGATGAGTACAACTAAAAAGATCCTAAGCCTTTTTAAAGCCTCACAGGTAAGTTGCTTTTTGTTTTGCTTGATGATATTCGCGTGGCAAGACGTGTGAAAGGCAGTGTAGCTTTGACCGCCAAAAAGTACTCAGTGAAGAAAAGCTACACTGCTATAAATAGTACTATATTGTAATTTTTGCAGTGGTAGCTAATCACTATAATACATCCCCCACAAAATTTTAGCAGTGACTCAATTCAATAGATGCTACTACTTGATATATTGCCAATTTTGTAAAAGCTGTATTCAGATCACCGGTATATGCGTGATCGTGCAATGGATAATTGCGATGTGAATTGTCCTGTGGTGCCTTTAGTAGCTGAGTGTGAGACGCAGTGCTAAAATCGACCTTCTAATGAAATAGACTGAGCATGCACACGCACCTTCATGTTATTTCTTCCGATGCTGCTTGACTTGATCATGCAACGCTAGATAGGTATTTTAATTAACGTCACACTAGAGCAACACAATGGGCTATTGGTGACTGTCCGGGATCAATCGCAAAGGGAAAGATTCGAGGACAACACCTCCACCTAATTTTGAGCTACGGTCAGATGACGAGGCAACACCTGAGCTGGCACCCCACTCTCCAAACTTCCACACAACCCCAACTTGAGGACATTTGAGGCCCCGGCGGATTTAACGAGTACCAGTCCCCTTTGTACACGACAGTCCTTGGTTGGATTTGAACTCGCAACCCTCCGGTTGCTAATCCGTTACTCTTCCAACCGGGCTATAGCGACCCAATCATGCAATGGATGATTGCGATGTGAATTGTCCTGTGGTGCCTTTAGTAGCCGAGTGTGAGGCACAGTGATAAAATCGACCTTCTAATGGAATAGACGGAGCTTCATGTTATTTCTACCAATGCT
The DNA here is from genome assembly GCA_933210815.1 of Meta bourneti. NCBI lineage: Eukaryota > Metazoa > Arthropoda > Arachnida > Araneae > Tetragnathidae > Meta > Meta bourneti. The sequence continues at coordinate 59,383,767 of OW119926.1, forward strand.
GCTTGGCTTGCAAATCTGTTACTTGTAGGAAAAAGCATGAATCCTAAATGGGACAAATTATTTATTGGTTACAGATATTATCCAGCGTGATTGAAAACACTAGTTTAAGCTTCGATAGCCAATCGGACCTTAACGATTCGTAAGCCCACGTGACTTACCCTTCTAAGATCTAACGACAGCGATTCTGCCCACATGTCTGTCTATTTCATTAGAAGATCCATGCATGCTAAGAGGAGGCTGCGTGGCACCGAAGAGTGAAGTGCAGTGTCTGTTATCATGGGGCTTCAGGCAGTTGGAAGTGACTGGCATCGCAAATGCAATTTAACCACTCACCTAAGACTATCCATCCAAGTGTTTGTCGATTGTTGCAAGCACCATCAGGCTTGGTTTAGAAAGTGTGTGTAATAATTTTGTGATTTCATTTCAAATGATGGGACATATATAAAATATTTCTTGTTCGATATAAAAAGTCATACCCATTATTTTAAAGGAAATGAATATTCACTTGAACAGTGACATGTTGCATCATTATACAGGCCCAAAAAATAGGAATCTACCAAACTCGCGTGTATTTTGAAATGTTGCGGGGACAGTCAAAATCGATTCAAAATCACCAAAACTATTTTTTTTAAATTTTAGCGTTAAAAATTAAGCGGTATCGAATTCTGTGGGTAGGAAACATAATTTTTCAATTACGATAATTTTTGACAGTTAGATGTGCAACAACGAAGATAAAATAGATAAGTATAGTACATCTACTAAAAGATGAGTTTTCTATTGAAATTTTTTGACATTCTCCTGATTTCAAAATGTTTCCTATCCATCTGGTTTTAATTTATTTACTTTTATCCTTTAAATCTGTTGTAGATATCTAAGTGAAAACGTGAAATTCATCATGCTTCCAAATTTTTAAAGTTTGGTTTAAAATTTTGTCTAACCTAAGCTTTGCAAAATTTTAGGTATTTTAGAGCAAACAATTTTTTTGCTGTACAATAAAGCAACACCTTATCAAATGGTAATTAATTAAGGTCGCACTAGAGCAACACAACGGGCTATTGACGACGGTCCGGGATACCAAGAACAACACGTAATTTTGAACCCCGATCAGATGACGAGGCAACACCTGAGCTGGCACCCCACTCTTCAAACTTCCGCACCACGCCAACGTGAGGACATTTGAGGCCACGACAGATTTAACGTGTACCATCCCCCTTTGTACACGACGGTATGGTTGGATTCGAACCCTCCGGTTGCTAGTACGTTACTCTTCCAACCGGGCCACAGGGCCCTCCTTATCAAATGGAGTGTATTTGATTCATATGTATGCAAACTATTATGTGAATCAAAAGTTTGGCAATACTTGGAAAATTAGTGCGCTATCAACGTTTGCTAATTTATCAAAATTTTTGAACACGTATTATGTAATGACATGTAATGTCTTCCAAACGACTTAAGTCTTGGATCAAACTTTATATATATGCATTTAAGTAGAAAAACGGGCTGTGCAAATTTCATAACAATAATTGTAAGAGTTCAGAAACTCCGCACCAATTTTATTTCAAGAGGACTTGAAGTAAAATTGTTCAATGTTCAACTATAAAAGATACACTACACAAGATCACGTGTTTTAGTAAATACACTGTACTTTGAATGCTTAAAAGTTAGAACATGAGTGTATGAACTTCAATTTGTTGACGAGAGAGCTTTCTGCAGACAGTTCTAATTCAGAGCACGGCTAAAATTTTGAACTTCAATTACCCTTACGTAATTACATGAGATCTGAGAAGTCAATTTAATTAGGAGCAATAGGAATAGTTTTGCTCAAAGCAGTAAACGAAGTTCATATAGGGATGGTTATGGAATTCTATAACAGTTCGACGAGAATTGAATCGAGCCCGGAAATCTCTTAGGCAGCTCCTTCTCTAAGTGCCCTGCTTAACTTGACTAGTTTTACAGTTCTTTGTTTCGAAATTGGAAAGAACAATCCAGTTACTCGTTTACTACAGCAGATGGCGCCACAAGTGTCAACAATGAGCTGTCAAAAGTCAGTGAAAATGAGCACAAGAGCTCTTGTGCTTCTCACGTTGGAAGGCATCCTTGCTTTGACAGTAAAGATGCGATTTTTTGTTGTTTCACATACGCTTTCGCTACAGTTCGCGCTTCGTTTCCCCTGTATAAGAGTGCCTTAAAACTGCCGAATGGTGAGTATTCTCTTATCTATTTTGGATATGCATATTTTTTTGTTTTGCTGCATAAAATAGTTATTAAATGTGGTTGTTGGAAGGCAGTCAGTTATTTACAGTTCGTTGCTTCTGCTATAGAAGGCAACGAATTTTCATACATTAAAATCGTTTGATTGTTTCCAGCTGTCCAATTTTTTTCAAAAATTCGATCGAGAAATTCGAAATGTGTGAACAAATAGTAATCTTTTTACAAATCGAATTCGAATTGTGCACTAACTTCATCTGAATTCAAAAATGCATTGGTACTTTTTATGTCTGATAGCAACAGAAATGATGCCCGTTGTACAATCGATCCAATGGGGCGTTATACTTTTCACTTAAAAAATAATTTCAAAAACAGAATGTTAGATGTGATTAATGAGGCGTTATACACTACACTCGAAAGAAATAATATGAAAAACAAAGTGTTGAATGGGATCAATTTTAAAATCCTTAGACATGTTTGTAAATAAAAATTGTTTGGATAAAATCTCAGAAAAATGCACGATTTCGATTTTAATAATGGCTTATATGCTCATCCTCCCCCAGCAGTTCTCTAACACGCGCAGAAATGTTTGTTTATTTTAGTTAGAAGCAGTTTTTTTCGGCTACGACTTCAATTTATTCATATCTTAAAAGCGTTTTAATAGGTATTAAAAAATGTTGAAAACTACTGTGAATCACACTGTAGCACTGTTTCACATCGTGAAGATCTCAAAGTTTCTGTTTGAAAAAGCTTTCATAATAATTGAAAAATGTTAAAGGAAAATTTAATTTAAATAAATATCCTCATTTCTTATCTATTAAGCAAGGAATGGAATACAACTATCAAATTAATTAATTTACTCCAAGGTCATTCTAGGGATCACTTTTTATCGTTTTGTTCATATACAAGTATGTTTGGTTAAGCGACAAATTATTTTCGATCATTCAGTATTTCTATAAATTATTTCAGTAGGTCTGAAATGTCAAACCAAAAGATTCCAAGTATTCCTTCTTAGCTATAGAAACTCTCGCGTCGGTTTTGTGGACTGTAATTTTTAATCCTATAAAACTATTATTCTACAAATAAGCGTTTATTAAAAGTAAAACATTAACAATTAAATACACAGCAAACGAAACGCCCAATGGCTTTAAACTACATGAAGAATAAATACAATATGACTCCTATTTTTAAAATTTAAGAAACAAAAACATCAGAACTTCTATTATCTTTTGAAGCTACTGATGTTCGCCTTACCAGACTTTCTCAAGAAATTCTATCACAAAATAATCTGGACGAGAATGACTATCTTAAGTTATAAAAGAGATTGAGGCAACTTACACCAAGGTGTTGAAAGTTGAAGTTGAATTCTATGTCATTTGATGTCAGTCTTGTGGATATAAATGTCATCCAATGACCAAACAAAAAATTCACTAAAATAGTTCGATTGGCATTCCGATGTGGTAATAGGCAAGTCTGAGGTATATAATTGTTAGCCTCAGACTTTAGGCAAATAAGGCTTCTTTCATTTGATATTTTGATGTCAAAGTTTGCTTTAGATAAGCTGTTGGACAGACGGTGCTCCACCTCTCTTAATAAAAACTAAAGGAATACTAAATTTTTGCCATGTGTAAAATTCATTCATACAAAATGACAGGTCTTCACCCATAATGTTTTCTTTCAAAGAAGTTTTTAGCAGTGATCTTCACAAAACGTTAAAACTTCTTGTTCGTCTTGATTGTTATATCTTGGAGAATATTTGTATAGAAAGCTTCAAATTTTATCCCTAGTTCTTGTCGATTTGTTGGTAGCAGATCTAACTGAGTGATGTACCCTTCAACTTCATCTTATGAATGTTTCAACTACGAGTCCTTCAAACAAAGGTATATGCAAACAAAGGTATATGCTTCGTTATATGCTTTTTAAGTCATAATGTGATCTCTAGCTGTGGTTATTCTGCTGGACGTATCCATTTGCTTTGGGCTGAATCATCATTATAAATAATTAGGCACACATTCTGAAAATAATTTCGAAGGAGGCCCAATCGTCTCTCTTGGTTTTATATTCCAAACAATAGATCTTAATGCTAAATGAACATTATATTTAATTAATTAACTGATTTTAGATATATCTACGTGCATTTTACCTGTTATAAACGAAACTTCGATTTATGCTGATTAAATTAGTTTCAGAGTGTATTTTTGATTGTTTTGTAACATTTAAAATATTTTGGTGAGGGCTTGAGTCATGTGGACTCTTCTCCTTAAATACGTTCTTGGTCACTCAAGTCTAGGAGAATAGAGATTTTTCTCGTCTTGGTCCAATCCCTTCCCATTCAGACAGCAACCTAATCACATTGATGGATTCTTCACTTGCTTTGGCAACCGACAAATTGCTATGAGAAGCTCTTTCTGTTAAGCTAAATTTAGGTGGCAGTAGGTTTTTGTGATGGAATGTGTTTTATGTACCTATTCCGGACATGGCGTCACTGGCTTGATTTTCGAACACGATTTCAGTACGTCTCCAATAGAAGTTCCAAAACATGAGTTCTGAATTGATAGATAACATTTAATGGATCAACGCCAATTGGATTAAACTCCAAAGTCGCCAAAACTGCAATAAACTACATTTTAAGATAACTCCAATATGTATCATGTGATAGCATTTGGGTAACAGGTAGTAAAATCTCAGTTTTTCGTCTAGTTTGTTTCCACTGAAAATCCCTCCCACAATCCTAAATGAGCATTTTGTTTGTAAATATATTTGAATATTTTCAGACAGGTTTACGATTTTTCTGCTTATGGGTTTTACAAAACTTCGATTTACATCGATTAAGCTAACTTCACCATTTGTTTTTGCAATGTCTGAATACGCCCCAACAACTAAATGAACTTGCTCACCAATATTTAAGTATCTTTAGTTGGCGAGAGGTACACTGGTAAAACGGCTAAATTTGAATGTGACAATTCAAACCTAACAAGCACCTGAAGTAAATTTCATACACACAGCCAAAACAACTGATAATAGAGAAAAATAAATTGATAATTGTTGATTATTGACGCTTAATGATTCAGATTACTATAAATTCTCCAAAAATTTGCAATCGTTCATGATTAATATAAGACATAAGACGTGATTCAGTGAAGTAAATTAAAAAAATTGAAAAAAAAAGTTCAACTGTGCTACAAAAAAGGGATTGGATATAAGTGTTTCTAACCGTTTTATTTAATTCTTGATGATTTTAGTGAACAAGATTTAAAATGAAGTTTTAAAAGGGATCGGTTATTTGGGGTTTAAGAGGTTTATTTTGTATCTCTGTGTGGTAATTTTTGCTGCACGAGCGCTTATTGGATCTACATTGTGCTTAAGAGGAAAATGTGCCTTGATTTCTAATGGGAAGCTTGGGCCCTTTCAGCTAGTTCCTTTCTATGCCACTAGGGTTGAATTACTCTCACAAGACTTTCTCAAGATATACATATGTTTGTTAGTTTGAAAAGTTATCGCGATACGAATTGTGTCCACAAGCAATTATTTTCAAATTTTTAGAACGTACAAATTGAGTTTTTACCAGACTTTTCCTTCTAGTATTTGAGAAACGAAGTTCGTTTTCAAAAGTTTTAAATCAGCATTCGTTTTAAAGGTTTCAGATGAAAGTCGTCCATGTTGAATTTTCATTTGTCTTTCAATTCCTTTGGTAATTTAAGTGTTAACAAAGGTCAATAGTTAGCATCAAGTCCCGACACTAATAGTCATACCTGCCTCATATATTATTGAAATGAATATTGCGAGTATGCTGCCATTTCATTCTTATGATTGCATTTTTATTAAAATGTGTAGAATATAAGTCAGACCCACGTGTGTCATCACCAGCTTCGTCATGTGTTGCAATTGAGATTCACGTTCCGGTAGAAAGCTTTCATGAAAACAATTGTAGTTGTTCAAGATAAAGAAAAAGGCTACATCAAGTTTTACGTTATGCATTTATCTTACTTAATAGAGTGAAGAAATTAACATATTTGTTTTTCTATCACAAGTCGTATGTCTTGTTTATATTTATGCATGTGTAACTTTTATGAATTTCAGGATCCACGACATATGCTTTTCGCGACCTATTATATTTTCGAAAATGGAAAACAGTCTAATTCTCTAAAGAATAATACACCCTTAAGATTTGCTTTGTAGAGATTGATTTATATATCAATTAGAATTGCTGAAAAGCACTAACTGTAACATATGATAGAAAATTTCTTCGAAGATCAGTAAAATACTTGGGAACAATTTTAAATTCTAAATTAAGGTTGAACACTTTAATCTATTTTTAATAATTCGTTAATTTAATATTCTATTTTTAAAATATAAATTTTTGCAAAAGAAAATCTGCTGAATAAGAAGCATTTATTAATTAAATGTTTAACTTATAAATCAAATGAGATAGAGTTTATTTCACTCTTCAGCTTTAAAGAACACTGAAAATAAATACATGCTTTTCTCAAATATAAATTTTCATTTCAGAATAAGAATTTACTGTGTTAAAAATTTTAAATAAAATAAATAAATTTCGTAAATAAAATGAATGAGTTTTAAATAAATAAGTCTAAAATTACTGTTTGTTTACCATTTTTATGGCGGTTATGGTGCGACGATCTATCAAAAAAAGCCACAGCTGTCCAATTTTTGGACGCAACACATGTTAAGAACCTCTGTAAGTATGCATTTTGATTCATACTCAATTTCTAGAATAGGAAATTATTTTAAAAACGCACTGTTTCAACAGGGTTTTATATTTTAACGGATGGTCATAGTGCAAACTAAAATTGGTTAGCAGTTAAACCCGCTATACGGTCAAATATTTTTTTAAAATAGACTCATGCCCAAAAACTAAGGATAATGCAACCCGAGATTAAATCTCGTGCCAAGTACCTGCACCGAAGTACCTTAAATGACAAATGGATATTCCGCAAGCTATGTGGAATAAAATAAGAACATCCACATGCCTCATGGTGCTACTGGGAACTAAAGAAATGAAAATTAAATGGCTAAGTGCAGGTTTAGTTATTCCGAAAAGATATTTTTTGCTCTGTTAAAATCAACCTAATAGGGAATGTGTTGACCTCTGACCCTAATACAGGCGTGTCTACCTAACGTGTAGACATGTTTTCCTGTTCAAGAGTTCCTGTGGCAATGAGTTCCAATCGTGCACTAGTACACGTCTTTGCTCTTGCGTGGTCTTTGGTGGTGGTGTGTGAGCTGCAATGCGACACCCGAGAGCTTCCCAAGCATGATTTATTGGATTGAGGTCAGGTGACTTTGATACGAATTCAGAAATATCCCTAATTTTGGACACGCGTGTGCTTCTACAAATCTAATTTTTCAAATTAGTGACTTAACATCATCATTGTGGTAGAACATTCATTAAAACATTGTTTGATATTAAATAGCTTATAAATAACTAGACGCATTTTTCGTAGTTCATTGTTCGTTCGTAGTTCATCACATAAATGTGCTCTTGAAAGGATAACATTTTTTACCTTTGATTGCAACGCAAGTTAAGAGGAAAGCACTGTGAAATATCGTGTTATCAGTTCCACTGAAAATGGCCATGCGCAAAACGTAGCATCGACATACCTTTAGCCTCGTTATCTTTCTTTCCACGTAATGTTAGTATAGGTGTGTTAATTATCTGCCGGCGGTAGATGCGGGTAGGTTTCGAAATCGGTATCACATCGGGAAAAGAAGCTGCTTTTATTCAAAAAAAAACAACCTAAAGCTTTATTAATTTCCCACCATCGCTGTTTTGTGTCCTTGGATCTATTTCAATCGTTATATGACGTAATTAGTGTACTATGGTGTAAATATGCTTGGTGAAAGGTAAGTTTGAAAAGTTCGCTCTTGTTAAGTCACACCTACCATTTGAATACCAAATGTTGGAGTAGAAGTTTATTGGGATTTTAGTAAATATGTGTCTCACATTTTTGGTGTTTGTTTCAGAAATAAGCAGAACTACTCTCATTATACTTAGAACTAATTTTTATGGTTTGCAATGTTAGTTACAATATTTTAAATGTCCTCTTGGATTGTTAATTATATTCATTGATATATCATTTTCCGGAGGAATTACTTTGTTTTAAGCGACTTTTTTACATGTACTTACGCGATACTTTTGACATGTGTACTAAATTATTTATATTTTTATTGACTTTATACTTCTTTAACTGATTTCCTTTTTCACCATGTTATTTTTAGTTAATCAACTTTATTTAAAAAATGGCGTTCCACCATCACTCGAAAACAGTTATCGCTAGCAACAGTGTATCTCTAACACAAACGAGGACAACGACAGTTTTGGTAGATACGTCTATGTTATTTGCAGAAAGAAAATATCGTTTTTATCAGTTAAATTTTATTGTGTTATAAAATTGCCTTTAAGCACGGACTTTTACTAAAAAATTCGTGGACTTCAAACACCTTTATACTGCCAATGAGGAAGAAGTATTTTTTATCATTTAAGTTGACAAACTTCTAAAATGTGAAATCCACGACTATTATCAGTTCCAGTATTGGACATTATTTCTTTCACAGCCTGATGTTATTTCACGATGCTGATCAAAACATTGCGTCGAATGTTCCAAATGTCCGCGTTGGTATCGAATGCTCCAAAGAAGTTGTTTATTTTGAATGTAAAATGGAGATATATATCTGTTAAGACCAACTCTAATTTTATAATAAAAGTAATTTGTTTCTAAATTACGAGCTCCCTTTCAAGAGATATTCTTATACGCTGAAAACAGAATGAATATCCAGTTCAAACATTAGACATTATTTCTTTCAAAACCTGATGTCATTTCGTGATGCTGATCAAAACATTGCGTCGAATGTTCCAAATGTCCGCGTTAGTATAGAATGCTCCAAAGAAGTTGTTTATTTTGAATGTAAAATGGAGATATATATCTGTTAAGACCAACTCTAATTTTATAATAAAAGTAATTTGTTTCTAAATTACGAGCTCCCTTTCAAGTGATATTCTTATACGCTGAAAACAGAATGAATAATCCAGTTCAAACATTAGACATTATTTCTTTCAAAACCTGATGTCATTTCGTGATGCTGATCAAAACATTGCGTCGAATGTTCCAAATGTCCGCGTTAGTATAGAATGCTCCAAAGAAGTTGTTTATTTTGAATGTAAAATGGAGATATATATCTGTTAAGACCAACTCTAATTTTATAATAAAAGTAATTTGTTTCTAAATTACGAGCTCCCTTTCAAGTGATATTCTTATACGCTGAAAACAGAGTGAATAATCCAGTTCAAACCTTAGACATTATTTCTTTCAAAACCTGATGTCATTTCGTGATGATGATCAAAACATTACGTCGAATGTTCCGAATGTCCGCTTTGGTGTGGAATGTTCCACAGAAGTTGTTTATCTTGAATGTAAAATGGAGATATATATCTGTTAAGAAACTAATTTTATAATAAACGCAATTTGTTTCTAAATTACGAGCTCCCTTTCAAGTGATATTTGTTATAGACTGAAAACAGAATGAATAAGATGAAACGAAAAAAGTTTCCAACGTGGTCCGTTCGAATCGAAGTATTCAATGACTGGACAATTGTTATGCAAGGCACTCTCCCGTATCCCCAAAAAGATGGAAAGATAAGGGATTAGATTCTTCGCTTTCTTCCATCAAGGCATTGTTTCGTAAGTTTCCAGAAACTGAATCGCGCTTCCTATTTTTAAAGTCGATTTTCCAGTTCTAAAAAAAGTTAAGAGTTTCACGCATCAGATATTTTTGATTTGAGAAACGATACTGTTCTATCAATTTTACTTATTTTAAAAGGTTCTTTATTACTGCTATTGTTCTACTGTTTTATTCAACTGAATTTATTTCGTATTAGTATTGTAAAATTAAAAAAAATTAAATTGTATTTTCCTTTCGTTTTTTATAACTAATTGTTAGGCAGGCTTTGGCATCGAAGCCCATATTCGCATTGTATGAATAGCAGTTTTCGTTAACAAAAGTTTAACTTGCAATTCAGATTTTATTTAAACTTAGCATGGTTACTTGACTAATTTTACTTAAAGGGAATACTTTTCACATTTAGGTTTGGATACTCTTAAATTTTAATTTTTATTTTCTTCTCAAGATATTCAAATTTCGGTAAAACTGAAGAGAACATGGTACCTGCTACTCGCCAAATTGGCGACTAAAATTTTTGTCGCCAAAAGGCTATTTGTATTGACCACCATATTGGATGACTTCCACTTTTTTTCAAATGGTCCAACTCAAAAAACATGATTTTTAGAGAAAGTATGTCTAATGTAGAAAACTACACTTTTCCCAGCAAATATCCTAATTCAATACAGAACCGCCAGATGGCAGAAGTGTTTTACACCATGCTATGTATTTTTATGTTTTTATAGTAATGGAAACTTTAAATCGTTTTACCTCATCAATGTGATTTTTTTGAGTTGCGTCATTGTTGCAGCCCATGAGCGATAGATTGTTCAGTAAAAATATCAGTTTTAGGAATATAATTTAAGGAATATGGAAAGACAGCTATCAGTTGCACACATGTATGCAGAAATTAATAGGGCCCTATGGAGTTAAATGTTATTACGTTATTCTATTCCTTGATTTATTTCAGATAACTCTTTTCAAATTTTCCATAAACTAAATTTAAATTTGTTATCAGGACATTACTTTTCAGGTTCGATCCTTCCCTGGGTGCATCTATCTCTTTTGTGCCAATAAAACTTTCCTCTTGTGTACGTACATTTCCTTGACGTTGTTAGGCGCAGCTTGGCTAAATATGGTACTTGCGCCATAAAACCCAATCAACCATGCCATTCCAGTTATGTAGGAAGTTTTTCTGTTTTCTCATTTTACATCTCACAACTTTACTCTAGGGATTAATTTGTTGTTGATTATGCCTTCATTCATTAAAAATGTAAAACTTGACAGAATAACTTTAATTTATTTTTAAATAGATATTTGGAACTACTCATCGCAATTGTTTTGTTTTATAACCGGTGCAGATTTGGTTCATGCGATCCATGATCCAGACGATGCTATACAAGACCCTTTTTTCATGTCACATCAGAGAAATAAAAAGAGAAATCGTCTCATGCTTTCATGAATAAAATAAATATGTCAATAAAATTAAAAAATTGATGAGAAATGTTCTGAGAATGTCTTCCTCAACTTCATGTCTTGAAATCTCCTTATTTTGCATTATTCTAAAAATCCCTTCTTCTGAGCATGGGAAGTATAGCTTTGCTAGTTTTCAATTTGCCTGCAGAATATAGTCTCGAAATATTTTATAACTGTAGAATGCCTAACATGTACATATGGCACATCAAGACCAAAGGATACACGATTTTTGTCCTATTGTTTTCCAGCATCTTCAGAAAAACTGTTTTGATTGCAACCATTCTGATCTTCCGTGCATCGAAGTCACAGATGTCTTGTAAACAATGTACTCTTTTTTCACGTACCTTCTTAGAAAGAAATCCAGCGTCTTAATACCGAGTGAGAGAGAGTGGATCCGATTAGAATCTAATGACAAAGTGTAATCGGTCTTTCTGCTCTTTTTGATGCCAGTCTTTAGAAAATACACTACCCAAAGTGTTATTGCATTATCCCAGAAGGCGGATAGCTTATATTCTCAGTTTCTCCGTAAGAGAATAAACTGTATGAGAATGTAAGTGGCGTTGCGGTAATGATAACAGACTTTGTTCCGAAAAAGCAAAACGTAGTACGCATGTTGTCGCTAGTATCAAGTTAGATGACAGGCTGCAGATAAATACGGATTTGAAATTTCAAGTTCTCACAGTTTAACTGGCACAAATGTATTAATTTTCCGTTATACACTTATTTTATTAGTATAAATACCATGCAAAGATTAAAAATCTGTTTAATCTAACTATGAGAGGAACCTTCAGTGTAAGCCAGTGGTCGATATAACAGGGTTAGAGGTCGATAGAAAAATATTAGACACCATTGTACGGGTAATATTTAATTCGGTTAACTTGGATTGCCTCCATCCTGAATGACAACGCAATTAAGAGTGAATATAGAATTCCGTGGCGATTTGGCTGAAACTTACTAATTTTGAACACAACATTGCTAATCTTGTCAAGATTCCCGAAGCACACCCTTCACATTGACAACATCAATAAATTGCATACTACGTTAATAAAAGTCTTATTTTAGTATATATAAGGAATATTATATTATTGTTATTTTGTTATCTAAATTAAATTTTATATATTATTTATCCATCCTATCAAATATGTAATGTTAAGAAGGATGTCAAAAACAAAAACGTATCCCCTTGTTGTTTAGCCAATATAATAATATATACTATAGTATGCGTACAATAAACACCGTAACTATAAAATAAACAATCTAAAAATTCACATAAGCGTCATTTCTGCTTGTCCTACTATAGTTACGTAATAGTAAAATAGAGGAGATCGGTAAAAGTCCAGAAACTGTTGAAGGGTTCGACGGTGAAAGAAGTTTGGCGACCCCTGGCGTTTGGCGACCCCTAGCAAACAGTAGACTTCCTGTTGCCCAAATGCTCTCGCATCGGGGTTGTTTTACCCTCCCCAGTGGTTTTGACGAGATACTTCGTCCATCAAGATCTGGTCAAGTTTGTCAATGAGAAGATATCTCGTCCATTAAGATCTGGTCAGTATGTAAAAGACGAAATACATCGTCGAGACAAAACTGTCCTAATACTCCTAGGGGGAATGGAAGTTTATATAGGAAAGGTTTTGTATCAGAGGATGGACTACTACAAGGTCAGTTTTTGAAGCGAAGATAAAGTACGAGAAGGGTTAAAATGTAGTTTATCGGCGTTTCGAGTTTAATTTACCAATAAGCTATTATTCATCACTTCGGAATTCATTCTTTGGAATTTTTGTTGACGACGTGTTGAAATCGTGTTTGAAAAACAAGCCAAGTGAAGTCGCGTCCCGAATACGTAAATGGAACAAGTTCCGATGCAAAAACATTAGCCCTACGTAAATTTTGCTTGAAGGAAATATCATCTCAACAAGGCAAACTGTACATTACAGTAAAAAAAGCGTTTCATATTTCATGATATGTGGAGAGTGTCTGAACAATCATATTGAAGAGTACACTGCTGCGGACGCTGTTTTCAAATAAAATGTTTTTGAAATTTGATATTCTGTAAGCAGTTGTATTCATTTATAGCCCAAGGCCGCCTTGGGCAGTTTTGTCTTGCTACCGGTTTGAAAATTATACGCAGTAACCTCAATAATAACTTTGAATCATCTTATATGTCGACTATTTATTACGCCATCCCACAAAGCCATATTTCCCCTTCTCATACTAAACAGTAGTCATTATCGTAAAACTAATATATTTTCTCTTTTTTTCTTTTCAGAAAATGAGATTCAAATCCTGTTTTTCATCTACTATAGAGCGAGGTATCCATTCTTGACCATATCATGCATCTCCTCATCAACTGTGTCTTAATAGCATGGTACTTGTCCATCGCTGCCTGCCAAAGGTATGCCGAGAGAAACCCATTGCCCATGGACACCTTACCATTCGATGACGCCTATGATTATGACTACACTGAGAATTACTATGGGTTTTCGGAAAGCAAAGACATCTTTCGATGGAACGTGAAGGATTTCCCTCACCCTCAGCAGCAGTTCAGGTTTTGTAATAGGATGAAGCCATCTTTTGTCTGTGATCCGGATCAAGTGTTGGAGAAAGACCAAGGTGAGATACTTTTCAAAAAGAATTGCTCTAATATGCACATGTAACACAACTTCAATCTACTGAAAAGTACTTCATAGTTGAGATTCATAAAAACTGTTTTATTGTACTATAATGAAAGTTGACTTGTAGAAAGCTTGAAAACTGGGTCGATTCAATCAATCAGTGCATTACGGTTGTGATCCGTTTTTCTGCTATGATGGCATTCTGCTAATTGCTTTCGTTTTCTGCTCTATTGCAGAACGTGGAAAGAAAAGTCAACTTTTAGGTATTAAAATGTTCTTCGGGGCTTAGATTCGTTACACTTTTTGTACAGAACTATAGTGAAAGTTGACTATTGTAGAACGTAGAAAGACAGGATAAATCTACCAAAAATTGCTTCAAATTTGAGATTCATTTTACTACGTTTTATATAATACTGCAATAAAAGTTAATTGTTGTAGAACGAGGACAGGATTACTTCAGTCTACCAAAAATTAAATCTTGGTTGAGATTCATTATTCTACTTTATTTAGTTCTTGAAAACCGTGAAGTTTTGTGCTATTTGACATGAAAACGGTCCCGTTTGCAAATCTTAAGCATATTAATTCATAGAAGTTATCTTGCAATATCTGTTAATATATGCTCTAGTATGAACGATTCACGAATAAAGAGGAATAGTTCGTTTTTTCATAACTGCACATATGCCTTGCGTTTAAACGAGGTTGTCCAAATGGTCATTTACTTATGGAATCCGGGAAACTGCTATTGCTGGGTGAGTCATAAGTGGGTGTTTCGAGTCTACCATCTACGTCCCACCATCTTCGTTCAATGGGCGACGAGGGATTTCCGGTATCCCACACGTATGTTGGATATTGTCCCTTTTGGAAGAAGCGGTGGCTCACCCACTGGATGCTAATTCACAAATAAAGCTTAAAATTAGATGACATGAAATATGGGAGAAATTTGATTGAAAACACGTTGAGCAACTACATAATGTATAATAAAAAATGAGTGATGTGTATAAAAAGTCATGATGGGATAAAATGTTATATGATATTTAAAAAACCAGTGGCATTCTTAAAAATGAAATAAGATTTGGATGGTGATCTTGTATCACAAAATCTCTCAAGTTTAAGATGAAATTTATAAACAAATTGATGAGATGATGGTTTAAAAAGAGCGAAAAAGAAAGGGGAGGGGTAGAATTAAAAATGATTAATTACTTAAGTTACAAAAACATGAAACGAAGGAAAGGAATCCCATACTCCAAACTATTGTAAAAAGTTTAAAATAATGAAAATAATAATGAAATTGATAAATAATGAACAAATAATGAAATTGACGAAGTTCCATGCAGTCCGCTATACTAGTAAAAAAATAACTTTAAAGATATTCTTGGTAATGTCAACTTTTTGGAAGATGTCCAATAACGAAATCATTAATTTTAATAAAAAGTTAAACTTATCAGTCGTTTGGATGTAATTATTCATTAAGTTGAGTAGAGTAATATATTAAAAAATGTGTTAACGAAGTTCTTATCTATTTTTAATGTGAAAATGCATTAAAAGTAATCATTACATCGAATTAGGGTTTGTTCATATTCACGAATAACTTTATACATTATTCATTCCTAATGAACAACGCGCTCTCTTTCTATTTTCTGGCTCAACATCTAGAGTCCAAGTTGTGAGCGTTAAAACAATAATTTCTTTAAATTTGTCTCGTATATTCATGCAGATATTATGTTCCTTATGTATCAAAATATGCACGAGAACGTAAAAAGTGCATCGTAAAATTGAAATGTGCAAATTTGCGTTGCAAAGGAGCAATACAACAGGCTATTGGCAACTGTTCGGGATGAATCCCGAAGGGAAAGATACGAGAGCAACATCTCGTAATTTTCAACCACGGTCAGATGACGAGGTTAGCACATGAGCTGGCACCTAACTCTCCAAACTTCCACATCACGCCAACGTGAGGAAATTTCAGGCCACGAGAGATTTAACATGCACCAGACCCCACGCACACGACGGTCTTCGGCTGGATCGAGTTTCGTACTCGCAACCCTCCGGTTTCCAGTTCGCTACTCTTCCGACCGGGTTACCACGGCCCCATCCCAAAACAGATGTTGCAAATTCAGAAAAAGTTCATATGCATGTTAAAATGTAACTGATTTTCTAAAAAGATATTTATATTATCTACACCTAACACGAACTTCTGTTCGATTAAATATGCGTTTTTAAAAATTTCGTGCTATTATGGAAATGTGCATAAAACAAATATAATATTATTCTACTTAATTCGACATAATATTTACAAAATTTCAATTTAATTTTTCCTCGCTATAAAACCTTTTGTTAATTTTGCATCTAAATATTCAAAAGCCATTTCTTTTTATGACTTAGTACTTCTCGGTCCTTACGTAGAAAACTCCAATTTGTGTTGATTGGGTCTGGTACCTCCCCTATGACACCCCGATATCTTTCAAATTATCTATTCAAATTTAACATATTTTCATGTCTCATTTGCTGAATAACACAATTTAATGTTTGTAAATAAAATACTTTTTTATTGCAAAGGCATTTAGACAAATACTTCTATTAACCCCCTGTGCCACATAGGGTGGCATAAAGTTAGAGCAAAGAGTAGTGAAAAGATCAGCAAGGCTCCAGCTGCCTCAAAAGTTATTAGCCTTCCAATAGCGTACAGGGAAGCCTTCACTGATAATTGCCAAACTTTCCAAAAGGTCGTTACAGATCATATCACCAATCGTTTGCCCAAGAAAATTTTCGGGCTATTACAGATGCAAAACGATTTAAAGCTTTGTCCTGTCAGTAATTGCTGGAGTGTGCGAGTTCGAGTGCGCGATTGATGTTTCAATTTAGATTTCTTCATAAATAATTATTACGCGTGCAACTTTTCCCGCGCGTGTTTTTCGATATTTTAATTTTAGCTTTAACTGTGTAACATGGAATTCATTTTTGTGAGAAGAATAAAATTAGTTTTAGAACGGAATTCAACGGCGGGCGTTTCTTGAATATGCAGTTTTAATAAATGTCTTGTTTCTCGTAGTTTTGAATTCCAGTGTAACTTCTAAATGCATCTTTAACAATACAGTCCACTTTAAACATTTGTAAGACACTTAGGTCCTTCCATAGACACAACGGCGGACATTTTTGTTTCATCGAGCCGAAGAATTGGTCCGATAGAGCTGCAGTATTGTGTACATTGGAATTAGAATTTTGTAGGACACTTGGGTAATACAGAACTGCATTATGGACGGTGAATTAGAATTTCATCGTTTTGACTCCATTATTCAATCGTAAGAACTCTGTGAAGAATGGTTGACGTGGTATGGAAGTTTGGAAAGTGGGGCGCCACCTCAGGTGTTGACCTCGTCATCTGACTATGATTGAAATTATGAGGTGTTATCCTCGGATCCATAGAAGTAGAGCGAACAATGGTAACCTTTTCATGTGCCCAGGATCATATGACCAAAACTAATAGTAACGTAACGCTTAGACTGCTTTTGTCTGCTGAGAGGAACTAACATTCATCATCTGATTAGTCTATTGATTGATCATCTGATAGTAGTAGACTTCGGCGATTTCACCACTTTTGTCGCCACTCCATAGGAATTTGGATTCATACACCTACCCTGTTATAAGATGGTACATCGTCAAACGAGACGATGAGATACCAAAGTTTGGACAGTGGGATGCTAGCTCAGGCGTCGACCTCGTCATCTGACCGTGGTTCAAAATTGTAAGGTACTGTTCTCGGATTTCTCCCTTCGGGCCGTCGCCAATAGCCTGTTGTATTGCTCCACTGCGACGTTAACTACCTACCTATATAGCGACAGCCGACAGGGATGTCATAAATGGATTCCCCCACCTTTTATGTTTTGTCTTCTAGCCACTCTGGATTAATGCATCTATTTTAATTTATTTTTGATTATTGTAACTGTAGATTCAAGGAGTTATACCATGTTGACAGGTCTGAAGGATACGTGTCCCCCTTAATTAAATACATTGAATTGTATTTCTGTATCTTGGTAGGAAAAGGGTCAGTGTCCACTTTGCAAGGTTTTGATACCTGATTTAGTAATTGTTAGTTTCTTTTAATTTTTAATATAGCGTACGAAAAAACATTCCAATGTTTTGATTCATTTATAATGTATTGACGGGAGGACAATGAAACTTTTTTCTATTATAATTTTCAATCCATTGAAATGACTTGTGAACAAGCGAAATTAGACAATGGCCCTTTTTCTACCAAGGTACAGATTTTATGACTTGTACCACAGTACCTGCTGTGTTAGTATTGTTTTTCTTTATGGGACCTAACATGAAAATTAAACAATGTTATCTCGATTTTTCATTTCCAGATGCTCTTTAATACATTAGTGATAAATGCCAAAATTTTGAATTTGTTAACTCAGTGAATATTTTTCTGAAAAAAACTGTTTTTTATTTGATTAATTAGCCGTAGAAAAATATTTTCTAACAGGAAGTTTTCATTACATATAAAAGAGAGTGTTAGATAAGCAAATGATGAAGAACGGAATAAATTTGCTATTTATCATCGCCTGTGTTTGTTAACTCCAAGGGGAATGAATATCAAAGTAAGAAAAACAACTTGTCCCTTGTACAAAACTAGTGTCAATTTGGGAAAGGTTTTTGTATCAGACGCTGGCCACTACAGGGCAGTTTCCAACGTGAAGATACTAAACCACCAGAAGGGTTAATATGCGATATAACATAACATCCTAGATCGACATGCCACCTCGGTGGCATGCTCTATTCATCGCAACCACGCTCATTTCAACTGGTACGGTGTCTCACTAAACTAGGCATGGGAGTGTGTGATGGTGTTAGTTTCTTAATTGCGGTGAAAGCACAAACTCCTAGGGGTCCAGAACTCTACCCCTACCACTATTTTTTGTTTTGGTAAAACCAAATTTTTTTGTTTCGACCCCAAAACAGGATAAAAATCACAAAAGTACAGATAATATTGATAATGAAATTAGTTTCAGCAACTAACAAAATATGAGACCACAATGATATGCATACAGTATATTTACAGTGTATTGTGTCTGTTTGGACACGTCAATCGATCCCGTTCTGTGCTTTGTGAGTTAACAGAATAGAACTCAGAATTAACAAATAACAGATTTATTAACAAGTAACAACGGAGAGCGAAGCTGCGAGGTTGGTTCTCGGCAGGCAGTCCCCTCGCAAGCGACAAATAAAAGAAAACAGGGGGTGGTTAAGCAGCCCCTTTGAACATAAACATGCAGGCGCGGTGACATCCCCGGGAGGTCGGGTTGTCCGTGCGCCATCTCGTAGGAAAATACTCAACAGTGTCCTTTGATGTGCAGACCAGTGAAAAAACTCGGAACTTACTTGAGTCTCCATTACTCAAAAACTTCAAGATAAAGATAAGAACGTCTTATTTTTCCTTTTATATTTTAAAAGGCTTTCTACATAGGAAATTGCACTATCTTAGTTTGATTCATGCTCTTCAAAACTTTTGATAACAAACCTCGGATAACACCGAGCGTAGGCTTAGCGGAAACAATTCAATCCAGTTGAAGATAAGGAGTAACTTGAAGAAAGTGAGAAAAGCAACTTCCCTCTCAGACAGGAATTGTGTAAAAGAGTTGTAGAGGATATTTTTCACCTCTATATTTTCACTAACGCCCTGATAAAATGACAATTATGCTACATTAGAATCGCAATGTCTGATGTGGCGTTTTCCTCATTACATCCTGCAGTTTTCTCTTTTGTATTCTAAACTGTCTTTAACCTTTTCTACCAATCCTGGTTTAGGATTTTTTCAACCAATAGGCGTAGTTATTGAATTCCTTTAATGTGTTGTAAGACAAAAGTAAAAGTAGATGGAGTCAACACTATCCCAAATTTAGAGATTGTTTTGTTTGAAAAATGATGGTTTGAAACTTTTTAAAAGTTTCGCTAAATGTCTTTGTATTTCCCATTTAGTTTAAAGTAATTGTTTTTGAAGACATGAAAGTGACACATTTTGCCTAGGACAGAAATCCACCTAAGAAGGGTTGTAACAATAAATGACGTTAAACAAACATTCAAATATGATTTCCCGAAATTCATTTAGTATCTTTTATGCTTTTATATCCTGCATGATTTATTAAATAAACTGTTAGTTTAATAACAGTTATTTCATTTAAGAAATATCCCCACAGTATATGAGAAATAAGTGGCTGAATGACTAAAGTCCTAGCTCTTAACCCCGCTTGTGGTTGTCTCGACGAGATATCTCGTCAGTAGCAAAACTGACCTGATCTTGATGGACGAGATATCTCGTCATTAGAAGAAAGCTGATCGTTATTTCGGCATTATAAAAAATTAGTTATATCTTGATGACGAGGAATCTCGTCATTAGCAAAAGTGATCAGATCTTGATGACGAGGAATCTCGTCATTAGCAAAAGTGATCAGATCTTGATGACGAGGAATCTCGTCGTTAGCAAAAGTGATCAGATCTTGATGGTCGAGATATCTCGTCGAAACCACTTGGAGGGTTAAGAAACTGGTAGATTGAAGGCAGGTTAGGAGTTTAAATCTCGTAAGTGCCGAAGTCAACATGACTGCTTCAGGTTTTTCAAGACAACAATCAAATACGGGACTTCTCCAAAGTCCTCCAGGAAGGCATGTCCCCCTCCCACAGTTTACGGTTTGGGTGCAATGAGACAGCACCTTCCATGATGCCCCGGGGTAACGCAGAGACTGTCGAAATCTCGTCAGGGAATGCTTGATGGATTAAATGTCCATAAGCTGGCATTGGAATTTTTTTTTTCAGAAATATTGATGCATTTTTTAAATATTTTGCACGTAAAGAGATGACAATAAGAAACCAACACTCCCGTACCCTCCTCTGGCGACGCCACTGGTTAAAGAAATTGGTTTAAGCAGGGTGTTTTTTTTTTCGAAAATATCTGACTAAATTTTAAAGTGTGGTGGAGGGGTCCAAGGTGAACATTTTTTGTGAGAGAATGTGTGTCCGGAAATGGTTGTGGGTGGAGGGCGCTGCTTAGGTCAGTCGATAACATTGTTTCTGTGGCTTAAGGCATCATTCCCGCTCGGATTTACAGCAGCATGCATCGCTACACAAATTCGGAGCTTGCCGTTGGAAATCCGAGAGGGGAATGACGCCTTACGCCTCAAAAATGATGTTATCGACTGACCTAACAGCGCTCTCTACCACCTAAACGGGCATTTCTGGATACAATCTCTCACAGAAAATGTTTATTTTTTGGTCCCTCCACCATCATTTACAATTTTACCAGATAGTTTAGAGAAACACCCTGTATTTGAATTTCTTCATTGAAACAAGTGTTTGATAGTTGGTAGTTGAATTTACGTCGCACTGGAGCAACATAGCGGACTATGGGCGACGGATATTTCCCTTCGGGGTCAATCCCGAAGGGAAATATCCGAGGACACCTTTAAATTTGAATCACGATCAGATGACGAGATCAACACTTGAGCTGGCATCCCACTCTAAAAAAAGGGGTTTGAATTAAGTCCTTGTTTTATTGAACTTTATGCAGTTGTATAATGATTTTACTATCGATGGTTATCTATTTATCCACATTTTCTGTTCTAGCTTGTCTCATTTATTTATTCACATATACCGT
The DNA here is from genome assembly GCA_933210815.1 of Meta bourneti. Taxonomy (NCBI): domain Eukaryota; kingdom Metazoa; phylum Arthropoda; class Arachnida; order Araneae; family Tetragnathidae; genus Meta; species Meta bourneti. Next base: position 59,405,388 of record OW119926.1, read on the forward strand.
TGTAGCCTGTTGCCATTCATAAAATAATTTAGCTTAGTCTTTAAATATTAATATCCATTTGTAGACTTATAAAGTTAATACCATTCTTTTTCAGCTGATAGGCTTGATTCCTTCATTCTGCAATTGTATAACGAAACGCTCTGCATATGTGATGATTGCGAAACGAGGACTGGAGGCATCGTAGTGGGCATTGCTTTGTTACAGTACATGTTTCAACCATATAAGTAAGTCAGCTTCTATTTCTAGATGAAAGTTTGGTTCATTTGTAACATAACGTAAACAAAAAAAACTTTTTGAAATGACTTTACTTAGTGGAATTTTGGTTACTCAATACGTCTTGTAGAAAAAATTGGTTAAAATTTAGTGTAAAAATGGAGAAACGATTGTAACAGACAAACGGGAAAATTATTCCTGGAAAATGCTAGTTTCCGGATCATGTTGGTACATTTAGTCCTGAAATAATTATCCATGATTTTTTTCTATTTCAACTCTACTATGCTTAAAATATGTGGGTGACTGATTCAATTTTTCTTAGGTTTGCCTTGGTTTACAAATAAAATTAAAGAGAGTGGCAGCTTATATTTTTTTCTACCTAAACTAAAATTGTTCTAGATATATGCAATTTATCTTATTTACTTTTTAATTTTATTTTTTACTAAATTCCTATTTTTCCTTATGTGATGTTTGCTGCTCTAAGCACTGTTAAATTAGAGATATGTCGCTTTCTTTTTTCTTTATTATGTTTTGTTATTATTTTTCATTTGTTTCTTTGGCGTTGGCTCATATAGATTAAAAAATTTTCTAAAAGGTCAAATTTCCACTACCTTTTCTAATCTCAATTTAAATTCGGGACACTCTTTCTCTTCACTTCAATATGCATATTCAAAAAGAACAGGAAGAACAATTTCATTTTCAGGAATTTTAAATGCGGAAGCTAGATGGTATCTAATTGGATCCTCAGTATTTTATGACAATAATGATCACAACAAAAAATTCCAATAAAGTACTTTAGGACAGAAATATATTGGATATACAGTGTTTCCCCAACTTTTCCTAAACAGAACACCACAAATCCTGAAATTTTAACGGAATACTATGGTTATTTTGTAGGATAGGTAAATATAAATAATAAATCAAATAAACGAGTAAATCTAGGCACAAAGAAAAAACCAAAGCATTTATTCTCAAATATTAATTACTAAACACATAAAATAGTAAATTGAACTAGCGATTCAATGAAGAAAAATATTTCGTGCTTTTCCGACATTTTTAAAGATTTCTACCTTTCAAGTATTAAAGAGCAAGCTGTGTCTAATTCCTTGAAGAAAGTCTTTCCCATAGAGGGACTTTGATTTGATTTCTTTTTTTTTTTGGGGGGGGGCAGGGTGTGTGTGTGGCAAGTTCCAGACCTGGAGAAGCAATGTTTTTCCTCTCAAGTCAAGGCCATACACAAAGAAAGATTCATTGATGCAGAAAAAAGGAATGAATCCTGATTAGTAACAGCAATCGAACCTAAGTTGCCCACATGTCGCAGGCTGCTGGATCAATGGGCAAAACCACAGTCACAGCTTGCCCGAAAAATTGTTTAGAAGACAGATAAATAAAATTTCAAATTTTTAAATAGAAATCCCTGATTAGGCATTTAGGGATTGAGAGGTTGAAAGTGAGTTAATAGTCTTACATATAAAAAACTAAGTTGCGTTCTACGTAGGGATGGGAAATACTGTTCTTTTAGGTGAACAGTTCTTTGCTGTTACTGTTCTTTCTAAAAGAACTGTTCTTTAGCTTGTTCTGCTCACTACTGTTCTCACATTCAACTTGAGACATACGATGAGCCTTGTTCCTATAGCAACCGACCTTTATGACGGGAGTTTTCGTGGTAGACACACAGGGCCCAGATTCTGTTGGCACTTCATCTTTTGTAATTATTTATTGTAGACAATACCGGAAAAGGCTAAGTACGAAAAATTATTGCTAGCGTTTTCGCGATCAACAATTTTTTTGGGGGAAGATCTGGAAGGTTATTTTCTCTTGTATTGACAGAAGAAAAGGATATATATACACTGCTGGCCACCGTAAATGCAACACCCTGAAGGAAGCATGCAAATAATATGAAATTTACAACATGCATTAGCGGAGGTGAGATATGCAAATGATTAGAATTTCAGCGCAGACGCACATCACGCGCGCCTGTGGCGCCACTTCAAAGCGCTATTTAAGGCTTGGAGATTTCGACGATTTCAAGTACGGCAATTGTGTTTTTCTTGTGGTTTTTTCAAAAAAAACGATCAATTATGCCTCGTAGAAAACAGCGATCATCTTTTGATCAAGTATCCGAGTTCGACAGAGGAACGATAGTGGCCTACCGAGATTGAGGATTATCTTTCAGGGAAATCGGTAGTCGTGTTGGACGAAACCAAACAACTGTAATGCAGATATGTGATCGTTGGATGCAGGAGGGTACGACGGACCGACGTGTTCGATCGCATCCACCTCAGTGCACCACTTCACGTGATGACAGGCATATTGTGCGTATGGCAGTGACGGATCGCTCAGCCACATCACGAACCATAGCACAGCACATTCAGTCTGTACCGCATCATCCAGTGTCTGCGCGTACCATTCGACGCCGTTTACAGCAGAGTGGTCTGTCCGCAAGACATCCATTGCTTCGTCTACCCATGACGCAGAACCACAGACGTTTCCGCCGCCAATGGTGCGATGAAAGAAGGATGTGGACGGCAGAATGGAATGAAATTGTCTTTACTGATGAGTCACGCTTCTGTCTGCAACACCACGATGGTCGGATTCGAGTCTGGAGACACCGTGGAGAGAGGATGCTGAACAGCTGCGTTATGCACCGCCACACTGGTCCTGCACCGGGTATTATGGTATGGGGCGGTATTGGATATCACTCTCGCACTCCTCTAGTACGCATTGCCGGTACTTTAAACAGCCAGCGCTACATCTCCGAGGTGTTGGAGCCAGTTGTCCTTCCTTACCTTCAGGGCTTGCCCACAGCCATATTTCAACAGGATAATGCGCGACCACACGTGGCACGCATTGTCCAAGGGTTCTTCGTCAATCGCCAGATTGAATTGCTTCCCTGGCCAGCTCGCTCTCCGGATCTTTCGCCGATAGAAAACATGTGGTCCATGGTTCTCAACGATTGACCCAGAATACATCCCCAGCTGCCACACCAGATCAACTTTGGCAACGTGTGGAAGCTGCTTGGTCTGCTGTACCCCAAGAACACATCCAAAGTCTCTTTGAATCAATGCCGAGGCGTGTGGCAGCGGTGATCTCCAACAATGGCGGCTACTCTGGCTACTGATTTTGGCAGGAACCACACTTCACAGAAGTCTATAAATTTAATCATTTGATACTTGGTCAACATGTTATCTACAAAATAAATTTTGTTGTGATATCTCTTGTCTTTCTTGGTGTTGCAATTTGGGTGGCCAGCAGTGTATATATCGCATAATTTTAGTTCTTTGAGTTGATCGAGATGTTGCTTTCGTCTACCTGAACCATCTACAGCATGGTTTCTGAAAATGTGATTCGTGGTGCATAGGACAAAAAAATGTCCCACCCTTCGTTATACATTTTGAGGAAATTTTTGGTCAACAAAATTCGAGCCCTGATAATCACAGACGTCTAAATATATCTTTGAGCACCAGGGAATAGCCATTAAAAATTAAGTACTTAAGACATCTTGAGGTTATCACTTTGAAAGTAAAATTAATTTATTGATCAAAGGCCAGATTAATCATTATATGATATATCTCAGCACGTTCAAAAACATGAATATAAATCAGTAGAATTGAAATATACATTACGAAAATATACAATACGTAAAATATAAACACTACAATAATGAATACTACTTTATAAAAATAGTTGGCAAAAATAGGAGTTCAGTTTCGTACACAATTTTCATTACATTTCACATTTTCTCAAAATCAAAAGAAACTGCTGCATATTATTGTTACAAAAAGCAATAGCTATTTTAATTTTCAAAACATGAAGTGTATAAATCAGAAGGGATTGAGAATACTTTAAATATCAAATGTGAACACAGTGAATTAAATTTTTATATATAAATTTGTATGAAATAAAAATTCGTACCTTAGTACAAAATTCTCTTAATTTTTTGTAATCTTATTTTACATATTCCTTTAAAAATCGATACAACTAATTGTAACTATTACAATTAATAATCACATTATTGTCAGTAAACATAATATCATCGTTACTTACCGATTGTTTCTTTACTGGTTAAGGCGATACGCTTTCAGTGCTGGTTTCCGTCAACTTTCACTTTTCAACACTTAGTTTTATGGTGGGATGCATTTTTCTGAGATGTCTTTTTAAATTAGAAATAGATGATGTAAAGCAGATCAATTTCCGACATAAGAACATGACGTCCGATCCGAATCTCCATCTTTCATAGTGAAATATGTCCACACATTTGAAATTTTGCGTTCCATTGTGTGGTAAAATTCGGATTTAAAAAGAAGTTAAACGCATTACAAATCCTAAGAACGAGTAGAGGTAACACTACTAGAGGGAAATCTAGACAGCAAAATCTTAATCAGTAGTGTTTTTTTAATTTGTTTAAAATTTTCCTCACCACTTTGGCATTGCCTAATTAAAAAATTTCACAATTATTAGGCTAGTCTTTTCACAAATTCGTCAAACGTCGGAGCCTTGGTTCAGTCAAGAACAGTTCCGGGTGCAGTGCAACGAACGCAGAGCAAGAGTGTTCCACCGAGAACCTCTTCACGAACAATTCATCGAGATCAGTTCCGAGAACGGAGAACAGGGTCAGAACAGTTTGAGAGCAGGAATCATTTTCCGAACAGGAAGTAAAACAGCTCCGAGAACGGAGAACAGGGTAGGATCAGTTTGAGAGCAGGAATCGATTCCTTCGGTAAATTGATTCCTGTTCTCAAACAGGAAGTAGTCTCAGAGCAGGGAGTAGTTTATGGACAGAGAACGGGTGAATGAATCAACAGGAAACAAAGTGAGTCACGAACTGTAGGATGAACAGCTGTGTTTCAGACTTAGCATAATTTAGAATATACGAAAATTTTTATTGAACTTGGAAAGTTCGAGAAAAGGGAGCTTTGCAAAATTCCCACCCGTTTAAAATCGAAGTGTAAAAAAATTGCAATGTTTCTTTATGCAAAAAGAACCGAGAACAGGTTTTTGTAAAAGTGGGAACAGGCTGTTCCCGTTCTTTATGAAGAACAGGTGGAAAAGAACAGTTCGTTCTTTTTTCCCCATCCCTAGTTCTACGACAATACTCATGAAACATTAATTGATGAAATGGTCATCAATCTCCTATAACAAACTCAAAACGTTTCTTTTTATTTTCAGAAACACTATATTTTTGTTCCTTCTTAAGCGATGAATCCATCCATCATCTATAAAAAATACACGACGTTTATTGCGTACTTGTCATTCTTCAATCTTTCTCTTCCATCAAAACTGCCGTTAATCATTATTAAAAGCCATTGAAAATGTTTCATTGTCATGATTATTTTAGCTTATGTATATACGTAGTAGGAGTTACAAATTTAATGTTTTCCTTTGCTTGTTGCATCTGTCATAAAGTTTAATTTAGAGAAAAATTACCTACATTATCAATTTATGTTCGGTAAAATGTTCTCGAACAACCAATTATAAGATTTGAAACGAAACGATTTTGGGAGTGAAAAAAACGGTTCTGCAAAGTTTTTACTTTGTTTCCAGAATACTGTCAAGAAAGTTAGATAGTATAGCTGAAAGATACTAGTCAAGAAGGCAATTTCACCAAGCATTTCCATTATTTGTTGACTATTGCTACATGTTGCGTATGTAGGCATTGACCATCAAATAAAATAGACGGAGCATGAGCACATAGCTTCATGCTATATCTTCCGATTGTTTGGTTTGAAGATTTCCGCGTGAATGTCATCTGGTATTGGGCCATAACATGAATCCCACTGTTGGACTAATTGACGAGCGTGGTGAAAACAATTAGCTTGTGTTTCGATATCCAATCGGTTCAGTTAATTCCTAAGTCTACGTGAGCAGGAAATAGACTGAATCTGACTACTGAGATCTTATGATAGCTATTCCACCCAGATGTTTCGCCTATTACATTAGATGGTCGATGCATACAAATATTCGATATCTAACATTACTAGTTAGCAATGTAATCTCTCAAATATTTATTCAATAATTTCAAGTGTTATGTGTGAAGCGTAAGACTCATAAATCTTGAAAACTCATACTTGTGTTGTATCACGAACTTATTCAGGCAGTATTTACCAACCTTGAACTATAAATAGCCAAACTTGGAGATATGGTGCTTTCTTGACCATCACAGATTAACTAATGAAGACATCAGTTACTGATAATACCAGTTTAGGAAACAATTCTTAACAACTAGTGAGTAGATCAATAGCTCATATAGATTTTTGTGAGTGAAAAACTTTTCTTATTTAGGTTTCCATTAATATTACAGAACAAGGCAGCACTTTCGAACTTAGAGCTTTAAATTATAGAACACGTGCTACTCTTTTAACGTATTGGGACACTAACAGCTTTCCTATTTCGTTAAATTCCATACATTTCTTGTTTGCTGCACCATCTGATACCGAATCTTTGAAAAAGAGAAAATTTTGGAATTGTCTAAAATTCAAATACACTGCTGGCCACCGTAAATGCAACACCTTGAAGGAAGCATGCAAATAATATGAAATTTACAACATGCATTAGCGGAGGTGAAATATGCAAATGATTAGAATTTCAGCGCAGACGCACATCACGCGCGCCTGTGGCGCCACTTCAAAGCGCTATTTAAGGCTTGGATGTTTCGACGATTTCAAGTACGGCAATTGTGTTTTTCTTGTGGTTTTTTCAAAAAAACGATCAATTATGCCTCGTAGAAAACAGCGATCATCTTTTGATCAAGTATCCGAGTTCGACAGAGGAAGGATAGTGGCCTATCGAGATTGTGGATTATCTTTCAGGGAAATCGGTAGTCGTGTTGGACGAAACCAAACAACTGTAATGCGGATATGTGATCGTTGGATGCAGGAGGGTACGACGGACCGACGTGTTCGATCGCATCCACCTCAGTGCACCACTTCACGTGATGACAGGCATATTGTGCGTATGGCAGTGACGGATCGCTCAACCACATCACGAACCATAGCACAGCACATTCAGTCTGTACCGCATCATCCAGTGTCTGCGCGTACCATTCGACGCCGTTTACAGCAGAGTGGTCTGTCCGCAAGACGTCCATTGCTTCGTATACCCTTGACGCAGAACCACAGACGTTTCCGCCGCCAATGGTGCGATGAAAGAAGGATGTGGACGGCAGAATGGAATGAAATTGTCTTTACTGACGAGTCACGCTTCTGTCTGCAACACCACGATGGTCGGATTCGAGTCTGGAGACACCGTGGAGAGAGGATGCTGAACAGCTGCGTTATGCACCGCCACACTGGTCCTGCACCGGGTATTATGGTATGGGGCGGTATTGGATATCACTCTCGCACTCCTCTAGTACGCATTGCCGGTACTTTAAACAGCCAGCGCTACATCTCCGAGGTGTTGGAGCCAGTTGTCCTTCCTTACCTTCAGGGCTTGCCCACAGCCATATTTCAACAGGATAATGCGCGACCACACGTGGCACGCATTGTCCAAGGGTTCTTCGTCAATCGCCAGATTGAATTGCTTCCCTGGCCAGCTCGCTCTCCGGATCTTTCGCCGATAGAAAACATGTGGTCCATGGTTGCTCAACGATTGACCCAGAATACATCCCCAGCTGCCACACCAGATCAACTTTGGCAACGTGTGGAAGCTGCTTGGTCTGCTGTACCCCATCCAAAGTCTCTTTGAATCAATGCCGAGGCGTGTGGCAGCGGTGATCTCCAGCAATGGCGGCTACTCTGGCTACTGATTTTGGCAGGAACCACACTTTACAGAAGTCTATAAATTTAATCATTTGATACTTGGTCAACATGTTATCTACAAAATAAATTTTGTTGTGATATCTCTTGTCTTTCTTGGTGTTGCAATTTGGGTGGCCAGCAGTGTAGTTTGAAAAACAACATTACTACTTTACCGTTTTTGTTTTATTGGCATAAAATATGTTTATAGTTTGTCTAATTACAATACGTTACTTTTCATCTGCACTCTTTCATGCCATTACATTTCAATAACCCTCTGAGGGTCATGAGATTTCTGAGTAGAGTAGAATTGCTTTCACCCCTTCCCTCACGCACAACACACATAATGACTAAATAACTGCATCTATTGGTTGAAGGAATCCTAGGAGAGATTCCATTGGTCAAGAAGGTCAAAACTGGTTAGAACTCGCACAGGGAAGACTGCAAGTTGCAGGACGCATTTATTTGTGTGAACCCTTCAGAGGATTAGAGACGAATTTTAAGTCTAAATTCGAGACTTAAACGCGACTTTAATTCACAACGCTTTTGTGAACAGAGGAACTGAAAATGCCTTTCCTCCGCTAGTGCGATAGGTGAAACAGTTATTAGTAAAAAAAAACTTATGTTAGATAAGAGATACAAATATCTACATACCGTAAGGTTTGGTAAATAGTGACGATTTCCTAATTCAGAATAGTAATGTGCCGTTTAGCAATGAGAAGACAGACATCTTTCGTGAAAAAGAAGCATTTGCCCTTATTTGTATTTTTCTTTTATAGTTTTAAGTTTATTTATGTGGTTTCCCTTTTATTCTAGTCAGCATCCTTCGAAGACAATTCGAGTCTTTACCGAAACAGTGAGACGGAACTGGAAACTTGGAAGTTGTGATAACGACATTCTCATCGTTGTGGCTACAACAGACAGACTGGTAAGTCCTCACGTCATTGACCATCTTTTTATATGTTCAACGGAGCACATGGCCCCGTAGGGGCCTTAATCTCGAGTACGATAGGTGAGTAGCTTGGTTAATTGGTGCTGTCAGGTTAGAATGGATTCTGAAGGGTAATTTAAAATCAAGACGCTGTTTAAGTTAAAAATGAGGGTGTAAGGGAGCTTGTGAGTTAAGGTATCAGGAGCCTCTTCTGCGGTGGCGTTCTTGATGGTGTCACCCTGACAAGTAATGCCTCTAAGCAGGGGAGCCTATATTATACTGACTTGATTAATTGATTATTACTTATCTATTACTTATATTTCTTAAGGATTTTTCACAACTTCAGATAGAAAGGCTCCCTGGAGAAGGTAGTCAACCTTGGGTCAGTTGATTTCTGAATAGGTGTGAAAGCGCGTTAGGAGAAGGCTGCCATACGCAAAAGCATGAATGGCGATCACCGTAGATGTTTCCCCTCTGCCAACTCGTTATCAATGCTATCGTTTTTGGCACGGAACCAGAACTTAGAACCAGAATGCGTGCTAAAGATATCAGTTGTGGAAGAGATTTGTTTACGTTACCACCAGTCTCTTAATTTATTTAATAGACTCGTTCAAAACCACGTGACTCAACTGACTTCTCGGAGCCGCACTATATACAAACTTTAAGGGGAGGAAGGGAACACAAAATTAAATCATATTCACATAGGGGTATACGTCGATTGTGGATGATTGTTTACGTTACCACCAGTCCCATAATTTATTTAAAAGACTGAAAATCACGTGACTCAACTGTCTTCTCCCGTGAGCTGCATTATATACAAACTTTAACTCGAAGTTTAACAATATTCGACAAAAATAAAATGTTGAAATAACTAAATTTTTAAAAATCACTTAACTGCTATTTTAAATAGCTGAAAACAGTAAACATCAACCTTTAATGTTTTTTTCCAACAGCTCAATCAATCCAATCCTCAATGATCCAAATGCTAACGATCAAGGCATTCGAAACCAAAAATAAACATACAAGACACGTGATAGGCCCAACTATGAGGGGCGTTCTAGAAGAAAAAAGGAAAGGAAAAGAGAAAAAAATGAATGGTGAACATATTTTGAGGGGAAAGTCTTAAATATTTATGACAACTGGAGGAAAACTGAGAAAAGGAAATTTTTGAAGTTGAAAGATATGCTGATGAAAGAATAATTTTATTCATCAGTACCTAAATTAATGTAAAATCCTTTCAAGATAGTAACAGTTATGACATTAATAATGCTTTCAGGAAGGAATGTGTATAATTTGCTGCTCAAACGAAGTGCGTAAATGTGGGATTTGCTTTTAAATAGGCTCATTCAGAATGCAATGGCCATAATTTAGTTGAAAACTTAATTTGTAACTTTTGTTCAAATTTTATTCCAAATGGAATTTCAATCGTATTAACATCAGAAATTGTTTAGAAATTCTTGCTTAAACGCTGAAGCTGACAGATAATCCTCGTACTGAAGGGTTAAAAGTTAAATTTCTTCCAAGCTGATGTTTTCTTGCTAAAAACATTTTCAACAAATTTCTTAGTTTTTGATAACCCGGTAAAGCACCAGACACGAACACTAATAACGTGTTCCTTAAGGTATGAACTTAAATCAGACGTAAGAACATAAATCTGATCTAAGTCCAATGTGCACACGAATTGGTGAATACCAATAATGAACTAATTCCGAAGAATGAAATATTCTATTCTGATATTCTATTTCCTCGTTTGTCTCGATACTGGATGATGGCTGGATGAATAATTCGAAGACTGATTTATGGGCATAGAAAATGAACTCCAGAGAACACTTGACGATTTTAATAGTGACCATTGAGATACATTGGGGTAATACAATTACACACTATTAGGTACCAACTTAAGGTCCCTAAGTACGATAAAGTTAAGAATTTTGGTGCAGCGTTGACAAAACCCTAACACGCCTGTAACGAATTGAGATGCGACTCCTTTCAGCGTTCCAGCAAAAATGTCCCCGTAGTGTCACCTTTCTTCTAGAACCCTAAAGGGAGTAGGAAAAGTTTCGGTTCGGAATCGGAAGGTTTGTTTTGCTTGTATTGTTTTTGTAGAATGATTTCGCAATTCTTTCCAGGTGGATATTTTTATCATTAAACACAACTCATGTCTCAATGCTTTTTTTTCGCAGTCGTACACAGACGTAGGCAAAGCAACGTCGCGCTACATGTCCCTCAAAGAGGCCCACACCATATTCCTGGAGAACAAAGGCAATTTCTCGACAGGCCACTTCTACGAAGGTCTTAGGGCGATACTGGCCGACTACCACAAGGCAACAAGAGACATGAAAGTGCCTGTGAAAGAGGAGCTGGATATAAAACTTGTTTCAGGGATCATCGTCGGTGCTATTGTTCTTCTAGGCATCATCCTGTTTCTGGTATTTGTGATCTTCAAATATTGCAGACGGAAGAGCAAAGATCCGGTGAGTAAACTTACTTCAAAACATCGATCTTCTAATGAAATAGCACGTGCCTTGCAACTTCATGTTATTTCTACCGATCACTTGGTTTGAAGATCTCCAAGTGATATTTGGAAGAAAGCACGAATCTTTATGTAGGAAAAATTGACATGCATGATGGAAAGCACTAGTTTGCGCATCGATAGCCAATCGATCAAAGTCGATACCCAAGTGCACGTGACCTACGCTTCTGGGAACTTAAGACACTCCGCCCACATGTTTAATCTATTTCATTAGAATATCGATGCTTCAAACCTTCTGACTTGATGCCAACAAAAGCACAACTTTCATGTTTACTTATTTGTGCCCGCGTTTCTTCAGAAATCTGAAATCCATTTGTTAGTATTTTGATGTATAGAGCCTAGTATATCCATTAACCGATTGTAACATGTAATGTACGTTACCGTCACCAAATTCGTTGGCGCAACAAACTGCAAACAAAGTTCTCGAACCACTTGAAGCCGATCCGACCAGCACTGTCGGTTTTTGTGGCTAAATCATAGAGGATAGCAGAAGGCTCATATAAATTGTAAGATATTCCTTAGTGTGTAAGTTTCTTCAAAGCGAGCATTTTCCTTTCCACACAACACTGTATCACAACTGCTTGCGAGGTATCTGTGAGCAATGTGCTGAAATCGCATGCGAAAGGCAAAGTAACATCACTTCTGGGGGAAAGGAAGTACGTACACGAAAACCTAGCACCCTCTTTATTTAGCATTACAGAAAAACACTTTTATAGCCAAAAGAGGGTTGAATTCGATTTAGTTTTTTTCTGGTGTGATGTCAGGAAACTGAAAAACTGCCCACAGCCATGAGAAAAATGTTATAATTGTAGCAATTGCAATAAAAATATGCATATATATGAAGGATATTGCATGCTTAATATAATACATTTTTATATAGTTAACTTTTGAGAAATTCACTCTGCTGATACAAATTACATTACATCTTGTGAGCTATCGCCCTATACATGAGTCCAGCGTATTAACGTCGATTTCACGATGTCTTCTATAAACCAGCGAAGCAATATACATAAATGAACATTAAAAGAAACCAGAAAGAAAAGAAGTTGAATCAAAAATTTTCTTTAAAAGAATTCTAAAAATGTTTTCTCCGGTGAAGTCGAACAAGATATGCTCCAAACTTCCTTCCTAATCATGGCAAATAGGCACTTGGAGTCAGCGAGGAGAAAACAATTCAAGTAGGCCTTAGAGGCCTATTCGGGTTTTAGCAGAAAAAGAGGCAACTGTTTTAGGGCTGTTGATATAAATTAATGTGTATCATTTCAGCCCAAAAATATGCCCAACAATTTAGAAAACAGCCCGAAAGGCTCATTTCTGTTCACTCTGCTTGTAGCATTAAAATAATTTCATTTCAAACAAAAATTATATAATATAGTTTCTGGTTGTGTTACCTGACTTCCATACATATCAGGCGTTGCCTGGATTTTGTCGAGAATTATCCGAATTTTTAAGAGAAATCATCAATCCAAGCCAAATGCTTAAATTGCTTTGCTCACAAAAATGTTATTGGTCGTTAAAGGCTGTCCGCGGAATTGTGTGCGTCAAGTCATATTATTTTTTTATTTAAGATTTATTTTTTATATGCGTAATACTGTTATTCTTTGTAACGTTTTTTTTACCTTTTCAATGTAAACGGTTTTTTTTTAATTAATACCCTCCATCCACTGAGTTTTATTTGTACAGACTTTCCCTGAAATGTCAGGAATTTCCATTTTCGGGTCTGGTAATCCTAGTTCAGGGATGCTTTGAAGAAATTCAATTTCCGGTACTTTCACATCTTGGTAATGAAGAAATCGCGTTCTTATGCACTTGCGGTGAAAAAAAAATGTTACCTTTAGTTTCCACTGAAGTTTGCTTTCTTACGCATGAATTGAAGCTGATTAAACATGCTCAAGTGAGGAAGTGAACTCGATTCTCATTTAAGTCAGACGAGGTAAAAAAAAACAACTTTGCCATATTCTGGAATGCGTTTTGAGATATATTAACTATATACATTCCTCAAATGTTAAGTTGCTAATGGTACAGCGTTTGTTTTGTAACTTTTTATGTTTCACAATTTTGCAAACTAAAAGCGACAATTGAAAACAAAATATTCTATTTTTTTTAATTTGCAAGCGATTCTATTAAATTCAAATAAGCTATGGAAACTAAATCATTAAATATAGGTACTAAATTTTAAAAAGCTATCAACGAATTTGACACTCAGAAAAGAGTTGAGATGTAAGATATGCTGTGATTTCTAATCCTTTGGTTCAGTAAAGTTTACCTTTTCTGTTGCATCAGCTTTTTCGAGTAGGTAAAATTTATGTAAACTTGCTTACATTGAAATTCGAAGAAATAAGCTGCATTTTTCTGATTGATATCAACAGGAAGAATTTGATATTTTATATGCGGGTGGAGAAATTAGGGATTAAATTAAAAACATATTTTTTACATAACTATTTAATAATAAAGCACGGAACGCCCTATCTACCGAATATGAGTGGTGACAAGGAGGTCAGAATTCATTGAAAATTATAATGTATGTAAAAAATAAATTCTACAATTTTGATTCCAAGTCATAAAAGAAAAATTAAATCCGAGCACTAAAATTTCAATACAGGGCTTTTTGTATAAATAGGATTTCGAAAAATTTGTAAGGAAACCTAGCAAGGAAAACCAAACTGAAGGAAAATAATTAGAAATCCTTTGTATAAAATCGTAAACTGAGATTTACGTCTCTCATTCTTAGATGTATTTATTGCTTGAATCATCACTCAGAAATTCATGTTAAATTTTAGGCCATATTAATTTTCCTGAGCATCTGATAAAACTGTGGTACATGAAGCACCATTGAAATCAGACATACTAATTAGAATTTCCATTGCTGTAATCAAACTTTAGACCCAAAGGGAAAGTTCAAAAGGAGGTATTTACGGGCAATGAACGCTTTTGATGATTCTGCTATCCTTGAACTTACTTGTCCACATCTTATTCATTGAATTTCACGTATTTGTTTTTTACGTCAGGTGTAATAAATAGTATTCTTTTGCTCAAATTCAAATCTTGAATGCGAGATTATAATTTAGTTGCCTAATTTAAGTTTGAGTCAAAAACAGATTGCAAGATTAAAAAATCTTAAGTAAAAAATTCGCAGCCCAAATTTAAGAAGACGAAAGATAACAAGATAAAGATCGGAATCTGAACTCAGAAAATATATTTTATCAACTGGTTTAGAGTGAGCCACTTGAAGAATCTTATCTCCAAGTCTTAAAAGTATATATTTCAAGAAAACCTTTCTCACTCATATGAAATGGGTATAAATGTGTGTCATAGTGAGAGTTTGTTGTTCATAAAGTATTATACAGGATGTTAAGATATTTCAGAATATTCTTCAGCCACTTAACCTGCTGTGTAAGTTACACTTCATTGAAAAATTAAACCCTCGGAGTAATGTATTTTGCAATTTACTCAGTCCTGTTTCGTTTCTTAATTTTAAGATGCTCTTGTGAAATATGAGTAACCTTGTTTACTATAATTTAAAGAGCCTTGATTACACAAATTTTAATTTTGACTGTTTTGAAGTCATAAAATAGGAACTTGTATTTTGTTTAAGTATTAATAATTTCTCACTGTATAGTTTGAGATGTCCATTAATTTTACTTGTTTCGCCTTTACAACATATGGAAATATGTGACTTTTCTACAAGGCTGAATATCTGTTTTAAATAAAAAGCTAAATAGAGCATGCAAATTAAAAGTATCGTGACAATGTACTTCTATATGAGGAATAACATTCGTTGACTGACATGATTTGAATATTGGTATTTCATTGCTTAATAACTACATTAAACTGTTTTTTTTTGCAACCTCAGGAGAAATCCTCAGATGAAGGAGACAACGCCGAAGGAGTGTCTTCCAGCTGGACTAAGCAAGACATCAAAGTCATGTTCAGTTCCTTGAAAAACAATAGCAAGCCCCAAATCCAGTCCAATATGGTATACCAACCTTGTGAGACAGAAGACAAAGAACTCGCCTCCAACAACTTCACGATAGACGAGGATGTGATCGACACCACTCTAGCACTTCCAGTCAGTCCTGATGAGACTCAAGTGACTACAACGACGTCTGGTGATACTTCAACCAGTGAGCTGTTGGACAAAGAACTCACGGAGGCCGTCGAAGACATAGCACAGACCTTCCAAACATTCCAACCCAAACGTGAGTTCAGAGGACATGAGACAGATCTCTGAACACGAAAGTAGATAGGTTGTGTTAATTGATCCAAAGTCCGATGGTGGAGAACACCTCGCACGTGCAATGGTGCAGATACTAGTCAGAATATTAATGCAAATTATCTGTTCGAAAGTACACCAAACGTAATTTCACTTTAGTGATAGATGCTGCATACAAAACACATATGAGTGTCAAAGGTAGCGGTATATAGCGTTGAAAATGAAAGAAAGAATAACATCACCTCTCTTTACTTACTGTCGACAGTTTATAGATGAAGAACTTAGCTTTGTCGATTGAGATATCGTTGAATTGAGAACAGAACTATCATTCCGATGAAAGTAGAAAACAGGACATCCATATGATACTCTATATGGTTTGTACAGGCAAAAAATCCATTGAAATTCAAATAATAATAATTATTTAAAGTATTATGGAACTTTTTCGAGGATTGCAGTTAGTACAGAAGACGGGACTGAATTCCCATTCATGAAAGTATTCATTTGTTGCTGTAGAGAGTACTTTTTCGAATAAAATTTTTCTACCAATAACTTTTGTTTTCCAAATTGTTTTATAATTTATCACTGTGAGGAATAGTGTTACAATAATATAAAATGAAATATAGTCAGAGTCTAAAAATTAATGCCAATAATTTTTGGAATTTTTCATTTTCCAAAACCACAAATATTTTATTCCTTAAAAATAAGTATCCATATCCCGCAGTGAAGAGAAAATATCTGTTCAGCAAGACCCAGCATTTCTTCGGCCTACAAGATAGCACATCATTATTTTGAAATATTAAATCAGATAAACAATCTAGCAAATTTGAGTATTAAATATTTTTGTTCGTCATTGACGAATATATGTGGTAGCACAGCAATGCAATCTCAAGCATGTAAAGATTGTATATGAGTGGTAACTAAAAAGCTTATGAGTTGTCGTATTAGATATTTTCAATTTTTCAAGCTTGTATGCTGTAATAATTTTTTTCATGCTATATTGATTCTTCCTTTTATCTTTAGCATAGTCTGTAACTAAAGTCAACTTTAGATAAAAGTTCATCACTTGGTCTATGAAGATAATGTACTGCAAAAAGTTCGTGTAATCTAGTCTGAATATTAATTATGAAATTCCTACAATTATTCGCACAACAGAACATCAGGAATATATTGCCCACTGGTTAAAATAAGTTATTTTCTCTACGTATTATAGGAGTTTTTCGAATCAAAATTCTGTTCCACTTAACTGCATTGACGTAAGCCGAAAAAGAATAGCAGGTTTTAAAGACGAAAATGAAATATAGTGTGTATATACCACTTATAAATTCTTAATATTAGTGAGTTTATCTTATCGTAAGTTATAACAATACAGAATGAAAAATGCCACCAAGTTTACCTTTATCTCGTTCTTCCTCTGAAACTTCCTTCGTTGTCAGTTAAACAAGAGTTTTTGTGCACTGAGACAATATTTGAAAAGTGGATGTTTTTTCGAAGAAACGATGGAATGCCAATAATATGGACCATTGATTCCAAATGTCCCGTGGAATCATTATGTGTTCCGTGGGACATTTGGCTTTCCGTGACAAAAATGGAGAAATACATAAATTCTGTTATAGGTTATTTCAGCAGGGAATGGTTATTTTAGTGCAGTTTTTGTTAATGAATGAAAACGTGAAGAGTATTAAACTTCTTAATCCTCCAAGTGGTTTCAACGAGATATCTCGTCCTTCAAGATCTGATAAATTTTGTTAATGACTAAATACCTCGACATCAAGATATTGCCGATTTTTGTGTGATGACGAGATCAAAATCTAGTCAGTTTTCTTCTATTGACGATATATCTCGTCCATAAAAATTTGGTCAGTTTTTCATATGACGAGATATCTCGTCCATCAAGATTTGAGATTTGATCAGTTTTCTTCTAATGACAAGATTCCCCGCCGAGACAACCACGAAGAGGGTTAAAGTACTTATACAGTGCTATTCATTGAAAATGCAGCACCAACATGAACAGTGAAGTCATGAAAACATCATGAAAACATGAGTTACAGCAATGAAGTGTGGTACAATAAATAAACAATTGAAATTGCAGAATTGTAAGTCAAAAGATCAAAACAAATCTTCGGTCAATCGAACAACTCTTCCTTAACGTTGCATTTTAATCAATAGATACAAATATAGTTCCATTGGTAGTTTTGAGTTTTAATCACAAGAATCGGACATGTTGGTTTCCCATGTTCAATAGAAAAACTCAAGTGGCACCTACACTTTCAAACACAACATATAAAAGACCATAAAGTACCCCAAAACCTGTCAAAAATACTTCATACCGACCGATTTTTATCGAATCTGGCCGTTTGCGGTTTGTCACCAGGTTCGAAATAGCTCAAAGATTTCTGTCCCAGATTTGTTTCACTTGCATTCATGCGTGAATCACTTTAAGCCGTCTGATACAGTGTCAGAGTTTGTCTGCAGCTGTTATTTTGGAGATAAAACAAAGGAAGGCAAGACAATGGTACCATTTAAACGACCGACAACAGGGTCCCATTCTTTTCCGTTCGTTTTTCACAGAGCTTCTACGCTGTGTGGGAAGGGATCCGGTTATCTAGAAAATTCAAGCACGCACGTAATCTAGTTTGATGGATTTGATTTCTTTGTCTTAAACCACTGGCATCTATTCCATCTTTGATGCTTCTTAGATGTATGTTTCTGTTCACTTTTACTCTTTCTGTGACTATCTAACCTTTTCGAACGTGTTTGAAATGTATGAGGCGTTTTCTGTCAAGCTAAATGTAGGTGGCGGTAGTGTCTCTGCGGTGGAACGTGTTTCCTGAAAGTATTCCGAATTTGACGTCACTTGACTTGCTTTTCCAATAAGATTTCATGTGGCCCGCTAGCACGTCCAGAGGAGTAGTTAGGGAGGACGACAGGGGCGGAGGCCCCGATAGTCAGTGACAAAGGGGCGGCGTTTCAGAAATATTTACTAAAAAAGGTTTGTGGATTAAAAGAAAAAATCCTTTCTAATCTTAAGCACAATTTTGTCCTAGTGACAGAAATATTTTTCATTGTGCGTGTGAAGTGAATGCTTTCATGTACTCCATATTTAACCCTCTGAGCGTCGGGGATTTCCGAGTAATGTAATATTGCTTTTCACTCTACAACACACTCAAAAATTAAATAGAAAGAATCCATGGATTTTTTTAACCCTTAGAAAGATTCCATTGCTCCTTTCCTTGGAATAGGGAATCCTTTGAAAAGGCTCTACTGTTCCTTTCCTTGGAATTGAATTCTGAATCCTTTGAAAAGATGCTATTGGTCCTTTGGAAAGATTCTATTGCTCATTTTCTTGAAATGGAATCCTTTGAAAATGGTCTATTGTTCCTTTCCTTGGAATTGAATCCTTTGGAAAGATTCTATTGTTGAAGGTCAAAATTAGCTAGAAGTAATGCAGGGAAGATTGTAAGTTGGATGATGGGATTGTGAGTGTGAACCCGAAGGTTAAAATGCAACGCCAAGTCAATTTTTCATTTCGTGTACTTCGTGCAATCGCATTGCTTTCAGAAAAGAGGACAGCAATAAAATTATCTTCCCACAAATGTATGTAATTTCTATGACATTTTCATGGATTTCCCGGTATTTTCCCCCAAATAGCATTTTTTCAGATTTTTTGGACATTTTAAGGCTTTTTTTGTAATAAAATTTTGCATGTTTTGGTGTTTGTTAGAAAAAGGGCATTTTAGGAAGAAATTCCCTAAAACTACTCTTATCCACCTTTCGATAAAACCTTCCCCTTTGTGAAATTGCAAGACTGGACAGCGTGACATATTTTATTTAAAGTGTGATCTTGCGTTTTATGTGAAATGAAATTGAACTTTTTAATGTTCAAAACTTTGTGCGTAGACCATAGAAAATATTCCCTTTTGAAAATTTGCACATGACCCTTTTTCTGCTTTGAAAAAGAAAAACCGTGGTTACTGAAATTAAAACATTCAGTTTCTCACAGCAAACAAAAAATTTTCAATTAAATGCTTTTGTTAGTAAAATTCAAACTTTCATTTTGACACAGGAACTTTAAGAAAATGTAAGTTACATTTGTGGTTTTTCTTGTTTCCTTTCACAAAGTATTTTTAATAAACAAAGTAAATTTACAGTTTGACAAAGAAGTTAACAAATGAAATTGCCTTTTAAGTTTTTTTTTCTGTTGTATAGTGAATTCTTAAATCCTTTGCTGTTTCATGCATTTCTTTTATCTAACTTTAATCATTTCAAGGTGGTGGAACGCCATACGTCTCATCACCCTTGAAAGGGTTAATGACAAAAAAAATGGTTTCATTAGTTTCGTTGAATTAAAAAAACTCGTTGGCTATTTTCGAAGATACAGAATATAAACATGAGTTCATTTGCAAGTACATGACGTGACATCCGCATCACACCTTTAGAAAATTTACCCACCGAATGAGCACCACAGGTATAAATTAAGAAGTGAAAACACATTGGGGTGTGGCTATTGTAAAATGCATAGATGGTAGGTTGACGTTAGGTTGGTTGGACTTCATGGTACAAGAGTCACATTTGTCCAAACTGCACCAAACATCAAGTGGACATACACAGAAGGAAAATTTTACTGACACAAGAGAGAAATACACCTAGGGAGGAATTGAATCTGCGCGGACTACAAATCGCAGTTAGGAAACGGTTCTTCTGTTGAAAGTGGACTTACTGTAAAAAGATGCAGTTATGTACAGCCAAAAAAGAAAGAAATTAAGCATTTATTAGTTGAACAGCAGTCGTGATCATCTGATTTGTCAGCAATTGCAAGAGGTTTTATAGAATTTCTTATTTAAATTAATTAAAATTAAATTGACTAGAACTAATATTGATCTTAGTGGGAGAAATTTAAACTATAGAATATATTTGATATGTAACTAGGTATCAGAGAGTTGTCTAAAAAATTCCCATATAACATCTAGTCAGATTCAGTTATAAAACTTTTCTGCCAGATAATATAAGGCGCAGTCAAATGAAAACGAGACAGATGGAAAAAAAGCAAGTAAACTGTTTATTATTTCAAAAGTAATCGCCATAACTGTTAATACATTTATCCCACTGTGAGACAAGACGGTCAATGCCTTCATAGAAAAATGTTTGCGGTTGCCTAAGGAACCATGATTGTACCCAGGAGTGCACCTCTTCGCCCGAAGCAAATCGACGGCCACGAATGTCTTTCTTCAGGGCTCCAAAAATATGGAAATCGCATGGGGATAGATCTGGACTGTATGGAGGATGTGTAAGGGCTTCCCAGCGAAACTTCTGCAGCGTAGTTTTAACAACTTTGGCAACATTTGGGCGGGCATTATCCTGCAACAGAATGATGCCGTCCGTCAACATTCCTGGGCGTTTGGACTTGATGGCGCGCTTCAATTTTTTTGCAAAGCTTCCACGAATTCCACTTCCTGACACTCCTTCCGCAGTCAAAAAACGCACTACAGCACGCTGTTCCTCTTTCCCGGCCTAGATAATGATGTCGGACGCACACACGACTCGCTGACCTCACTTCGAGCACGTCTAACAGACAAATGACACAGCTGTGAACGTTCGCACTGTTCCTTCCTGATTCCCAATAGAGGACGCTTCTATACACAAACCTACCTGCGTTACCAACTTCCGCGCCATGCTCGTTATATAGTCTCTCGTTTTCATTTGACTGCCCCTTATACATAAAGGTTTTGATAAATAGATAGGCTTTTGATTAATGTTGCACTGAGGCAACAAAACGCGCTATTGGCGAGGGCCAGGGATCAAACCCGAAGGGAAAGATCCGAGGACACCACGTAATTTTGAACCACGGTCAGATGACGAGGTCACACCTGAGCTGGCACCCCACTCTCCAAACTTCCACACCACACCAACGTGAGTTTGGGCGACGATTATTTTTTCGTGCACCAGCCCCCTTTGTACACGACGGTCTTTGGTTGGATTCGAACTCGCAACTCTGGTTGCTAATCCGTTACTCTTCCAACCCAGCTACCGCGGTCCCGTAAAGGTTTTGAATTCGTAAATTTGCAAAAAAGAAACATGGAATGCATTCTTTGCAAAAAAGGTTTTCAACAAAATCAGAGCCGAATATTTTTTCAAAGAATGAAAATAACTTGTTTAATAACAAAATTTATTGTCAAAGTTTAGGTGCTGCTGCCATCTAGTGTGACAAATAGTAGCAACAAATGTCTTACATAAATCTGTGAAATGGTAATGTAATAAAAAAAGGCGTAGTTGTACCTAAGTTTACACAAAAATGAAAAAGAAAGTAAAAGTTTTTGTGAAATTATTTTTGGCGTAATAAATTCTTTTCAACTCAAAACTTAGCATTTTCCAGAGAAATTTTGAATGATGCTGTCGTTGATAATCTAAATATTGTGTAAATTCTTTATAGAAGTTTCTGCTTTCAAGTTTGTTCTGATATGAAGACTGGGTTAGTTCTAAGGCTTGGAAACGAGAAACTGTTATCAAAAATAAAAAAACAGTGGTGCATTTATAACGTAAATACATTAAGATGATTTTGTTATTTGGATTTTCATATCCATACCAGCAATTGTTCAGTAAGCAAATCATAGTTAATTTCTATTTACAGTGTAAACATGAACGTTATAGCATATGCAACACATGCAGTTTAAACAATTTTTGAAATAGAAAATTCCGAGTATTAAGTTTTCCGTCGGTATTACCACGTTAATCAGGAAAGAAATCAAGCTCTATTGAATAAGTCATTCATCATTGGAATTTCTTATATTAATTTGGCTAATAAACATCTCATTCATATCTACTGGTCCTATCCATGCTGCGGAAAACACAAGACAGATGACAAGTAATGGACGTACACTAAGTTTACTGACATAGAATAGAGAAATATACATACAGAGGAATCGAACCTGCCTGCCTACAACTTGCAGGATGCTGAAGCAGTGGTTGTCAACCCTGAGTCAACCGGCCTCATAAATGTACTGGGAATAAGACATTTCAGTGCGAAAGTCATTTTTAAACAGCTGATAAAAATGTGTTTGTCGCTTCTGAATAACTAAAGGTGGAACTAAGCAGTATGGTTGTCAAGAGAAATGTGGTGCCCATCTGGGGAACACAATTGAAAGTAGTTTCCATTTTTTTTTATTTTTGTCCCCCTGAATATTTTAAATCCAGTTTGGAATATTTTACAATCAGATGACCGCCCCCCCCCCAAAAAAAAAGTACAACGGTTTTACAGAAGTCTTGAAAATTAAAGTTTTTCAGGGCCCTTAAAAATGCATTTCCAAATTTACAACTGTACAAACCCTGTATATGAAAAATAAAATGTGATACTTGTACTAACACCAAAGCAAAAAATCTATCTACAACCTACATAGTTGAGTGCTTGTTAACTAGCTGTTTTGAATAATTTACAGACAAATTAATGCAATATTTTATGTTTGAGTTGTAAAAATTCACAATACTAAAACAATTTTTACAATACTACTTTATTGTAAAATATAAATACAATATTTTATGCATACAAATATATTATATGAATAATCATCTTATGTTACAAATTTAACAATAGCAAAAAAATTGTATAGCCCTAATTTAGGGGTAAAGATATAACAATCATCAGCATAGATGAATATTTTTTCACATTTTTCGAAGGAAATAACTAAATATGTGGAATGAAGATTACTTTAATAAGGAATTCAAACAAAAGTATGCATTGAACTTTCATGTGAATAAAAATCCTACATCAATAAAAGTATTCATGAAAAAACATGACATTTAGATATTTCAAATCAAGTGCTAAAACCCTAATGTAATACCTATTGAATGGTACTTAGAAAGATAAATTTTAAAGAAAATTAAGTATTTTTATTATTTTTTTAAGCATTTTTGCCCTTTTTATTAAAAAAATTCAGATCACTAGATGTGTTTTAAAAGTTTTTCACAATAACAATTACATATTTTCACAATAGCAATACATTTACGCACACAGTAATTGTCACTAAATTTGGTTCTCATAGGTTTAAAAAATATACCCTTTGGAAGAAACAAAACTTTATAGGAAATCAAATCTTTCTCTCCATACACTCTAACTGAACAGATAAATCTTTATATGTAAATTGCACTATGTATGATTTCAAACATTTTGGTGATCCAAAATTTGTTTCCAGTGCTTATTTACAGTTTAACTTAAAATACCCAATAAATATTTCAAAATGTCCTCAATAACAAAATATTTTTTTTACACTAAAACAAATTAATTTGAACATTTATTGCCATTTGTGCTTATAGACTATTAATCAAATTAACAAATGTATGCACAACACAAAACATGTGTATATCAATTAGTAAGAGATGTGCATTGTTTGATTTATAAAAATATATACATTTCTTGGTATGCAGCAAACAGCAATCTAACAAATCTTTATGGTCCACATTAGATTACAAATGTTAGTATAAAGATAACAATTTTTAAACATTGCTTGATACAAAAATATATATTGCTACAAATAAACACAAAATGTAAATTGATCTTTGTAATAGGAATAAAATCAAAACATGAAAAATATAAGATTGTCACTTATAAAATATATAAATTAGACATATTTTTGTTCAAAAGCAAGAAAATATTTGACCAATAAGTTTTATTAAATAGAATATTTTTGGATTCAATTTCATGTAAAATCCAATTATTTTAAATGTTCTTGAACAGTTATAGTAAAATGCAATGTTTAAAGTAATTTGATACTAATATTTCTTTAACAGTATTAACAATTCTAGACAAACATTAAAACTTTAAATTTCCAAATTTTTTTACTTTTCTTTATGCTGCTTTAATACTTTTGTCTTATGCTAAACAAATTTTTATAATTCAACAAATGCTTTTCAAACTGCACTGATTTGGATATGTGTAGTTTTTTCACTAGATGTGGTAACATACTATACAGAAATGGCATAATGAAACTTGTTTTTAATGATGAATCACTTAGTGAGTACACACTGCAAAAAAAATACTGATTATCACATTCTAAAACTTTCACTTTATTTAAAAAGTATTTGAAATATTTCTGTAATTTTCATACCTTGAAGACATTTTTGGGTTACTTAATAGAATAAGCTTTATTCTGACTCAAGGTTAAAAAAATTAAGGCACATTTAAAGACTGCTGTATATGCAATGACCTGCTTAGAAAAGAATAACATAGAAATAAGGATGCATATTAAAATAAACTGCATGCTTTTGGTCCAGGCATAAAAATATTATGAATTTATATAATGGTGACATTACAACTAAATATACATGCAAGCAAAATTTTGTACCCCTTTCATAAAATGTACCTTTCATAAATCTAGATTTACAAAAATAAACAAAGCAAAACTGCAAATTAAATATATTTATCAGAAAAATTTTCCAAGTCAATAATTCAAACTTTCTCTACACCAGTTTACATAGTTTAAATTACATTTGAAAGGTTTCTCTTAAAATTAAATTTACAAACTAAATTAGATATCACTGGAGTAATTTTGATTTTAAAATTTTGCAATGGATATAACAGCAAAATTAACTTTGCATAATGAGTAGAAAAGATAGGCTGCATACCTTGTTTTGATGAAATTTTAGATTACATTTTGAAGAGCGTTACACTTAATTCCATAGAATTTTAATGAAAGTATTTTCTATTCACACATAGTAGTTTCCAGCAAAATATTTACACAATTTATGCTTTTAAGAACATCCATATTTTAATTTGAAATACAAATTAGGAGAAAATGTGCATAAAAATGTATCTAGCACTATCAGAGAAAGTTCCAATATGAATCAACGTAGAATTTAAAAATATAAAATTTTGTCAGTTCAACTAACACATTTTATTGCATATACTAAATCAAATACATTCAATGAGCACCGAATTGCACATTTTATATAAAAACTGAATCATATTTGATCTTAGCTCATTCTAAAATTCAAACCTCACAACTAATAAAGCAATCGAAAAACTAATAGTACAGAACGAAAGCTATATACAAAATATATACATATTGGCACACTTAATATTCAGTTAATTAGTGTGACTTAAAACTTTAATGTTACACAACAGTAGCTGCCTTTGAGATAATTTTCAGACAAAATAAATTGAAAAACCATCTTGTCTCATTTCAAGAGTACACTGCAAAGTTCTATTTTATTACATTTTACAACTGACAAGTAAGATTGGTTGGTTTTTATGGCACAAGGGCCATATTTGGCCAAGCAGTGCTAAACAATGTCAAATAAATGGATAGACACACAAGGAAAGTTTTATTGATACAGAAGAGAGAAATACACCCAGGGTGGAATAGAACCTGACAGGAATCCAACCTGCACCACCTACAACGTGCACTGATAAGGATCAAGTTCAATTCGTCTCCACATCAAATGATTCTTTCTTAAAGTGTCAAACAAGCATAGATTCATGTGTAACCTGCTTGTTTACTCTAAGTTAATTTAAATGAATTCAATTAAACTAAAAGTATAAATTCAGGGCAAAAGATCCTTCTCAAGCCTTCCAAGTTATTGGCTAGTTCATTAGAGCTCTCTAAAAAACTAGAAAAACATTCAAGAATAGTACGAGAACAAGTCTGCTTAGAAGGCAGATGACCTTGCAGAAGTCCTGGTGAAAAAGCCAGAGATGCAAAGACATGATGCAAAAGCAAAGGTGATTGTTTCGTCAACTTGTAATCACTGCAATGGTTTCTGGTACCAAACAATAAACTCAGATCCAGAAACCATGCCAATTATAGGAGTGCATCATTTACACTTAACCTCTCCCAGAATTTAATGAAGTAGACTTGTTCAAAACCACGTAACTCAAATGCCAATTCTTCAGAGCCAGGTTATATTATATCCTAAATCTATCAAGGCAACAGTTGAAGGTATAAGTTAACCCTCCATAAGTCATGGTTCTTTTTAATACTAAATGGGATTGCAGTGCATCTAAGTGCTCAACGTTTTCTTTCCTAGTTACATACGCATTAACGATTCATTAATACATAGTATATTTTAGAACATACTAAAAAACAAATGACTGTAAAAAATGTATTAGAATTTATAAATACATATTTTACAGTGATTTTCTTGCGCAACATTGAAAAAAGTAACAGTAAAAAAGTAACTCAGAACCAATGCAACTAAAGGAATGTAAATTTCTACCTTTACACTGTCTGGAAAGGCTTACTCAGAAACAAGGTATTCACAATATCCAATTAATTTACCATTCATAAACACATGTTTACACCTGTATTTGAAGTTCATTTATCTCTATCAATCTCAAAACGAAAAAAAAAGTTTGGTTGGATTTGGATTGAAAGGGCTAGAGTACCAATAAAATGATTACAAACTTGTTCTGCCTTCAACTTTGACTATTATTGTGGTTTGAGATATTAACATAACCAATTTAAAACAAATTTCTTGCTATAGACATTACCCCTACTATTGCCATTTTAGTATAGCTTAACTTCCAATGAAGTATACTCTTGAGACGAGATAGAAATTTGTATAAATAATAGTGACTGCTTTCACACAGAAAGTAATATGCAAGTATGAAAATAGAAATTTTCAAACATGTTTCTGAAGTGGTGACTTTTTGACTAGGTTACAAATCAAAGCATTTATCAAAGAAATACGATATTTGCTCACAAATTAAACACTTTTAAAGAAAAAATAAGTCAACTACAGTAAGAACTTTAGTTTGAAAGTATATATTTCTGCAACAATTTATTCATTTTTACTCTTAGTATGTCTTCATCCCAATATCTAAGAAAATTTGTTCACTCATATGCACAGTACACTAAACGAATAATTTTACTTGTGTTTTTAGGAGTTTAATTATGTTTCTTTATACTTAAAAAATCAGATAGATTTCAAACACTTCCAAAGCAATTAGCAAAAAGGAGTCATTGAAAATTTTATTTGTTCTTGATTATTCACTAAGATACAAAGGTTATTCGGAAAGTAAGTTTCGAAATGTAATAATCCTCACAGATGGCGCTAATCTGCCTATGCAGTATCGCATTAAAGTTGCGCTAATCTGCCTATGCGGTGCGCGCACTGTGAGGTGTACAGCGATACAGTTATGAGTGAGGGAATGATTAGAAGATGGGTTCGACTGTTCAATTCAAGCAGAACGAACATGCACAATGAAGCGTCCGGCCATCTGCTGTGATTGATGAACTGGTATGTCAAGTTGATGTGAAAATTTGTGCGAATAGACGTTTCACGATCTCCAATCTTGAGTTGGTGTTTCCTGACTTTTCGCGTACCGTGTTCTGTATGAAATTGCTACTGAATGCTTGCGTTACCAAAAAGTGGGTGCATTGTGGGTACCGAAAATGCTTACAGAGGAGCATAAAGGCAAACGTTTTGCTGCTGCTTGAACCTTTCTGAACCAATACAATGCCGAGGGTGGCGAATTGTTGAACCACATTGTCACTGGTGATGAGACTTGGATTTCACATGTCACACCATCATCGAAATAACAATCAATGGAATGGAAGCACCTCGCCTCGCAGACACTGTGAAAGTTCAAACGCACCATTTCCACACGCAAAATCATGTGCACCGTTTTCTGGGACAGAAAAGGTATATTGGTGGATTTTACACGCAGACAAAACCGTCAATGCCGCTACTTATGGCGCAACATTGAAACAGCTGCGACATGTCATTCAAAACACGAGATGTGGCTTGCTTAGTGATGGTGTCATTTTGTTGCACGACAATGCCAGGCCACATACCGCTTGTATGACTCAAGATCTCATTGAGTCCTTCGGTTAGGAACAAATGAATAATTCGCAGTATAGTCCTGACCTGGTGCCAAGTGACTTTTACCTATTCTTGCACTCGAAGCAATTCTTGAGTGGCCAGCGTTTTGATGACGATGAAGTAGTGAAAGATGCCGAAACATCCTGGCTAACCTCACAGATGGCCACCTTCTATGATGCTGGCATACAAAATCTTCTATCTCAATACAATAAATGCCTTAATGTGCTGGGGACTATGTCGAAAAGTAGTGTAATGGTTGTAAATCGTTATTAAATATGCATCTTTGTCCACATCCGTCTCCATTTTTTACACAGTAATGGAACTTACTTTCTGAATAACCCTCATAACAGCTTAACAGTATATTAGAAAAAATTAATTGAAGCATCAACAGAAGAAATCCCTTCAATTATTTGAACAATTAATTTAGTGCTCCACTTGTTAAAATTTACTTTTACAAAGTAGAAATATTTTTTATACTTTTATTAAGCAAATTCTGCCCTTATATGCACGAAATTTACCATATTTGTGTAAATGTAGTGCTGAGAAATATTATGTAAACTTGGTGTATACTTCATTTATATGCAGTAATCTTATGAAATTTTCAGAAATGAAAAAAGAAATTAGATAAAGTGGCTAATACACAGAAGTTTAAATCATTTAAGACAATTGGGTAAAAATAGCATCCCATTATTTCCACTGTTTCAGACAAAGTATGAAACGTGTTTTAAATACATTTAAAAAGATTAATATATAAATGCATTGCATTTTCATTTTTAAGTCATAAAAGGTTACATACCAAAACTGACAGGATGTAGATTTGGTACAAAATAAGGAAAGGATTTAAATAAGTATGAGGCTTGAGGAGAGAGAAAATAGTTTTTTTAGACATGAAAGAAAAGTATACGTTCTGAAAACTTGAATTTGTTTCAAATACATATTGATTGTGAATTCAGATTAAAACAATTGTTGAATCTCTCGTAATTTAAAGTTGATTCAATATTTTAAACAGAGCAACTCTAACTAATTTGAATTGGCATGCAATGTGTTGCTGAATTTTAATATGCAGTCTTGGCTTGATTTCATTTTTTGTTAACAAGCAAATTCCAAATTGTTAGCATTTGCGATAAGATACCAACTTGGTGAACTTTAGTGATTATGCCATATACAATGGTTATGAGAATCTTTAGGGATATGAATTGATCTATACTCCGGCAATTATGATATAAGATAGCAATAATTAAAACTAAAGGTCTGTTAAAATGCTAACTTATTTTAAATGGTCTATTCTCATATGAAATTAAAGGGGATAAATAAAAAATATGTAATTTGTCATGAATACATGATCTATAAAGGTTAAAACAAAATGAAATATAGAGCTAATAGAAGTAATTAAGGGTAGTCATCTATAAAAATATTTTTTACATTTTATAAAATATAGAAACAAATTTAGCTCAACAAAAGGCACAAATAAACACCTTTTACAATCAAGTGTCATTTACATAAAAGCTCAAAGAACAGTTTAATAATTTATAAAAATGTGTGTAAATTGTAAATATAAAGATGTCATTTCCAAAAAAATGTTGTAAATATTACAATAAGAAAATATTTTCAAGATTTCTTTATGCACATGAAGCCAGTATTGCCAATTGTCCAATGACATGTTTTGTTTTAGGTAATAATTAAACTAAGAATGCTTAACAAAAGTAACAAGTATTAACACAAAAGGTAAAAATCAGAAAACATTAATAACTTTTGAGCTAGAGTGTATGGCCTAACTTGGTAACAAATGGCTATTCAATAACAAGTTGTTTACTATGGCACTAAACATAAAAATCTATAAATTAACCTCAGTCCTTTAAGTTATTTATTATCTAGATATTAGGTATTAAAATAGTCACCAATTTTAGCCTTGAGGCAAGTACTTTTGTTTGACACCAAACATGGTTGTCATCAGTATTCTTACCATCTTTGAACATGAACACTTATTAAAGTTCTACAATGCATTTTTAAATTAATTAATAAATTAAATTTAATTAAAAAGAAAGTACTTATTACAAAATCGAAACAAAATTTGTTCACTTTTAAAACACATAAAATTATGGCACAAAAACAATGCATTGTATAAAATGTTTTTAAAACTAATTTTACAAGAATTAGTTTTGACAGAATAAAGCGAGAATGCTAAAGAAATGGTAAATAAGCTGCTAAGTAATAAATGCCATAGCTCAGCATTTCTTAGATAGCAATTATGTAGTCTAGTAACACACAAATATGCATTGACCTGGGTGAAAATTCAAACCTATCCATGACAACATATATATTTCATTGATTTCCTAGCATATGACTAATTCAATAAAAATATGTGTTCATTTTTGATTTAAATAACAATTCTCTAATATTGACTCGAGCACAGTACAATCACCATTTAATTATTGAAGCATTAACTGATTTATATTTTTCTGCAATATAGTATCCTTGACTGCACTGAAGACTACCTTGATATTTTCCGTATCAATTGCAGTAGTGAAATGGTAATAAAAAGGTCTTTTGCGATCTCTTCTAATGCTTTCAAACATATCAACAAAAAAGATCTGCACGGCTTCAACGTCAAATGGGTCACCTTCATATTCTGAGAAATACTGGCGGATATCCACATCATGACGAGAAAGTTTCTCTTGCAACAAGTCTGTTTTGTTCATGAACAAAATCACAGAAACATCGGAAAAACAGCGATTGTTGATTATGGTGTCGAATATATTTTTGGATTCTAGTATGCGATTTGTAGTCCGATCCTCCAGGAGTACTTGATCAAACTCTGATGAAGAAACGAGGAATATTATGGAAGTCACATCCTCAAAGCACTGTACCCACTTTTGGCGTTGAGATCGCTGACCACCGACATCAACAAAACGGAAAGGAATGTTATTGATAATCACAAGATACTCACTCACTGTCTTTGTAGCTGCCCTTGAATGCAGAATATCCAAGTTTGATGGCACATATCCCTGAAAATACAAGATTTGTATTAGAAAACTACTAAATTTAGTTTAAACATTATTTTTTTCTTTCTTGCAAGATAGCCAGTAAATTTAATTTATTCCATTGTGATTTTCTTGATTATGCTTTCATATTAAAGCACTCAGAATCAGGATCAACAGGTGTACAAAGTGAAAACATTGATTCAAAGTACATTCTGGAAACTTCAAAACACCATATACCGCTATCCATTTTAAGGGAGGAATAATTTATGTCTTACACTTTTGGAAGTGATTTTCTTTCTTTTGAGGTGTGGAATGAATTTCATAAAGCATTATACAAGCAAAGCAATTCAGAAAAGTTGGGAGTCAAACATTGTGACTGTGCATGACTGCATCTAAAAATACAATCGCCTAAACCAGGGGTGTCAAACTCAATTAACACATGGGCCATTTAATGCAACTGGTAAGATTCACGTAGGTCACATCACATTTACATATTTTCTTAAAATTATATTTTGAAGTGAGGATTCAGGAATATGGATAGGATAATTAAAACACATTATGTAATTAAGTGAATTTAGGGTAATAATTTATAATATTGCTATATAATTGCTTTTATTTAAACATTTATTTAATTTAATGTATTTATAAAACTAAAATTAATTTTTTTTACCGGAAACTTGCCAGCGCTTTCTTCCTACTAGTTTTCCAATATCTGGATTCAAAGACTGAGAACAATCTTCATTATGGCAGATAGATGTTTATTAGTTAATCTTGATCTGTAGGCCTTTTTATTTAATTTTATGGACGAAAATAGTTGCTCACACCAAGTACGCACTCCCAAAATAGCATAAAATTTGTGCAGCAAACTTTTTAATTTCTGGGTATTTTTCACCTAAATAAGAATATATTTTGGGAATTCCTACTTCTCAATATTTGTCTTTTAAAACCGAATCATTCTGGAAATCAATTAATTCCTGTTGTATCGAAGTGGGAGCATTTTCAACTTCAAAGGAAAAAGGTCTAATAAAAAGAGAACAATTTTTTGTAACTCTTTGTGAAATCATTAAAACGTTTGTCAAATTTGTTTTTGATTTCTTCAATTTTACCACAATATTGTGAAAATGAGCAACTTTGATTTTGTGCTTTTAACTGCCCACAAGTAGGAAAATACGTCAAAACGTTTTTTGCAGATGATTTTTAAACAAAGTCAGTTTTTGAACAAACTTTCTATTGCATCGTACATATTCGTTATTAATTTATCTCTGCCTTACAATGTAATATTAGGATTATTCAGATGACCTGTAATATCTGTTTAAAATGCCAGATCTTTTACCCACAAAGGATCTTTTATAATTGATATATTTTCGTTTTTTTCATCTTTCATTTCAAGAAATACAATTATTTCCTCCAAAAGCAGATAGAAGCTCTTCAGGACTTTGTGGCAGGACAACCAACGAACTTCTGTATAATAAGAAAGATCTTCAAATTCGGATTCTAAATCTTTAAGGAACGAAGTAAATTGGCGATGGTTAAGTGCTCTCGATCGAATAAAGTTGACTGTCTTTGTTACAGTTTTAAGTACTTTGTCCATTTTTAATATTTTTAAACAGAGAACTTGTTGGTGAATAAGGCAATGGAAAGTACTGATTTTCGGTTTATCTGGATATTCATCTTGTAATTTTCTAGTCAGTCTTGACACAAATCCTTTAGTTTCACCCGTCATCGATTTAGCACCATCAGTTGTTATAGAAACAAGCCTGTCAAGAGGAAGATTAAATTTTCCTAAAATGCTCCATAGAGCATCAAAAATATCTTCACCAGTTGTAGTTCCATAAAGAGGGATAATAACCATCAAGAGGGCTCTAACTCATTTTTAACATGACGAAATTGTGTGTACGGTATTGCCTCGATCTCCCCTAAGTGCTATTTTCTTCGTAACATATTGTCCTGTTTTCATTTTATTTTAGAGCATCATGGGCCACAAAAAATTACCTCGTGGGCAGCATGCAGCCCGCAGGCCACCAGTTTGTGTGACACCCCTGGCCTAAACCAAATTTATATGCAAAATACAACTAATGCTTGCTTATTTTGAACCCTGCACAAGGTATAATCAGAGTTTGCTCTGTTGAGAAATTTGCATACAAAAAGCAACAAGTGAATGTATATAGTTGAAGTGGGTCTGAATAATTGATTAATAACGACAGCATAGACGGAACACAATGCAGGCATTATCTGGTCAAGATTTAGTAAAAACTATTTTGGAAAATTGGG
Organism: Meta bourneti; assembly: GCA_933210815.1. NCBI lineage: Eukaryota > Metazoa > Arthropoda > Arachnida > Araneae > Tetragnathidae > Meta > Meta bourneti. The sequence goes on from OW119926.1 coordinate 59,439,076, forward strand.
TTTAGAAATTTGTAATCAGGAGAAACTTTCCTCATTTACTTTCAGAAATCGCTAGAAAAATTTTCAGAATCAGATATTGTATTCACTATGCCTATTAGATGTTGAAAGAGTAATGCAAAATCTCACAGGATGTATCTTGATATTTTATGGTTCAATGAGTAAGAGTTATGAGGAACAGTATATTGGGTATCAATACATGCGTCTTTACCTAATATCTTCAAGTTCTTTTAATGTTTCAGGTAATCCGGTTTCTTTATCTGATTCAAAACAGATTGGTTGGTTGGGTTTTTATGGCACAAGGGACAGCCAAGGAAACTTGGACTACACAGCCAAGGAAAGTTTCTACTGCCACAGAAAAGAAATATAGCCAAGGAAGAATTGTAACAGAACATCAGATTTATTTTTTTATATTTATCGCAACAGATTTACAATACCTATGGGATTTTTATGGTAAGATATTGTTTTGTGCCTCAGAATCAAAAATTGTCAGCCAACATTGTAATTGGAATAATAATCACAAATGTTGCAAACTTCGGCATGAACATGTGAGTAAGAATAAGAGAGCATCCACTTTCAGATTTGAAAGGGATGCATGTATATTCAAAGTCAAATAAAACAATAAAGAAGCCCCACTAAATGCATCGTGGTTAAAAGACAGCTTGGTTTGCTACTCTATGGTCACTCTTTGTAGAATGGAAACCATTTAGACCTGGAAATCTACTTGGTGTTGAAAAGACATCATTCTACTTAAATTAAGCAAGTAGAATTGAGTTGTACAAAAAATTCTGTTGTGTGCTTATCAAGTAAAACAATCAAAAATAACAAGTTCCCGAAATCTGACAGAAAATGCAAAAGGGAGAAAGTGACAAATACATTCTGTTGATAGTGTTGAAATGACACTGACTGATGTTCTATTGTTAAACGAAATTTTTAACTGTATCTAAAGCAATTAACTGACAATTTGCTGTTTTGAACATTAAAACTATATATGCAATTATTAATTTCTACTCATCTATAATACAAATTAGCATACTGCAATGTACTGAACAAGCTATTTATGTTAATTTGTATTTCACATGAAAAATTATAAATCCAGCAAAACTTAAATAAGAAATGAAAAAGTCACAAAAAACATCTTTTATAATAGGCATTTAAAAAGTAGTTTAACTCCTAAAGTTTGTTAATGATTCATAATTGACATACAAAACTCAAGACATTGGTTGTGAACAATACCTAGTGAACATTTCAATTAAGATGTTTTATTATGTAAAGTAAACAAAAGGAAACAAATAAAAAATCTTGCTAGTTGAAAAGAATTTCCACTTGCAGTTTGTTTTGTACAAATTCAATTATGATATGCATCAATATCTTTTTCTGTACCAAGAACAGCATTGTATTTTATACCTTAAAATATTTTAGTACTGTGTTAAAAGATATCCAAGTCATAAATATATCAAGCTACAAAAATGTTTAATGTGTTTACTTACTGGACTAGCAAGTCTGTTCAAACTTTCAAAATAGTAACGAACATTGTCACTCTGAAAATAAAAAGAAAATATCAGCACAAAACAGAAGCACTACCTGTTTAACAATAAATACTGGCATGAATGAATCATTGACCTTCTAATGGGCATGTGGGCGAAGTTGCTGTCGTAAGATCTCAGAAGGGTAAGTCACATAGCCTTACCAATCAACTTGGGTTAATTGGTTGTTTTTTTAGTTTTATGGTGCAAGGGCCATATTTGGCCATGCTACACAAGACATACAATATCAAGTAATAGACAGACACAATGAAAGTTTTACTGACACAGGAGAAATACACCCAGGGAGGAATTGGGTTAATTGGTTATCCATGAACAGATTAGTGTTTTTAATCATGCTGGATAATCACTTAAACCAATCAATAATATTTGTACCACATTAGGATTCACGCTTTTCCCACAACCAAGCGACAGATCTTTAAACCAAATGATCGGTCAAAATAAAATGAAGCTGCACGCACATGCTCCATCTATTTCATTAGATCGATGGAGGAAATGTAAAAGCTATCAACACAGGCACTGATTTATTTTATTGTAACAAATTTAAAAACAAAACAACTTTTCTTATTCAGGTTTATTTAATCTTTTACCAAAAGCTGTTAATGTTTTTGCACAGTAAAAAATACAAAATTCTATCTTTCATATGGTGGTAATATGTAAGTTAGACTAGTCTCTTCCTCCCAAAAAAAGTGGATAAATTGAGGGACCAAAATAGGATGTTCGTACACTAAACTAATATTTTTTAATTTTTGATGAAAGTATTGCAATCAATTAAAAATTCTGTAGTCTAAAAGAGAAAATGTTGCAAGCTGGGGAAAGGAGCTGACATTTTTACACTTCTAAAACTATGAAAATTAATCATTTTCAAAGTTTTATGCCTAAAATATATATAAGTGAGACATCAGATTGTACACCAAACCATATAGACTCATCTTTCATACATCAACCATTAAACAAATTAAGGAATTAAAAACAATTCTTACTTTCATAGTAAGGGGTTCAGCATTAAGTAACACAAATTTATGAAACAAATTACAGGATCTCTTGGAAAACAAATTCTCGAAAAGATTTATAAAATGAAACATTTTTGCTCATTTCATAAACATACATGCCAAACACTCTTCAAATAGAGAGGTATACACTACTCGAAAACTTACTAACCTTAAGTTAGGGTAGGTATTTTCTCAAAATTACCAACATTTAGCTTTTGTGTATGTAATTGAAGCCCAAAACAGAACCTTCTAAGAATAAATCATGTCCCTTACCATAGGTTCACAAACGCTTATACACACGTAAAGAAAAATTAACACAAGCTCTAACGAAGCAGACAGGATGAGGTATCATTGTTCAAAATGCTTTTAAATGGTTATTTTACATTAAAGTAAGTCAAACTATCACAGCCGGATTGCATACATGCATCTGGTATAGGTTATGATTTTATGCCATGCTCTCAGTAAGATTTTTATATGGACACACAAATCTTGTAGTAAAGATTTTTAAAGCTATTTACAGAAGTAACAATTTTTCCTTGAAGTGTATCTATTTACAATTATTCTAGAAGATATATTTTGTTTCCACCAATTGGACATTCCAGACACTTGTTTAGAGTATAGTTGAGAGTACTCTAATAAAAATGAGGGGCAATGGTATATGATGAATTTGAATGAACTGAAAAAACATGATTGATTAAAGACATAAGCGAAATAAATTTAATCAGAATTTAAATCAATTCGAGAGTTATTAAATGAGGTGGTGGAGCATAAATCGATTGAATGGAAATATTAATTTTGGAAATAATGTCAACAATCAAATCTTACACAGGAAAGACAAGTAGTAAAAAAATAAATCTCACAAGCTGAAATTCTCTTCGGCGGTCAAAAGCAGTTTTTATCGCCTGATCTTTCCATAGTTCTTGCACCGAATAGGCGAAGTCCTGGAAAGTTTTCAAATCCAACACTATGTTATTATCAAACATCAACACGTGATTGGCGAACTTGGAACTTTCAGGGTTCTCCCAACGGATCCCCAGCTTGATCTTGGCATCAACAAGTACCTTCATACCCTTAATAGTGTTCTGATAGATCGTCGATTTATACTGCATGACCGATTCGCTATCGAAATTGTCCCCATGGATTATTTTCATTTGCTTGAGGAAGGTGCTCTTGCCGCTTTCACCAGCGCCGAGAAGCAACAGTTTGACTTGTCTCCTCATGATGTTCTTGTCCTTCTTGAGCAACCTGTCAATTTTTTTGCTTCGACGCCGCTGCAGAGCTTCTTCGGGGGTATATTTCAAACGAACACAGCAGCATGAGCAATACTGCCAAACATCCGCCATAGTGTTTTGATCCCGCCCTGCTGACTGCTGGGTGCGCTGAATCTGAGCAGTCAATCGAAGGCTTCTTTTTTATTTTTGGGTGACGTAGATAACGACTTCACTTCCTGTGGCGTCAACACTACCTTCGGCTCTTAGAAGATGCGCTGCTCTACTTACCGATGAACGGGCAGTACGTAATTCAGTAGCAGCAGACGCAACAATAGCGTTGTAACTTGGTCACAATATCAATTAAGCACACATTAAAATACAATTTCAGAGACAGACTAGTCTTTCCCGGATTCTGATCCCGATTGAATTGCCTCAATGCGAAGAGTTTGCATATTTCTCTTTATTGCTTTCAGACATGTCTGCTTATATTTTACCAATGATCTGCGCTGATTAAACAAACAGTATTTTATTTCATATAAAAAATATTGCTGATGTACCATTCTGTATGGTGGGACCCCTTTTCACTGCGGCTCCAATTCATAGAAATGTGTGTTTGGGGAACTATTTTAATTTTATTTGTTCAGATCATTACTAATATTATAATATCTGTGTTTTTGATAAATTTATCCTTCCTGTTTGGTGAAGGACCTGTCATAAAATTTTTAAGGAGGGTCAAAAGATTCGGAATCCTAAAGGACTTGGTGCTCCTGCAGAAAAACCCCGAAATCAGGGCTCATTTTTGTCAAAAGTGCCCGTTTGCCTTTCTGGATCATGGAATTTGTTGAAAAATTACATGCTTAACAAAAGTCGTCACATTTTTAGTTTAAAAGCCTTGAATTCACACAATTTCTTTGCATCGTTTTATATATTTACTTAAACTAACTCGAATTTCGGTTTTTATTTTTCGTTACCTGTAATTGATTGCTTTTGTAGTATGGGCACATAAAATAATTCGACTATTTTTTTCCACCAAAAATAAAGTATGCAGACACCTTTTTAATTTTCGTGTCTGCACCTAACCATTTTTAATAGAAATTATGGAACCACAAGCTTTCGCAGGGCACAATTTTGAATCATCCCTGGTCAAAAATAATTTAAGGGAGTGATTTTCTTAAAGCATAATTACTAAATTTCTTAAAAAACTAAAACTTAATTGATAGACTCCAGGAAACAGTGAATAAAGCACAGAAATATGTCCCGCAATGAAAAATAAATAAATAATAATCAAGAGGATCAAAAGAATTTCTAATTGTTTGAATGAGTGCATAATACTTAAAAGTTTAAGATAACACGACCTCTTGAATAGTGGATAAACCATTATAATTTTGGAATTTTTTTAAACTTGTAAATTGCTAGCATGAAAATCTTGAAAAGTGGCTTATTACTTTGCCTGAAGGCCCTCAAATCCCACTTTTCTCTCTTTGCGAGAACCAGGGTCGGCAAACAGTGCCCTTTTCGAGATTTTGTAGCACTCCCTCAGCCCAATAAATTCTAGGAAAAGAAAATTTGAAAAGCTCATTTCCCTGCAATTCATAATTCAATACTCAACTGTATGGAATATTCAGAACAAGAGAAAAATGTGAAGATAACTTCGGAGGAAACCTTTCTTTTATGAAAGATTAAGTCTTGAAATTAAGAAAAAAATTATTTTTATCTCTTCTGAAATTTTTTTAATTATGTGAAATTACGCAACACGTGCTTACGACTCATAATTTTAGCGTAATTATAATCTTATAGGAGACTTAGGAAGTGTGAAATGCATTCCAATAAACTTTGTTCAAGGGGCTGATGGACGACTGATTGTTCGAGGATACTGTTCTGACATCTCTTAATCTGACCTAGGCGTGAACAGGTATTAAATATTAAATGTGTAAAGGCATATATGATAATAAGCGCTGAGATTAGTAAGGGGATAACTTTTAATATGAAGAAACAAAAAGTATGATTGTATATATTTTGCTCTCCGCCTACAATGAAATTTCTAACTTAATACGGTTCAAAACTGACGTATTTGCATGTCTGAAATCAAACTTGAAAATCACTGGTATTCTAATATAATTTCCCTTATCTACTTAGTTTTAATTGCGGAATTAATGCTAATACATTAAAAAAGCTCTAGAAATAGAGATAATTTGAATTTTGAAAATGATTATTTATTGTACTATAAATTAGTAGTGTAATATAAAGTTAGTATTTATTCATTCATATATCATAAAATGAAAACATTCGGTTGAACATTTTAAGCTCTAATTAAGGTTCTGCAAATGATACAACAGTTGAATTTTTAAAACTTTGATGTACTTCATGTAATCATTAGAATGAAGGAAATTGAATGTATAATATTTAATGAAGGAAATTGAATGTATAATATTTAATGAAGGAAATTGAATGTATAATATTTAGTGAAATACTTTTACCGTTTATTCAGTCGTGAAACTTATAAATTGAAAGAGTGATGATTTTTTCGCACTTTATTCTGTTTGGTATTTCTAGATGAACGCAACTATTTTCAGCTCTCTACTTCGTTCCCTCAGAACCATAGAAGTAAAATTTAATATAGAACATTTCGCAAGGAGATCAATTTTCAATTTAATTCGAATCGACTCAAAACATCAAAGCTGTCACAAGACGAGCGGGAGAGAAAGGAACACAAACAAGCGAAGTGGACAAAGCTCAAAAAGCGACGTTCGTTCGACGTTGCAACGAAACTGCTGAGGAAACTTGAGAAGTGTCTTGGTTTATCAGAAGCAAAAACTTAGTGAAGCTGGATAGAAGAGCTAGTAATATTACTAGCTTTTCTTCCCAGCTTTGTTAAGTTTTAATCTAATAAATGCAATCTGTATATATAAATAAGTTGGCATCTGTTCTCTTTACCAAGCTATACTCTCTGAGCGATTTGAATCAAATTTGGCTCACTTATTCTTTAGGACCGAAAAGCAGACTGCATATTAATCTCCGTTCTAAGAGTGCAGAATTGCAAAAAATATAGAAATCCACATTGAGCATTGGTGCGATTACAGTTGTCAAACTCAACAAGCATATTTCTGTTAAATTCTAACTGCTAGATTTGTTTTAGCTCTATTCTTTCGTTTAGAGCATTTTCCCTATGAAAGGCTTTTACTGTAATGCTAAATGTAGATGGCGCTAGTGTTTTTGTGGTAGAACGTGCTTCCTGTACTTATTCTGTATTGGATAACCGGAAATAAATTCTTCGATGGTTTGTTTACTCTGAAAGTCTCTGTCATTGAAATGAGAGAGACAATAATTTTAGCCAAACTTTATACATAATTTTAATTCCTAATATTCAATAAGGAAAGCTTATTTTATTTTCCTTTCCATAATTGCTTTCCTTTCCATATTTCTAATAGATGTTGAGAATGGAGAAACGATCAAAGAAGATAAAGTAAAATTTACATAATTTATTCAAACTTTTTTCCACTTTGGTGTCGAGAAATTAATTTTTAGATGTGTGTCATTTCTTGACCGGCACGTGTTCAATGCAACAAACGTTCCTTAACAGTCCTGTTTAACACGTGCGTCTGCCGGAACATCGTTTTAAAAAAGGAAATGAAGTATGCAGTTATGAAATATCTAAAAACAAGACTGGGGAGCTTATCAATCTACGAACTGATTATTGGTTTAATAAATATGAAATAAGCATGTTTTACAAAACGACAGTTTTTTGTTGAAATAAGTATACGCAGGCTAGAGAATTTACGATTCTAGAAATGCGCGGTTTCTAATCAGAAACTGGATAACCTTAACCGAAAATAACTGCTGCAAGATTGTGGGACTGTTGGAGTCAGATAGGGAGTAAAGATTTTACACGGAACTATGTCATTACCTTAGAAGTTAGTGATGGTAAATATTTAAATGAGGAGTTTGAAGGAATTAAAAATTTTTTGTCTTGGTGACAGAAATTTCTATTTTTGGAACTATTCTTTTGCAAAAGAAATCTGAAAAATTGATTGAAAACAGTGTTTCCTTTTTAAAAAAATGTCAGTTCTATTTGTACTGCAGACACCTAATTTCAATGCTCGTCATCTGACCGTGGTTGAAGATTACGAGGTCTTGGCCTCGGATCTTTTCTTTCGGGATTGATCCCGAACCGTTGCCAATAGCCCTTTGTGTCGTTCCATTGCGACGTTAATTCAACTATCTACCGACCTAATTTCAATAGAAGAATTTTTATTTCAAATGTCACTATAGGAGAGGGATTTTCAGTGTAAACAAACAAACCAAACGGACGACGAAGATTTTACTTCCTGTCACCCAAATGTTTACCCATGATACATATAGAAGTTGCCTTCAAATGCAGTTCATTGCCGTTGGATAGAGTTTCGAACTCGTACCCCTCTGCTTGTTAATCCGCTACTCTACCAACTGGGCTACAGTGGCCCGAGTTACGTAAAGGATTTTCGCAGAAAGCGAACAAACCAGAAGGAAGACGGTGATTTTTCTTCTTGTGATCCAAATGATCTTGTATGGTATACATATCGGTATTACCTTAAAATGTAGTTTATCGCCGTTTTGGCATTTAATCTAATTGTCGCTGAACTATCAACTATCATACATCAATTCGTAGGTAGGTAGGTAATTGAACTTACATGCCACTGGAGCAACACAAAGAGCTATTGGCCACAGTCCCGTATAAGGAGAAAGATCCGAGGACAATATCTCGTAATTTTGAACCTCGGTCAGATGACAAGGTCAATACCCGAACTGGCACCCCACTCTTCTAATTTGCACACCATGTCAACGTAAGGACATTGATGCCACAGCAGATTCAACCTTGCTCCAGCCCCTACGTCCACTACAGTCTATGGTTGAATCGAGTTTCGAACTCGCAACCCTTCAGTTGCTAATTCGTGACTCTACCAACTTGGCTACTGCAGCCCCTTATATCAATTCAGAATTCACAGGAAGCACTTTCCATCACAAAAACCTTTCCGCTACATTAATTTGGCCTGACAGAAAAAGCCTCAAGAATTTTCAACGCAAATGTTGGTATAAGATATCAATGAATACTTCCAACATTTCAGCAACGAACAGTAGAAATTATGAATCTATACGATTACGAACCATCGTACGGGTAGAGCACGGCAGCAACCACAGTAGTAGTAATCAAGGTGATTGAAGGTGAGGTAGTAATCAAGATTCTGTGAAGCTGCACAGATATGTCGACACGTCCGTTGACATGTCATTTCTGCTTATGGTAAACACATTAATTTCACCATTTTCAGGAATATGGTGAACAGATAGCAATTATTTATGTTTTGCTTTCGAATGGCAAACAGGGTTTCGAACTAATTTTTGGACTGGTTGGTGGTCAAAGAATGTGGTCGTTTGGTGATTTAATCACCTCGGGTGAAAGTTCATTGAAGAAACGTTTCAAATACAGTTTCCTTAACAGCATCGGATAGGGTTCCATATATTCCACCTCAGTTGTTGACAAAGCGACACCTCGTTGCTTCTTGGATTTGCATGATAATATGGCATCAGTGGCAAATTTAAGAATGATACCAATAGATAACTTTCTGTCGTTGATGTTAGAAGTCCAGTCAGCATTTACTCTCTCCATTGCACTTGAAAATCAGTCTATGATCTTAGGTTCCTTTCAGGTATGGTAAGATCCTTTACACAGCTATCCAATGAGCTCTGCCAAGGTTGTTATTAAATTGGCTAAGAAAATTTAGTATATCAATCATAGCCGGCCTTGTTATTACCGAAATACATCAGTTTCTATTAGCCCTCAACACACTAGAGCAGCATGCGACAAAATAAACGGTATGCGTATGCGTACTCCGTTCTTGTACAGAAAACATGTCGGTAACCATGCGTATTTCAGACAATTTAGTGTCACTGGACTGATGTTGAACCGATGTTAGGCAAACAAGACATTGGTCCAACGTCAGTCATGCGACATTAAATTGGTTGAATTACGCATGCGTAGCGACATATTTCCTGTACAAAAACGGAATGCTCATACGCATGTCGTATGTTTTGTCGCATGCTGCTCCACTGTGTGTATTTAGAATTGGCTTAGGGAGCGGTATGTTGACAAATCTTTCGTCCATTCGTTTTCGTATCTTTCTCTTCAGCTTCTGAAAACGCGTGTGGTTTATTCGTATTTTGAAATGTTTCTCCGGTTTGTTGATGTTTTCTTAACCCTCCAAGTAGTTTCGACGAGATATCTCGTCCATCAAGATCTGACCAATTTTACAAATGACGAGATACCTTGTCATCGAGATATTGCCGATTTTTTTAAGATGACTAGATCAAGATCCGGTCAGTTTTCTTCTAATTATGGGATATCTTGTCCATCAAGATATGATCAGTTTTTGATATTGACAAGATACCTCATCGATACAACCACTAGGAGGGTTAAAGTATTTTGAAAGTCACAAGTGGTCACTAATTAATAGTTATTTCTCTTTAGTTGTTGAGTGTGACAGGCAGGTATTCAGAAAGTTGTTTCTGGAATGGCCCATTCATCTCTCAAGGTTCCCATATCCGATTGAATTGCACAATTCTGAATGAGCATAGCTTTCAACGATATTTTAAGCTGTTATCAGACAAGTAAAGTATGAGTGATTAAGGAAATTTTGACCTGCTGATTAAATTATCTCTTCAGCCTTTATATTTTTGATTGCTTAGTTACAAAAACAAATACTTTCCTGAGGTGCGTTGTGGAATAGGATTTCAAATAATTCCTTCATGCTTGTCTCTTGTAATGTGCCTTTAATGTTTCTATCCCTGTTGATTTGTTAGGTAGATACGGATTTGCATGGGGCAGCGGATTCAACCACTGCTCTAGTGACCTGCGAGTTGTAAGCGGCGCAGGTTCGATTCCTGTAACTTATCCTGTGTACATTTCTTTCTTCTGCATCAGTAAAATTTTCTTTACGTGTGTATGTTCATTACTTCACGTTGTCTGTCTTGTGTTTTGCGTATCATGGGCAAATATGACCCTTGCACCATGAAACTAATTTGTATATCAGACTTTTTAGGTGATAATATTATCTGAATTTTACAAAAAAAATTAATCTTCATTTCACTACGTTTTCTTTTGTAGGTATCAATTTTGCAGACACCAAAGTGTTGTTTGTAGGCACAAACTGTCAGCTTTACTTGATTTGGATATTATATATAGTATAATTTATGAAGCGAGCAAAACTAATTATAATGACATATTTTTCATTGGTCAGCGTTAATATATTTTATTTGAACTACAGTACTTTTTATAAATTTGAAATTCCCATTGTATCGAAAAAACGCATAATTTCTTACAAATGGTGATACAAGATCTTTTCACGTCATTTGGGCATAAACGCGGTCCAAATTTTTCAAATATCTATCAGTTCCATAAGAATTTTGAAGTCTGCTAATGTTATTAATAAAGTTAATTTTCCAACTATAGACGATAACTTTATTTTGAAGAAAAATCAATTAAACTAATAACACAAGATACGTGCTCTTTGTGGTAGGAAGTTCAGTCATCTTATCACGTCACGAGTTGCTTTGATTACCATCAATACGGGAGGATATGACGTTTAGTAGACCTTTTGTACTTCGCTTAAAAAGAGATAAATCTCAAGCATGAGTTGTTACGCGTAATATTAGCTTGAGTATTGCAGATAGATTCCTGGAAGGAAGAATGTTATTCTGAAGAATGTGCAAGATTTTTATATTTATTTTCGGAAACAGAAAATGATTTAATCGATCATTCATGACTACAGAATTTTAATTTTAAAGACAAACGACATGGTATAATGCATTTAACATTTTTTCTGATTTTATTTATTTTATTTCCTAGGGCAACTTATAGAAAGAAATATAGGAGGTACTTCACGTATTCTAAAGAACAAGTGCGTGCGTGTTTTAATTCACAAATATATGAAATTACATTGAAAATTAGCTTACTTATACAATCTAAGATTTGAATGAAAAATAATCTTAAATAAATTTCTGCTCTTGTATATCTGCTTCCATTTCAATATTGTAACATACTATGTCCCCATTGAAAGGAGCTGAGGAAGAAATCCACACCATGGTAGTAATGTAGTCATTTTAGGGAGGCCTCTTTTCCTCTCAAATTTCATACTAATTCCCTATTAAATAACCCACTCATCATCATAGTGCTGAAGAACGCCATGGCTGGTATGCCCACTGTGCTTGCAAGCTGCGAGTTGTAGGCTGCGCAGACTCGATTCCTGTCAAGTTCGATTCCTCTCTGGGTGTATTCCTCTCATTTCTGTCAAAAAAGATTTCATTGTGTGTATATCTATAGCTTGTTTAATTGTGTTTGGCACAGCATAGCCAAATATGGTCTTTGCGCCACAAAAGCCAAACCACCATGGCAATGATGCAGTAATTTCAAAGAGGGGGTAATTCAGCTTTTTTCCTCCCAAATTTCATAATCCTTATCCTATTCAATAACTCTCTTTCCGCTCAGGTTTAGTTCAAAAAGATACGCGGGCCATGAAATTAAAAAATAAACAATAATAATTATTAAAAAATACATTTTGGTTTTCACATTTGGTATCACAAAAATACATTTTGGTATATATATATATATATATATATATATATATATATATATATATATATATATATATATATATATATATATATATATATATATATATATATATATATATATATATAAACGGATTTGAGAAAATCAATAAAGTCCTGGAATCAGAACTAACTGTAGTCTTATTTGTTATGTCTGGGGACCTTAAAAGGCTGCTGGGACCCTTGTAGCCTTGTAGGTAGAGCCACGGATTAGCAATCTGAAGGTTGTAAGTTCAAGACCTGATTCAATCAAAGACCCTCGTGTACGTGGTGGCTGGCAACGTTTGTCGTGGCCTCAAATGTCCTCACGTTGGCGTAGTGTGTAAATTTGGAGCTGCTGTTTGGTGTCAGCTTAGGTGTTGATCTCGTCACTTGATCGTGGTTCAAAATTACGAGGCGTTGCCCATGAAGCTTTCCCCTCGGGGTTGATCCCGGACCATTGCCAATAGCCCATTGTTGTTCCAGGTGACGTAAATTCACCTGAAAGTGTTGAGTGTAGTTGGAAGCGAATTCTATTTAGTTCGAAAGCGGTTCTGAAACGCGAATTTTTATATACGTACTTGAACGAGCATTTTCTATTGACCGTATACTTCAAATTCCCGCCTTGTTTTTGAAGGTTGCGAGTATTAATTTTTGTACCGTGCTATTCGATATTTCGTGCATACCATGTTATAGTAGTATCATCTGTGTTACTCCCCGTTGACGGATGAGGAAGATAAGCATAGTGAACAGGGCCGTTCCTAATTGGGGTGTTGGACGATGTCAAAAAACAGAAAAAAAAAAGAAAATGGAGGGCTGAAGACGCAATACGGTTCCTACTTAAATAAACATGCCAGCAATTCATTTTCCGATATTATTATTTCTGTACTTATTCCATCTCTGTAGGCTCTTTTTGTTATTGTAATAAGATATTCTCTGAATCTGCATATTTTGATCTTATTTTACCATAGTAGAGTCAAAAAGTAGTCGATGGCAGGGGTATTTGGAGGAGAGCCCACGGAGATAGAATCCTTCCCGGAAGGCTTTTGGAATGAAAGACCTATCAAAACGGCACAGGCTGAAGCTAGTTATACAAAGAAAATCGAAGTTTCGTACATTGCACGCAAAATATACGTCTGAATTCGTCAATAATATGAAAACAGCCGAAAGAAATCATTAAACGTAAATATTCATTTAACATTACCGCATTTAGGGTTGGTTGGTTTTGGGGTTTTATGGCGCATATATTTAGCCACCCGCATTTATAGAACCTGGAGAAAGAAAACCGAAATTAACCTGAATATGTGATTCATGAAAGCCGTTATTTTAGAAGAAAATGTCTTTTAAAGAAAAAAAGGGGCGATTTGCTGAGATTTGCACATGGTCAGCTCATACTATGAGCCTAATAATGTAGGTAGGTAGTTAATTAACGTCGCACTGGAGCGACACCAACGAGCTATTGGCGGTGGTACGGAAAAGGAAAGATCCGAGGACAACACCTCGCAATTCTGAACCATAGTCTGAAGACAAGGTCAACACCTGAGATGGAACCCTACTCTCCAAACTTCCACACCACGCCATTGTGAAGACATATCAGTCTACGACAAATTTAACGTGCACCAAAGAGCCTAATGATGAGTAACGATTCAAAAAATTTACTTGGATATTTCAACATTTCATTTACCTATTGAAGTTCAGAAAATTTACTGGTTTTATTTGTCCACTGGGGAAAAATGGTATCCTGGGAATCAAGAATACGCATGAAAAAGAGTAATGCGTTTGTATTATACGGTTGCCTTATACGGCTTGTGTTGTAAGAACGGAAGCTTGTATAAAGATGGTAATGAATGCGAAGATTAAAGGTGAAATGGCGTGTGATGAGCTCTAACTGCGAAGTTTGGAGGTCTATTAGTGATTCATGACGGGAACGCATGCTGTGAATTTTCAATCGAGGTTAAGCAGATGAGAAACCCTATTACACGAGTCTCAGGAATTTGGCTCGTGCTGCCATCTAGGTGATGATTTGCAAAAGAAGATGTGACAATATTGTTAAAAACACACTTTCAATGCTGCACGATGAAACAGCGAATTTTTATTTGAGAAAACGTGGAATAAGTTCTACATGGGAAATGGTCATATTCCACTTAAAGCTGTAGCCATAGTTTGTAACCAGAAAATTTTTATAGGAGGGTCAAGGTGATAAGAGTAAAATGTAAAATCTATAATTTCTGGAAGGTCAAATTTAAAATTCGTCATTTTTCTCAAATACTTAAACATTATTTATTTAAATAACACAATAATATGCATTTATCATAAGTAATATCATGTAATGATAAACATTACAAAATTATTTCAATTGAGATAGGTTTACATATAATAAATTAGTATTGGAGACAAGGTTTCAGAGATGAGTGTCAGTCGACTCTGACTTTTCCTTCAATTTGTACTGTTGATGTTTTTTTATGTCTCATAAGAAAGTTAGAATTATTAAACCATTTAATGTAGGTAGGTAGTTAATTAAAGTCGCACTGGAGCAACACATCGGGCTATTGCTTTTCATGTTGGAGACATTACATATGGAACAATTATTATAATTTATCTAAATTATATATTATATAATTTAGTTTAAGAGCAACATTTGAAAAATAAATGCTGAAACATCATTAACTCAATACATAATTAATTACAGAAAATCCAAGAAAAACAAATTTATTTTCACTTGTGTATAATGGTTTTTAGGAAATGAAAGCATTAAAATACAAAATTCCAGGATGGATAACGTTTTCTGATTTTTTTCGCTTGAGAAGTAGAATGGAATTTAACGGTCTCAGTTTTGATAGATTATTAGATAACATTTATTTTACAATTTTATTCGAGGAACAAACGTATGTGAGTATAATCAAACAAATGGGAAAGAAAAACTTTCATTACTCAAAATGTTTGTGTTTTCCATCATATTAATTGCGCTAAATCTTCAGAAATTCGTCAGAACATGAATTTAAGTAACCATTAACTTATTGGAAGTTCCTTGATTTAATTCCAATTTTCATATTTCCAAACAAATTCTTCGATGCCTTTTAACTTGTTTTAAAAAAAATTGTTGCTAGAAATAGTCCCTACACAAACGAGACTTAAATTGTATTTACTTTATGATGGGAGTTATTCTACTCTTGAGAAGTAAGGATATTCTAGAAACGTTGAGGATTTCTGATTCTTTGTTACAGAAGAATAGTAGTTTTAATGGATAAAATTTAGTAAAATTTATGAAGACATAAAATCTTATGTAAGACCTACGCTTGGAATATGAAATTATACCTTTAAAACTTTAGATAAGGTCTTAACATTGCAACTGATTTGGATATAAGTACGTACATTTTAATCAGGTTAAGGAAGTATTTTAAATAAATTAAATTTATTCATAAATGACTGCAGCTAAGAGTGTCGTTTTATTTATGGTGAACAAATGACAGCGATCTGATTCCCTTATTAAAACTATATCGTAATAAATGGAGCACATTTCGCGCATTAATTTATCAATACCTACAAAAAATGATTATAGTTCTAAAATAGCCTGAAAAAAATAGATGTTTTTATATTATATAGACATTTTGAGTATTAAATATTTTAATTTTGACATTGCATATTAACACATTATCAGACAGAATTAATCAGAATAATTATTTCAAAAGTTTCAGACACAATACAAAACAGAATTTAGTAAACATTCTCATTCACTTTTGTAATTAAAAGGTATGTAAGTTTTCCTGTCAAATGGAGTATAAATGTGTAATAAAAGAAAACTAAGGAAACGTTATGCAATACAAATTTTAAGTGCCCTTTCTCTATTTGTAGCGTTCTTGATAAACATAAATAAAGCATAAAGGATTTTATGTGATGTCTGCGAAACAGAATTTGGTGTTTTTGTACTATCACCCAGTTTCGTTAAAGAAGCGTAAAAACTGGTTCACAAATCAAGTAAAAAGTGAAATACTTTTATAGAACTTATTTTTCCGTACAGATGGCGACACCAACGATTCTAGGAGACTGTTCCCGTGTTGTATCTAAAAAATGTTTCAATAAATATTCATAATAATAAAAAATGGTAAGTTTATGAACGTTAGAAAATTAGGAAAAGTGTGAAGTCTCGATTTTAGTGGTTGTATTAGGCCACTCATTATATTTTTGGCAGTCACACATGATTAATTTTCTTTTTATTTGCTAGTTCAATATTTTAGTATAGAAACTTTGATTCTACGAGAAATAAAAACAAATTTAGTGATTAGTCTGGCTTAGTTTACACTCTGCGATCATTTTTGACTTCACAAACCAATAAAAATTATAGCGCTATTTGCATTTCAAAAAAATTAATGTATCACTGTTATTGTATTTGTTTTCATTTACTTAACAAAAATGACGCGTAATTGCTTTTTTAATAAATTAACAGATAAATAAGATTAATAATTATAATAAACCTGAAATTAGTAGTAAAAATAAATTATCTAAAGCAATTTACGAACATTGTAATTAAATTTACAAGTTCAGTTCAAATTGGTTTTTAAAATTCATATTTTGTGTGCGTAAATAAAATTTCAAAGCCTCTGTTCAGGTTTTAACACCCAGAAAACTTTTTTTTTTTACAAAATTTCAAAGGGAAAGAGGACTTTAAATTCACGGTCATTTTTTGCTACTCTAGGCCTAATTAAATGGTTAAAGTGAATTGAAACTTTAGATAAGGTCTTAACATTGCAACTGATTTGGATATAAGTACGTACATTTTAATCAGGTTAAGGAAGTATTTTAAATAAATTAAATTTATTCATAAATGACTGCAGCTAAGAGTGTCGTTTTATTTATGGTGAACAAATGACAGCGATCTGGTTAAATGGTTTCAATGGTTAAAGTGAATGGAATAAAGCGATTCAGCAATAGTTACAAAAGGTATAAGCCGCTCATTTTATTTGCTCCCGAATTTGGCGGAAATTCACCGGAAATAATGCCGATCCATCTATGAAAATTTACTAGAAGATGCAACTACAAAAATCTACAAAATGATATGAAAACTGTGAAAATCCGTCAATACTAAGACCGAATTTCGGCTATTTTTCTCTTCAAATTTCAATTTTAGAATTTGAACTCATCCATTTTAATTCATGATCCGAACATCTTTTTGATCCACTTCCACTGGAGTACGCTTCACCGGTATCTCCTTCAACTGCAACAGAACACCAGTCCGGCCTTCTTCCAAAATTCATAGAAAACCTCCAAATCCTCCTACAGTCTTCCAACTTGCTTCATCTTAAAGAACAATTCAAGCTCTTCATTTCGATACCCTCTACAATCATCTACTTAATCTGCACGGAGCCAAGACAGACTTCTACCTCTCGGTGCTCCAGTCTTCGGATTACAGAAGCTGCACATTCCCTCCTATGAATCAGTTGACTTTTTAAAGTCAACGGATTCCTTGATCTAGTCTGACTCCGTCAGACTTGATTGGAGATTATTAACAACAACAACAACAAGAACTACTATGAATATTCATGCCTTAACCAAGATTCGAACCCAAAGCCTATTGAACTGAGAACCTGAATGCTAACCATATGGCTACTAGGTCAGGTAGGAAGAATAGCACTGGAAAGAATGCTACATAATACACATCCTTCGGTAGAGTTATTTTGTGTGCAACCTCTTCCAATTAGAAAGATAACCCCATTTCCCTCAAAGCCATGAATGACTTGTATGCTATTAACATAAATGGAAAGGCAAATCAGCGTTGGTGAACCTTTGGAGATGACTTTCTATTAACCATTTCCATTTTCTTTCCTGCGCTAAAAATAGAGCTGCATATAAGGGCTGAACAGTAATTATTTAAAGCCATTTCATTTCCTAATATAGTGCGGTTAACTTAACAGGGTTGGACAAATTTAGTACTAATTGAAATGAAATCAAGATCAACGACGAATTAAGATATGAACTGGAAATAGAATGGAATATGAAAAGAAGTCTAGTCTAGAAGCTGGTCTAATTTGATTCTAGGGTAAATTGAAACGGAAGTTGTGTTTTCAACTTTCGAGATAAGACCATGACACAATTTCCCATTTTAAAAGGCATTCAAGTCATATCAGATGCCTAAAGAAATTGGAAATTTAGAAAGAGAATTAGTTAAAAAATAAATGAAAAGGAGAAGCGCATGGTTGTGTATCCTAAGAGAATTCTTTTTAGAGTTATTTTAAAATGCACATGTGCAAAATTAGATTTTATAGAACAAAAGAAGACGCAAAAAGAAAATAACCTTCGTGACAGAGGATAAGAAGTTGTATTACCCAGCGGTTTAAGTAAACATGTATGGTTGCTCCTCAAGGTTGGTCTTCAGACTAGTCTACTACAAGATGCAGTGTTGGATTGTGCCCTGTTTAACATTTATATAAATGACTTTGTTCTAAAACTAAATCTGTCCCCGGTATAATTGTATTTTTTATGCTTATGACTAAACATTTTGAAATGGAAATGGAGTTATCAAAATGACTTTCTAGACACTTTTGTGAGATTTTTATATTTTCTATGAAAGGGATAAGAAATTTTTCTGTGTCTACTTTTCAATCTCCCCAGCGGCACAAAGTAATTCTACTAGTAATTTAATAAAAATTGATAATTTTACGGGATGAGACTGTTATTGTACATAGTAATACAAAAAGCATAGTAATTTTGCAAATTCCCATATACAATTATGTCTCATACAAAAGTGATAGATCTCCCGAGCAACATACAGTAATTCTAGAAGTAATTTAATAAAAATCAGCTATCGCAGGGGATGAATCTATCGTAAATACACGCATAGTAATTTTGAAAATTTCCATACAAATTTATGTCACAAAGTGTCTACTTTTCAATCTTCCGAGCATCACATAGTAATTCTACTTGTAATTTAATAAAAATTAATTATTGTACGGGATAAGTCTATTATTGTATTTAGTAATAGACAAACGCATAGTAATTTTGGAAATTTCCAAACAAATTATGAAATCCTAATTGAATGCTAATCTAAACAACTTTGTGGATTTGAAAAACAGTGTAATTCATCGCCACTCTATTTGCATGAAATGGAATATATTCCAACATGAAGAATCCACAAAGGTTTAAAGTTTAGTTTTCCTTGATCAAAAAGATGAATTGACATGAAACTTCGTATATGCAATTACATTATAGCAAAAAAGTATTAAGTGGTAAACATTACTTCTGTCTTTTAAAGGCTATGCAGAAACGCCTAGAAATTTAGTTTGCAATTGAATAACATTTTAAGACAATTTCTGTTTAATTAATAGTCTAATCTCTTTTATTTAAATACAGAGTCCGAATTCTACAGATAAAAGGAACTTTAAGTTTTAAATCGGCAAATTCAGCAGCATTCTGTCTTTGACCACTGATTTATTATTATATTTTAATATCTATTACTTAAAACTTTATATCAGTGCAAGCATCGTTTCATACTCATCGTTTCTTTGAGTTTCAGAAAGACAAACGCATGAGAAAAGCTCAAATTTTAAGTTAACCCTCACCGGACATTCACTGCTCATTAAGCCATTCTCACCTTCCTATTTCTGAGAACTTCACCTCTAGGCTTTACCCCAAGTCCTCCTGACTCCCGAACTGTTAATTCTTCTCTGTAGGGTTTCCATCCCTTGTCTGTTCTAGATACGTCCGCTCAGATGACGTCCGGACAGGACATGACACCCTTCAAAGTTATGCGATAAAACAAACTTCCCAATTTTTGATTAAAAATGCCGTTACAAATTGAACAGCTTACTAGCATTTTTTAAATGTTTCATTAGTGGTGAACACTTAACCACATTACAAAAATTTACTTACAATTCAATAGTATATATCTAGCATGTTTGGGCTAAACAGTATGCGTCAAAAATTGTTCAAATTGAGATAAGTAAACGAGTACATGTAAAAACAATCATCTTTTACTTGGTTAAATTAAAGCAGATATAAATGCTGGTTCAAATGATTATACGTTGATTTATAATAGATACGTAAAAAATGCATTCAACAAAAACAGTCTCCTGAAATCTTAGGTTTTTAGTTTTATACCATTTTGCCATAACACGCTAGATACAGAAGTGAAACATATTTCCACCTCTTTTGATAGCCAAAATTGCACTACGCATCTTGCTTAACGTTGAAATACGTTTCGAGAATTGTTTGGAAATATTGCAAAATAGATCTTTGACACTTTTAAATCTGTTACCACTCCATTATCCTAATTCCGTCGTGGTTCAATGGGTTTGCCCACTGCACTAACAATCTGCGAGTTGTAGGCGGCGCAAGTTCGATTTCTCGCTGAATGTATTTCTCTCTTGTGTGTCAGTAAAACTTTCTTTGCGTGTGTATGTTCATTGCTTGACATTGTCTTGTATTTGGCGCATCATGTCCAAATTTGGCCGCATAAAAAACCATCTAACAGTGTCGAAATAAATGAAGAATTTGGCCTTAAATTTGCATTATCCACAATTCTTGAGAAAAACTTTTTTATGGCAAAATAACATTTTAAGCAAAAAGTACAGTGATTGAAATAATACATTTTTAACACACGTAATTAAAAAGGTATAAGAATTTGTTATATAAGAACTATAAACTGTAACGAATACTATATCCATTTTAAGGACAATCATCAATCACATTGAGACGTTTGATATAGTTTCCGACAAAAGAAACAACAGCAAAAAAAATTTCGTCCATTTAATTTGATTTAAGTAAAATGCAGGTACGAGTTGTTATGATTTGTTAATTAGTCTGATCTCTGAAAGCATTCTATGTTCAAAAATAAACACAGTTTCTAAGAAATGCTTATACAGACACAATTCCTAGGTCTCCCTAAAAATCAGTAGGTAGTCGTGAAAAGTAAATCTCATAGTTGGCTCAGCAATGTGAAATCGTCTGAAGTATCCAAACAAGTTGCAAGGAGAAAAATATTTAAATACAGAAAATCAGTGTTATACAGGATTTTGCAATTAAGAGAATTTTTCAGAGTAATCAAACAAACAAAAAAAATACACCCGAAAAGTAACTAATTTGATTTATTCCCGTTTTGAATTTAGCGTTGATTTTTATTATTTTTATTTTATTTATTAATTTTTTCCTTATCCCGAGATCAAAATCAGATCGGTTCCATGATGTCCCCACTGCAAAATATGTTCAAAAGAAGTCTTGGATATTCATGAATGTCCTTCCATGACATCCCAAAACACTAAAGCACATGGTTAGGAATATTCATGCAGTTACTCTGACAGTTGGAACAGTCAAGGTAAACCTTGTTCCTTACCATATCTTTCATAGCTTTGGCGTGATCAATTTTAAATCTTGATATGTCTGTTCTCTGTATAACTTGAAGTTGTCTATTTCTGCATATGTTTGGTCTGTATAGCAATGGTGTTGTTGTGCCCTATCCCAGACTTTTTGCTCTTTTTGGACAAGTAATCTATTTTGTAAGATATGTGATCTTCCCTCGAGTAAATTTAAGTGACATCGGACCCTAGCAAGTCCGTCTGCCATTTCATTACCCGGTATCCCCACATGATAAAGAATTCACATGAAATGTACTGAAATGTCTCTTGAAAGTCTCAAGAGTTTTACTACCACAATGGAAGGGATCCCTTACTGCATAGGCTTATACTTTTTTACTTTGCGCCATAAACCTCAACAATAAACCAACCCTTACTACCCAGCTAGCTAATTTTATGAATCGTTCTATGAGAGGGTTTTTCTATGAAGCTAAACAGAAAAGACGCTAGTATTTTGTTGACCACTTTGGTAACAAATCCTCTTGTGATGCAACTTGTCATGTTCGTACAAACGCAATTTCCAGCATGCTGCTTAAACAAAAAATTAGACCAAATATAGTCAAACCGGCGATGGCTGAAATTATTTTTTAACCTAAAGAAATTTTTCTTTTCCAGTAGTTTGCTTAATCCTCTCATTAACGCTGTGTTGCATCCGTATGTCATTAATTTAACTACCTACCTACCCTCTCATTAATGGACAAAATTACATTCGAGTAACACGTCCAACTGTTCCAAGTTACAAAACAGAAACTACGTACATCCATTGTTCCCTCTACATTTAGTTTTACAGAAAAACCTCCATAAAATTAATCGTCTATTTGTGCTGATATCACATCAATGAGAGGGATTTTCAGTGTAAACAAACCAGACGGAAAGTGACAATTTTACTTCCGATACCCAAATGCTCTGGCATGATATATATAGGGTATACCTTAAAATGTGGTTCATCTCCATTTTGGCGTTTAGTCTGATAGGTTGGTTCTTTGGGGGCTCCAAGCTCAATCCCCGTGTTAACTAAAGACCGTAAACCCCATGTGAAAAGAAAAGATCACTCGAGTACCTCTTGCCCGTACACACCTAGAGGAGATGTGCCTCTGAGGGCTTAGGGGAGACCAATTAAGGGAGGGATTAACCAATTAAATGTCAGAAATCAATTTGGAATACATTATTTAGAACTTTTACTGGTGAAGTGATTATTCGAAAAATAAGTCGAGTGACGTCACGTTTGGAATACGCAAAGGGAACACCTTTCGCCGCGGAAACACTATCGCCACCTGCATTTAACTTGACAGAAAAAACCTTTCGTAAAAGCCAAGACATCCTTCCACGCATGTGCACTGGCATCTGAAAGTGGAAACCGTGCCAAGGTGAAACGAGAACCATTAATAAATTTCAAAAGGGTATCTTCTACGCCCATCTCAAATCCGATCGCGTGATTCGCTGGGAATAAGAAAAGAGCTCTGCATGCATCCCCCCCCCCTTAGGAGTATTGTACAATCTCGCGAGGGTGATAAAAATGTGTGAATATTGGATCTAATTAGGCTGAAGAGACGCGGTTCCTATCCTCACCTTTACCGTTTCACGGCTCAAAATAATGAGAAAGGTATGGAATGTATATTAATAAAGATCCACACCCTATCACGGCGGACAGGGTAGCTATGCAGAATGGATCCAACGAGCGACATTTCTATTTTATGCGTTGCCATGAAATAACGTTTGAGTAAAATTTACTCTGCATGAAAAGATCCTCCGATCCTATCCAATCCTATGCGAACTAAAAGTTTTGACTCTGATGCTTTTCCAAGATTCTAAACATACATTTTTAACTAGTGGTACAACCAGGAAAAGACCTGCAACTTTTTAACAAACTCTTGCGAGAGAGTTTTGAGTGTAAAAATATAAACAGGTTGGTAGGTATTTGAATTGACGTCGCACTGGACCAATACAACGTGTTGTGTTGGCGACGATTCGGGATAAACACAGGAGGGACAGGTCCGAGGATACCTCGTAAATCTAGAGCCACGGTCAAATGACGAGAACGACACCAGAGCTGGCACACCACTCTCCATACTTCCACACCACGTCAACGTGAGGACATTTGAGTTTCCGATTGATTTAACGTACTCTAGTTCCCACATACACGCTCTTTGGCTTGATTAAGTTTAGAACTCTCGACCCTCTGGTTGCTAATCTATCAACTGGGCGATGTGGCTCCCAGTTTGATTTCAAACTAGTGAAAGTTGTCGAATCTCAAAGATCCATTCTCGGGTTAAGTATTTGAGGTCTCATTCGTTTTTACGTTATATAGCACATTAGTAATGATACTGGTACTTCCACGCTTTTGCACTAACCTGAAAGGATTTAATAAAAAATACGAAGTTGTTGCAACACTATTCTAGGATAGCACGTCCTATCCTAGAATAGTGTTGCAACAACTAGTGTCCTAGGATACGCATTGTCCTCTCGTTGTTTTGAACCCGAGGTGCTCTAGTGATCTTTTCTTTTCCCATGGGGCTCACTGTAAACAAGGGGAGCCACGGTAGCCCATTTGGAAGAGTAACGGATTATCAACAAGAGAGTTCGAAACTTGATTCAACCAAAAGACCGTTGTGTACACCGGGGCTCAGGCACGTTAAATCTGTCGTGACCTCAAATGTCCTCACGTTAGCGTGGTGTGGAAGTTTGTAGAATGGGGTGTTACCTGAGGTGTTATCATCGTCGTCTGACCGTGGTTCAAAATTACAAGGGGTTGTCGGATTGAGTCTCTTCTGGATTGAATCCGGAACGTCTCCAATAGCCCGTCGTATTTCTCGAGTGTTACGTTAATTAACTACTTACCACCTAGTAAACACGGAGTTCGCCCTCCCGAGATATCCAAGCGATCTTTTTCCGCTTTCATCCCTCTACTCTATTCCCCAATTCCTCTTCCCCTTTCACGACACTTTTTACTTCACATTGGCTTGTGTTTGGCACAGGTTAGCCAAGTATGGCCCCTGCGCCATAAACCCTTAAAACAACCAACCAACCTCTCGTTGTTTACTTCAGTCCTGATGATGGTGAACATTTTCTCCACCGAATTAGCCAGTGGCCATTTTTTTCACGTATTCTTTACCTTTATGAATCGTAGTTCAAAGTTTTAAAAACTTTTACTTTCTAATTTAACGTAAGCCAAGACTGTCGAACGACATACTAAAGCGAAAGAACTCATAATTATAAATGCTAAAAGAGAAAAAGAAGGCCAGAAAAGATGACATGCAACACTGTGAATAGTATTTATCGAGTACATTACATGCGGTTGTTGACACAAAATATTTGCCCTGTCGTCATCAAAGGGGAAAGCATGATGGATGTCGGGGATAGTCGGAGCTATTTGCACACTTGCATCAACACAAAGTTCCTTTTAAACATTTCCCGTTCTATTTATTTTTTACTTTGTGAATGGATTTATATGACTGCGTATAGAAAGGGCAGGAAAAGTGATATAAAACAAATAATATTGATTCATTAAATTGGCACGAGAAAAAAAGATAATGTTATTTAAAGTAATTTTTTTAACTTATTATATATATATATATATATATATATATATATATATATATATATATATATATATATATATATATATATACTTGTCTTCACATTAATCAGTGGTGTAGCTAAGGGGCGGAGGTCTTTAGCATCAGTGACGTATGTCTAAAGGTACGCGTATGTGGCGTTTCAAAAATATTTGTTAAAAGTAGTTTTCCATGGAAAATGTTTTAAAAATGGATAGGTTGTGTCGGAAGACAGAAACCATAGTTTTGACGTGAATACTTGGGCCTGATGTTGGATTGGAGAATGAATAAAGTAGACGTAGTAAGTTTGGACGATTGTTTATTGTGTGTGAACAGTTAATTTACAATTTGAACGATTAAAGTAGTTTGATATAAAAATTGAAGGATAATTTTATTGATTAAAGTTCTGTGATTGTAATATAGTTCGATGTTTTTGAATGACATCACATATGCAATCCAAAGTTACACTGGCCCAAGGCTCGCTCAGCACCGTAAAATTTCGACACATCGCGAACCCCCTTCGCTCGCTCAGTGCGCCTACGCACTCGGTTCGAAGGTCCTGTCAGATACTGATATCTTTTGCCTACACGATGCTATACTTATCTTTTGGATGTTTCTTCTAGTTCAAAAATCATAAGACAAAAAGAAGACAGTTATAAAGCTCTTTTGTAACGATCGACTTTTCATGCATGCCCTCAGTACTGACATGCATGAAAAGGAGGGGCAGATTTTAAAGACGTATTCACGTCAAAATTGTTATAATTTTAAGCTCAGCTTTGCTTGTTTCTTAAGTATTTTCATTTGCTATGCGTGTGGATTGAATAAGCTTTAACGATCTCCATCTTTAGAATACAAAGTTTAAAAGTCAATTCTTTTTATGTACCCCATGCACTCCTATTGCTATTCAAAAGAGAAGAGACAAAGTTTTTAAAATTCTCGTCCAGAAACGTATGTAGAGCACGAAACAAGACAGAGGGCGCCTTTTTCTATTTCGTCTTGGAGACCTATTAACAAGAGTCTTTAACAAAGCTCGGCTCTTATGCCAGTTGCATGCAGCGTCAAGAATTAATATTGGGAACATTAATACATTAATACGATACAAAGTAGTTTATATTTCATCCTGATTATCTTTATTTTAACCCTCTTTTACTTGCACTAGTTCTGACAGGCGCACAATGACTTTTTTAATGTTGCGCAATGAAAAGAATAAAAGTAAAAAATGCTTTATTTATAAATTAAAATACATTTTTTATAGTTGTGGTTTTTGTTATGTCTTAAAGCATACTATGTATTTCTTTAAATGAATAATTAATGCGTGTATAACACACAAGAAACGAAAACGACGAGCACCTCACAGATACACCGCGACATCATTTATTAAATACGAGACTAATGGAAGGTTAAATACTTACATTTTGTTTTATAGAGTAATATCAGGCCACATTTGCCCCTGGTCCTCAAAAGTCCAGCTTCTCCTCTGTTGAAGATATAATATTGAGTTGTAATAATTTCCAGATTGTAGGACGATTATATTATGGCTACTTTGTATTGTGGGAATTGAAGCTACATTTTTTACTGAATAGTTATTAAAAGGACCACATTTTTTATAACATTGTGAGAAACGAATATAAGGATAGTAGAGTGAGTTTTATGCTTGTAATACTCAATAAAGCGTATATAAAAATGGCATCACATAAATTAATTTTTATTTTTTATATCATAAATTGTATTCTGATATCAGTCAGAATACAATCAATATAATCAGCTGCTCTGAAATAGCAAAATGCTAACCCTCTTGTCTCGATAAGGTATCTTATCATTAGCAAAACTAATCAGATCTTGTTGGACGAGATATCTCTCTAGTAGAAAAAACACGATTATAACCATTATAAGAAAACGGACCAGATCTTGATCTCGTCATCATAAAAATATGTGCAATATCCTGATGGCGAGATATATCGTCATTAAAAAAATTGATCAGTTCTTGATGGACGAGATATCATGTCGATACCACTTGGAGAGTAAATAGTATCTGAATTGCACCGAACGTATTTAGCATTGTGAAATTAGGTCCCAGAACAGTTGGAAGTTTATTAGGTCACTAATTCTATTAAGTGATGCTTCGCTGCTTAACAAACTGAGGGGTTAGCCTCAATAAACCTCAAACTGACCTCGATTTCTTCAAATACGCATGCGAGCACATGCATAATTGTAATCCTTCATAACCTCAAACACTTGAGGACTTTCCTACATTTAGCTTGTTCCAAGTTAGGATTTGGCAAACATAGACAAATCTCGGTTACACTACATTACACACTTCCGATCGTCTTCTGGAGTTGGTCCTTTTCTGTGTATCGATTCCACACGATTAATTATTTAAATATTTCCCCTTGACTCTATCCTGACACTTCTGAGGTTTTCAGAAGGCCGGATGGGGATGAATTGATCGACCAATGGCCGTCAAGAAGTTTATAATGGAGAGTATTTATGCATAATGGAATATTCTTTCACTGGGTGGCAAGCCTTTGGAAATCGAGAGATGAAGGATAAGGGCATAGAAAAAAAAGAATCAATTTTTTATTCTGATGAGATATTTTTTGACCCCTTTTAAAATTCCGTGGCTATATTACGACTTTTTTTCCATTGAGTGACGTATTGGGTGGGGTTCGTGTCAACGAAACTGATTTATCCTGGATGATTTATAATATTTATTAATATTATAAACTGCAAATGTTTTGTTATGCGTCCAGCCTTTCCGTAATTCTAGATTTAAAAAAATTTAACCAGAAAATAATTAATTTTTAAAATTCATACTTCTCAACGAATTTCAACATGATGCAGTAAAAACCTTCAAACGGAATGAGGTCCTGAAGCTTTTATAGATAGATCTAAAATGGTAACTGAAAATAACTAAGTGTCGGTGTGTGTTGTGCATTTAATTCCTAAATTCAACTAAAATATACTATCAACAGTATAGAATTTTGGACAACATCACTATTTATTAAGCAGAACTTTGGGGCTTAAGAAATAAGAGATAAAATTTATATAGATTCTATGACAGTCTTGAAAACGGTTTAAGCACAACAATCGATCAAAATCTTGTTGAAGAAATAATACATATAATGGACATTTCTTAAAGTAAATCTACAATTTTTGGGTTAAAAGTCACATGGGAATGTATGGAAATAAAGTTGCTGATCAATAAGTCAAAGAATCATTACAAAACACACATACTGATACAATTCAAAAGCCTACCATGACGATTAAGAACGCGATTTAAACATAGAATGGAAAAATAGCTGGAGCAATAGTGAAAATGGACGTCAACATGGTGTAATGGCTATAGCGGTTGTCTTCCACCAAGTAGGTCCTGGTTCGAATCCCGGTTTATAAACGCATTGATGCTGGCGATTATCCTTGTTGGGAGCAATGGCAGATTATCCGCTGGGTGCTCCATCACAAATAGTCATCAGCTCACCAATTGCAGTGCCTTAATTCAAAGAGATCAGTGACTGGGTATTAGAAAATAGTGAAAAAGGCAGATATAGTTACATCATACCAGAAGTTAACCCAAAAAATAGTCGTATAGATTTTTACATTAATTAAATTATCTCACCAATTGGAGCATTTTAACTTATCAAGCTAGATTTTATAATAAAAGAGATCTTTCGGTAGACACTTGAGAACAGCAAACCACACAATACATTTTTGCAAAAATTGAAATACTATTAGAGCAAGACATCAAATATTCAACAGATTCCCCAATTTTAGAACTGGTCGGAAACAAAATAATAGAGATCGTGTCAAATTTATTATACATGCGTTGATTCAGATTGTTTTTGAAAATAGTGGAGAGTATTTTTTCTCACTTTTTGTATTGTATGTATGCATATTTTAAAGTTCAATGAAACCCTGCGAGTCTTTTGACGGGACAGGGTTTTTAAATCTTTAAACCATTCTGTAGTTTTCTTTTAAAAGTCAATAATTCGTATGCGAGTTACAATAAATTGTAATTTATGTGTCCAAAAATAGATTGCACTTTCAAGAGTAATTTTTCTTATCAAGTTTTTTTAAATGAATGGTTTCAAATTGACCTTTCAACTATGTTTTGAACAATAGATATTATTTTCAAAACAATTATGATGCTGGATCTTTTATAAAGCGATATTAAGTAATAATATTTCATTTAAAAAATAAAACATCAATTCAAACATGAAAGCTAATATTTTAAAACAGTTGACTTGATTAATATTATCTAGAAGCATCCTCATTCAGAGAATTTGCATCTCATTTTCAGACATCTCCATTCAGAGATTCTATGATTTGATTTGAAATTAAAATCTTACACATGTATCAAAAAGTACTAAATACGTAAATAATGTATACATTTTGAAAATTAAAATTATACACTAATATTTTTAAGTATTTTGATGATTCCAGTTCCTCATCCTAGAATGAATAATTTGATGAAATTGGTAATTTGAGAAGTCGATTACTTTACTACATAGAACTAACTCTCAATAACTTTTTCACAGTTTTTCTTCTGAATATTTCTACGAAGGAAATATTTCGAACCACTAATCTGTCCTGCGTAATATTACCTAAAAGATTAATGGAATAGATATATGGCACCTGCTTAAGACAAAGTAGAGCTTATATAATTTTAAAACAATATCAAAAATTAAATTTCTAAAAAGAAACGAATAGAGTTTAACAAAAATTATAGAGGTTAAGGAGATAGATGTCAACCTT
Organism: Meta bourneti; assembly: GCA_933210815.1. NCBI lineage: Eukaryota > Metazoa > Arthropoda > Arachnida > Araneae > Tetragnathidae > Meta > Meta bourneti. The sequence continues at coordinate 59,469,083 of OW119926.1, forward strand.
ACAATTCCATTTAAATTAGAAATGGCATCTGTGGAAAGGAATCTGTAGTATTCCAATCGAAAAAAAATTTGTTAAAATCAACAAAAGAAACCCAAACAATAGTTCTAACTAATAGAGCTGAACTGGAGGCAATCTTAATTTCACTTAAAACCACTGGAAGCTCCGTAAAGAAAATCAAGTTAATGGCAGATAGCCATCAGTGCCATTAGAACACTTGGAAATTTACTATACAGTAAAGGAACCCCTCCATTGCGGTAGTAAAACTCTCGAGGTTTTCAAGACATTTCCCGGTACATTTGATGTGGATTTCTTCTCATGTGGGATACAGGGTAGTGAAATGACAGGCGGACTTGCTAGAGCCGCCTTTAACATAAATTTACTCAAGGGAAGATCACATATTTTTGAAGAAATAGATACTTTGCACAAAAAGAAAAGAAAGTCTGAGATAGGGCACCACAACACCATTGGTATACAGAACAAACATATGCAGAAATAGACAACTGCAAGTTAAGCAGAGAACAGACAGCATTATCAAGATTTGTAATTGATCACACCAAAGCTATGAAAGATGTGGAAGGAAATAAGATTTACGCGGGCAAATTTAAGTTGTATATGTATATTTTACCTTTGAAGAAATATACTCCTTGTACAAAAAGTCTTACCTTTGAAGTAATAGACTCCTTGTACAAAAGCCCTACCTTTGAAGAAATAGACTTCTACAAAAACCTTGCGCCATAAAACCAAAATCAACCAACTTTCTACAAAAAGTTTTACTTTTGAAGAAATAAGCTCCTTGTACAAAAAGAAAAGAAAGTATGGGATAGGTCACCACAACACCACTGGTATTGAGAACAAAGGCCTGGAGAAATATCTAACTTTATAGAGAAGAACAGACAGCATTATTAAGATTTAGAACTGGTCACACCAAAGCTATGAAATATGTGACAAAATAAGATTTACCCTGACCGGTCATAACTGTCAGGGAAACAGTATGACTCTGTCCCCACATACTGCAGAATTTCAGGGTGCCATGAAAGGATATATTCATGACGATCCGAGACTGATTTTAGACATTTTTCGTACGGGAGGACATCACTCAACTGATCAAATTTTGATATGCTGATATAAGAAAATAATATCAATTTAGCAAGCGAAGGTAGTTAAATCTAAGTAGCACTGGAGTAACACAACGGGTTAGCGACAGTTTGGGATCAATCCCGAAGGGAGAGATTCAAGGACAGCTCATAATTTTGAACCACGGTCAGATGAAAAGGTCAACACCTAAGTTGGCATTCCCATCTGCAAACTTCCACACCCCGACAACACGAGAACATCTGAGACCACTACAGATCAAACGACACCAGTCCACAATCATACGACGATCTTTGATTGGATTGAGTTTCCTCTATAATCCACGGCACTATCAGCTGGGTTATAGAGGCCTCTTTTAGCATGCAAATAAATGAATAGTTTATAATTATAGTTTTTATAGAAAGCGCAGTAAAATTGAGTAAAGAAGAATGTTAGCACAATGAAAAATGGCTTTTACGGGTAAATAATTATACTGTTGGACACTAAAGAATTGTTTTTGCAATTTAAAAATGAAATTGAAAACTAAATCTTCAGAAACTACTAGGGAACTGTAGAAATAAATATGCTACATTATTTCCAGGGTATTTTTGTGATGAGATGTAGTTTTCTACAAAAAGATTTTTTACATAAAACTATGACAGATGTGTTTTAAAAATTGGGATTTTATAGCGTTTAGGCACTTTTAAAATTATTTTAATTTACTTTATTGCCGATATCATTTAAACTCTATTTCAGAGAATCATTATTACATAAATAAAAGAGAAATAAAAAATACTTGATTTATTCTATTTAAAAACTTCAGACTCTTGCACATAAGTTTCCATTACCTTATTTAAAAAACAATTTTTCTACGGTGAAAAATACCCGAAAATGGACTACCAATTTGAATGTTTTGCTGTTTTTTTGCTGTATTTGCTTTACTTATGAGCTTTATAAATAATAGTTTCACTGTTTTGAATAAGTTATAAGATTGATGCCATTTGATAATGTTGATATTATTTAAGGTAAAACAAATTAGTTATTGAGACCACAAAACGTATCGAAAACGCTAATAAGTCTACTTTTTCAAAATTTACGATTTTGAATTAAGTTTCTGAATTAGACATTTTTCTAATATGTAAGAAGTGTCCCTTCCCTTTTATAGATTTTACACTGCCTTTCATAGTTTTTCTTTTGATTTTCGTATGGTAAGCAACCCTTTCTTGGACCTTGAGCCATAAAATCAAATATTCAAATTTACAGAAAACAAGTGGAGATTATAATTTTTTTTAAAATCACCAGTTAAAAAAAGCGCTCCCTCGCCGACCAATTGTACTGGTTGTCAGGCTGCTAGTTTTAGATCGAAAGGTTCCTGGCTCAAATCCTAGATAAGGCATGGATGTTGTCCATTTGGTATGAATGTATGACCTACCTATAAGCGGGTTGTGACCTGAATGAATAGTGAGGGGCAAAGTGACCCCCGTGGTACACCTGGGTAACGCCAAATGGTTCACAATTCCTCCCTTGTAGTGCCATGATGACTAAAAGCATTTCTCCTAACACGTTCAAAATGGCCGAGTATTGGTAGAAAAAGTTAAGCTTCAGCACATGCTCAAAACATTTCAGGAGTGGCTCTTTTTTTCTCCCGTATCTCCATTCTAGTTACTGATGCTGGTAATTGATGTTTTCAAACAGGTTTGCATGTTTTTGCCTTTGTAATTAACAAAACTTCAATTTGAACTGTCGGACTATCCCCAAGGATTTTCTTGTTATTGTCTTTCAACACCATTGTTTAAGGCTCTGTGGACTCTAACCCCAATACGTCTCTGTTAAGTTGAATCTAGACGCGATGATGCGTTGACAGATATTCTTGGGAGTTTGATGTCATCTTTACCTTTTTCTTTTCTACATCGCGCTTGTGGATGATTAACAAAATATCTATCCGAAGGAAATGTACACGGGAATGAAAGTCAAGGTCTGTGGGAAGGAAACGGATCTCACCCCACCCTGAGCTGAGAAAGAAGAAAAGGAATGGCACTCAGCCAGACCCACCATTTTTACATCACTTTATCATCGTAGCATCGTTTTTCCCGAAATGAAATCATCAACAGTTCGTGCATTTACAGCAGACACGTAATTGCGCTTAATTTAATTGAGATCCCGTGTAATTCTTGCCCATCCGCCATCCATCTTGGCAGAAAGTATGAATTGCTTCTTCTTCTGCGGCCCATTCCACCAAGGGGCTTGCTGCTACGACGAACCAGCAAACCAATTTGCAACGGCGTGCCGCTATTATTGTATTTGTTCTGTTTCTTTTATTTCGCGTCTGCTGCGGATGAAAGATGGATCTTGCGGCTGCTAGGTTCTTATCACATGGAAGAGGGCACACTGGAAGCAGGGTAGAGAAAAAGAAAAGAAATAATATCATAATTGCGTAAAAAATTGGCCGCATCGTACACACACGTTTAGAGAACTGAAATTGCTGCAACCTCCTTGCCGATGCGTTTGGATTAGATTAATGGCGTTTAGGGCTCTTTTCTTGGATGTGTGTATAAGTAAATGCACAGCGCCATTGGTGCAGAGGTGATCTTTTTCTTTCCCCATGCCATCGTGGAGATGTCTATCAGAAGAGATTTTTTTCATTGAAGGTTTTTCTCGAGCGTATATTATTTGTCACTATAAAAACAGATGTAGGAGATGGAGTTGTCTACGAATTGCATATATTTGTAGATGTATCGTGATGTAACTGCAGATAGTACATTTAAGTGCACATCATAACGAAGATAATGGTAACGCCGATGCTGTGAAGTGCGATTATTTCTTTATGCTGGTAGTGTAGTTTTTTTATACCCTCAAGTATATCTTGTTTTGGACGGGACTGTCAATAATTTGTTATTCAAGCGTCCTATTGTCATTTTACCTTGATTTTTAAAATTAAAATGGAGGTACCTTCATTCGGCTTAGTGAAAGAAAATCAGTTGGTTACCTAAAGGTATCTCAGCTAGAAGTAAAAATTTTAAAACAAAATAAAAATTATCTATGATATGGGGTATTGTTTTATCATTTTGAAAACAAAGAAATGTTTTGCATATAAAAGAGGTTCAAGCTGCCATATCACTCTGTTTATTGATTCATTTTTAAGATCACTATAAGTTATAAGACTTCCAAGTAATTTAAATCGATTACAAAGGATAATACAATAGCTATTGCATTCTTTGCACACTAAACAAAAGTTATTATATTCATTCCCTTGATCTAGCGTATTTTAATTCCCTGTCAGTCTTCCCATCATTATCGTTTAATTTTTTAAATGAGCAATTTTAAATTTACAAGATTTGATAGGGAAAAAATCCTCATTTCGTATGCCCATATCACCATTAAAATATTTTTGTATTTTACACACAATTAGTTTCTTAAATACCATCTAAATTTATTATATAAATTCAACCAGATTCATAAATCTAACTTAAAAAGATTTCAGATTTGAATTTTTTTTCAAATCAAAGTTGTTAAAATTCAAAATCTTTATGCATAGAAATTAAATTTCTGCTTTTTGATTCAATTCTCGATTTTCCATTTTTTGCCTTTCACTTAACGCTGCTTTCAATAGTTTAATTTGTACTGCACCTTGTCCATTTTCACACTTGCGCCTTTTTGCCCCAAATCCAAACAAATCATTGCTAACTAACCAACAGTTATTGCATTCGTTTCCTTGCTCACTTACGAAAGTTATTGGATTCCCTTGCTCACTTACGAATTTTATTGAATTCCCTTGCTCACTTACGAATTTTGTTGGATTCCTTTACTCTCTTAAGAATGTTATTTGATTTCCTTTTTTAACGAAAAGCTATTGGATTACCTTGCCCATCAACGAAAAGTTATGGTATCTTTGATTCCAACTAACAATTACTAGAACGTGGATATAAAATAGGCATTGTGTGTTTAATAAAATGATTTTGCGTATATTCGATATCCTGTTTCTTCAATACAATTTACTGATAAATCTTTTCAGATAGATGATGCTAATTCACAAAGGATATCAGAATGTTTATCGGATTCCCTCCCTTGCTCGTCAACTAATACAAAAATGATAGGACATAACTGGTACTATGTATTCAATGACATTGATGTTATATACGTGGTCTATCCGGAAAGTATCCAGCTATTGTTAATATAACGAGAACAGTTAAGATAATAGTTGTAGATGTATATAGTTATAGTACGAGTAGTAGAGTTATAGATGTAATTTTGCAGCCAAGGAGAGCGAACATAGATGTGCATATATGAAAGTCATTGCACTAATCATTTGGGTGCTTGACTCCCTTGAGTAAGCGTATGTTCTTGGAGACCATCGCATTATTTACGATGACCGAGCGAGTAGAGCAGCGAATTTGCATTAAATTTTGCGTTACACTTGAAAATTCGTTCATACAAATATTCAGATGATTAAAAAGACTTTCGGGCACGATGTAATGAATGCAGAGCAAATAAAAGCGTGGTATAGCTGCTTCAAACATGGCCATGAATCTGTTGAAAGTTATCCACGTTCTGGAAAGCCTTGAGCAAGCAGGACACTTGAGAATGTGGAATGTGTATGGGCTGTAATCAACAAGGATCGGCTTCTGGCAGTAAGAGAATTAGAAGATGATCTCTGGGGATTCTAAAGACTCCAAGATTTTGATGAAGGATCTTGGCATGAAATGTGTGGAGACGCCCATTCCCGTGTACAGTTTTCTGGTAAAACATCAAGTCACCCATGTGGCTCAGACTCCTTCATTCCCCCAGATTTGACACTGCTACTTTTTTGTAATTTAAAGAAACATTGTTTGGAATGAGCAAGAAAAAGATGTCAGAAGTTGAAAATCACGTTCATAAATCTATATTCAAATTTATTCTAAAATATTTGGCTAAACTTGAAAAAAGTTTTTGCCGCATTCTATTGATCTCATTCCTCCGACTTCTGCTTCGAAACTGATGTTGTCAATTAGTTGTGGAACATGGAAACGAGCAAGTTTTTATTAACTGTTCTAAAATATGGCAGCAAAGCTATTTTGAATATGTTTGAAGTGAAAGTATTTAATGAATTTTCATTAAATACTACTTCAAACAATTCTGTTTTGATAGTTTCCTTCCAAACTAATGTTCTCGTTTTTTATTGTGGATACAATGCTGCTCTTCTAAAACAGATGATTTAAATTCTGTGGTATTAATCAAGAAGGTCAGTATTGTTTTCCTAGCGGCGTACAAGCATTGTGAAAAGTTAAATTTTTTCATTCATTGCAAAATCATACAGGGTGTCCCATAAGTTCCGAAATAGTTTAAAAATTCATAAAAACTGAAGGAATTGGTATATTTGAATGCGGTTTGCGATAACGTTATTCTCATGAAAGGGGATTTTTTTTGGTAGAGAAAAAAAATTAGTTCAATCTTTTGTCAATAGAGGGCGCTGCACGCAACCAATCACAGGAAATATGCAAATCAGAGTCCTACAAAATGATGGGTGAATTACCTCCAATCCCGGGAAAAGGTAGTTGAGACGTGGTTTTGAACTAATTTATTAGTAAATTAGAGGAATGGTGGCAACATAAACAAATTCATTTTCTTCAATTGGCGTTTTTAGCGTAGATTCTGGTTTAACTTCATCGTTTGGTACGAAACCGATAACATTAATAAAGAGTTTGGCAAAGGGGAAACATCCACGACGATCGCCATTCATACTTTTGTGTATGGCAGCTTTTTCTTAATGCACTTTCGCTCTTATTCAGAAATCAACTGACCCAAGGTCAACTGTCTTCTCCCGGGAGCCACAGTCTAGTAAAAAGCAAGGTTGCTTTTTCTGTTTTGAATTTCTATCATAAAACCCTTTATGTCGCTGAGCAATGTCGCTGAGTTGCCATTTCAAATTATTTTCATTTTCAGAATTATTTTTAGGCATTTTCATCTCTCTCTTTTCTGATAGTCGCACCTTTCCTTGTGTTTGCAAAATACTTGGTTTATCGTCTGTCTTGTGTTTGGCGCAGCTTGGCCAGATATGACCTTTAAGCCATAAAAACCCAACCAACTGTCACTTGCACGGTGGTTTTTATATCGTAAAAATCTTTCTGTTTTTTCTTGGAGGTTGGCAGGGATAGACGGATTAGATATAAATGCACTAAAATATAAATAAATAATTGTTATAGGGTTTGATATTCATGCATTTGTATTCATAGTATTGGTAAAGACTATTACACCAGTGAGGGTTTTAGCTGTATAGTACGCCCTACAGAGGGGTTACAGGGATTAGGGAGAATGAACCAATGCGTATAAAACATTTAACAAAAAACAGTACATAAATAACATACGGCAGGAGTGATAGGCAAAACGGACAGATGAGATTTACGCGATGACATTAAAAGGTCATTATGCCAAATTCAAAACACATAATCAGAAAAACTTCCAAAAATTGCGCTTCTGAAGGAGTTTGAAATCACCGTAGCCGTCGGTTATTGTACGTATAGACTAGTGCATAGACTATAAGACAAACGAGCACATTTTCTTAATTTAAGCGTGATTTAGTTATCCTTCCCAATCAGCAAACTATTTAATTTGCAATCTCCGTCGCATCGTCGATCCCGGAGAACGTGTGATGTAATAAAAAGAGAGATGATCCCTCCGAGTTCACGACGAAGAAATAAAAAAAGACGTTATCTGATGAAGCAACGCTGGCCGATTGCCGGCTGATTGAGAAAAATTGAACCGCCAGTGAAAAAAAAGGCGTGGGACTGAAATCATCAGCAAGTTATGCTCGCCACGATCTCAATTCCACCCGTCCTATAAACGTTCCCCTCCCTTCACTTGCCAAACAATTTAGCCATCTCTTCCCCCTGCCCCCAAGAACCCGATAAAACGATTGTAGCTGTCAGTGGAAAGGAAAAAGACTTATTACTTCTAATTTCACATCATCTTCTAATTATGGGGTCTCGGTATCCACAAAACAAATATTATTCTGAGCTCTGACAAAACTAGATGGAATCGGTAGATAGGGGGATTGTTTTAGCTTTATTTCTTTTGCTTCTGCCGATACCGAATCCCCTGAGACTTGTTCTTACTGTACCTCCCCGTACGTAACTCTTTATTGTTGGAACCAGATCTGCAACCAGGGCATTTTGCTGCCGTGATAGTCAAAATAGCCAGTGGCGTAGCGTCCATGGAATACAAGCAACTTGGCGTATGAAATAAAAATAATTAAAATTCGGTGTCAAAAAATATAAAATCGTTAAATCCAGAGCCTAAATCTGAGTGAGACAGAAGTTTCTATTTTAACATCCTTGATTTTTACTGCAAAAAGCTATCCAGTGACTTCTGATATCCTATCCTTTCAGCCTCAAATAACTTCTTACTGTGATTGGTTAATGTGTTCGTCATGCGCAATGGGCCCCTTTGGGATAGTATCTTCCTCCCTTTCCCATGCTTCCTACTGAGGGTAGCATCCAATCTAGATAATATGCGCAATCGGCCTAGTGCATGGTGTGATTCTCTCTGTGTTTTTCTTGGGAGCCGAGTTAGCCCAGTGGGTAGAGTCGCTGATTAACAACCAGAAGGTTGAAAGCTCGAAACTCGATTCAACCAAAGACTGTAGTGTACGTGGGAGCTGGTGCACTTGAAATTTGTCGTGATCTCAAGTCCTCACGATGGCTGGTGGGGAAGTTTGAAGAGTGGGGTGCCAGCTCAGGTTTAGACCTCGTCAAATGACCGTGATTCAAAATGATGAGTTGTTGTTCTCGGTCTTTCCTTTCGGGATTGATTGACCATCGCAATAACACGTCGTGCTGCTCCAGTGCGACGTAAATTCAACTACTAACTAACTTACCTCTGTTTTTCTCTTCCGCTTTTGTAAAAGATAGCCTCAAGCTCTACGACAGACTTGGATCATAGACACAGTTGCTAGGCCGTTTTGTCTACCGTATTCATTTCATCAATTGAGCGTTTTGGGGCTCCTTTTCAACCATAGGGCTAAAAATTATTTGTATTTTTAGTGTCTTTGAGGAAAAGAAACAACGGCGAATCTAGTTGACTCATAAGGTTGTATAAAGTTAGGCACTAGAATTTGTTTACTTTCGATTCAATCTTGGCATCCACAGTTACGCTACTGAAAATAGCTGTACCTCTAGTGTTACCATACGTCCTAATTTGAGCGGGATTGTCCCCTTTCGAGAAGCTCGGGACCCGGGCTGGTTTGTCTTTTTGTCCCAGTCAGAAGAAAAACATTGAGGCCGCGTTCTCTTTAGATGTATCGGTTCAGTGCTGCACATAATACGAGGATCTAACTGGCCCTCGTGTAACAAAGTGACCATAGAACCCCAAAAGAATCTATAATGACAAAATTCGCCCCTTTTCAATGCGTCTTGAGCAACGCTGCAAGTTATTTCGACGAGATATCTCGTCCATTAAGATCTCACCATTTTTGCTAATGACGAGATATCTCGTCATCAGTATATTATTAATTTTTTATGACAACGAGATCAAGATCTGGTCAATTTTCATCCAATGGTGAGATATCTCGTCCATCAAGATCTGGTCAGTTTTGCTAATGACGCGATACCTCGTCTAGACAACCACCAGGAGGATTAACACTGGTTTGTCGCTTCATGGTAGGTTGGGAGGCAAATGCAAGACTTAACATATACACATAATTAAAGTTTTACTTATGCCAGTGGCGGCTGTCAGGGCGGAACCCAGTTGTCTGGCAGAACGGTTCCTCTGACTTCGCGCAGTTATCGCCAAATATCGGTTTGCCTAGCGGTTTCTACCCTTGGTCAACCTGGTACTGGTCGTCGGGTGACATCTCCAGTGGTTTGGAACCTCTGCCACATTCTGGAGATCACACACTGAGGCACGTTCAGAAATCGAGACAGTTTGGGATCAACCGGATTCCAGCATTCCAATAATTCGTCCCTTCACAAACATGTCCAATTGGCAACTTTGCGACATCTTTCGTTCTTATTAATTGTTAACAACGCTCCGTACCACAGCAATTACGAAATTTCTGTCTAAACTGTCCATGCCGCTCGAGGTCGTTCTATAGTCGTTCCGAAGTGCGCCGGTGCTTTGCGAATGTCGACTGAACTGTTTTGCATATGCACAATGTTTTACCTCCGTCTCACGATTCTCCACAAGTGATTTTGAACCATGTATCTAGATTTACTCCGATTTTTTCGCATTTTACGAATCATGCTTAACTTTTGGACATGAGTGTATATATATATGCATTTTTCACTAACAAACGTGGCATAGAAATCAACATAAAAAATTTGTATGTTAACGAATGGTATCAAAACAAACGAGTACAAGCAATATAACATCAACCACTACAAGATTCATTCGCCAAATTTGTCGCTTGGCTTTAAATAAGCTTGTTTTGGAACTGCTCAATATTGCTAAAACACGAAAAAATAAGCCGCTCTAGTGAAATTCTTCAGCAGTGGGATTATAGAAGGCAGTGAGGAATCTGGAAGATAAAAATCTGCGGAAAAAAAGTAAGAGAAAATAGATTTAGTTTTAAAAATACCGAATAGCCTTTGAACAAGTGAAAGGGATGCAATAAATTGGACGTCAAAAGCTAATTGTAGTAACATGACTGAAGTGTTACTATTCTGGCGGTGCACTTTTTGGAAATAAGAGGCAGGTAGTGAATTAACATCGCACTGGAGCAACACAATGGGCTATTAGCAACGGTCGGATCAATCCCGAAGAGAAAGATCCAAGGACAACACTTCATAATTTTGAACCACGCTCAGATGACGATGTCCACAGCTGAGCTGGCTTCCTACTCTCCGAATGTCCACACTACTCCAACGTGAGGACATTTGAGGCTATACGGTAGCTTTAACGTGCACCAGCCCCCACGTACACGACGGTCTTCGATTGATCGAGTTTCGAACTCGCAACTCTACCAACGGGGCTACCGTGGTCCTATTAGAAATAGGAATTAGCACCAGTAAAAAGTACATAACTTTTATTTCATTTGGAGGAATGCATATCGGTGCTACATACATTTTAAATGGTTTTAAATTTGATATGAAATGGGCTTAAGGACATTGGCATCAGTAGACAAGGAAGAAACTTTAGAGCAGGTATTGTGCGTGTCTTTTCGTGTATATAATTTCTTTTGTGGCGAATAACATAATTATTTTATAGGATGAAATTGACTAACTACCAGTGCGCTTATGTATTGAGATATTGAGATGGTAGTCTAACAGACGGGTATTAGGATGGGCTTTAACAACAGGGGGGTTCAAGTTTACCAATCATACTATTCTTAAAAACGAGACCTTTGTATGCAAGTCACTACTTTTTGGATTATGTGGCATGGTTGACCAAAATTTTACTTTAATTTAAATTTACAGTCAAAATGTTTCAAATTTCTTTTAAAAAGATCTTGCATATTGCATTTGAGTTCTAGCAATAAATTTAAGTGTATCTATTCTAGCTTCTGACACACACATTCCGATCATTTCATAGTATGCTCTGAATTTGACAGTTGAACGGACTCTAATTTCAGCTTTCACTCAAATTTTGTTTGCATACATTTCCAAGAATATTAATTCAGAGTTCAAAACTGATTCTTCACACTTCAATCCATCATTGGAAACCACCTTCCAATTTGAAGGAATTAAATAAAAATTTGATCAATAGCCAGTCGAATGCAGAGCATATTCTGTAATGATCTAGGTGTGTGTATCGGAATCTAGAGAGAAAAAAACTTGAATTTGTTGTTAATACTAAGGTTCAATATACACACACTGATCTTGAAAAAAAAATTGAATTTTTTGCGTTAAATTTGAATTCAAGTATAGATTTTGATCCACCAGAAGACTAATCCAGAACGTAGCGCTTTACATACAAAGGTGTATAAAAGATCAAAGTGAGTTAAAATCTAACCTCAGCTTAAATATTTATAACCTATTAATGCCTTTAGGAGGAAATCGCACTTTTTTGTCATTAAATAGTGAAATCCATTGAAAACCTGTCTTCACAAGCAGAATATAATAAAATACGTTCCAATCTGAGCAAACAACTGGTGTAAACAATGATATTTAGACTTAAACAATCCAAAAAATAGTAAAGGTAGTTAATTATTGTCACACTGGAGCACCACAACGGGCTATTGGCGAGGTCCGGGATCAACCCGTAGGGAAAGGTAAAAAAGGAGTAAAACAGAATATAAAAAAAATCTTTGACAATGAATTTCCTGTTTTTATTTGACATTAATATTTTTACGGAAGGTGACCGAATATTACTGTCTTATTTACTGGGTTACGTTACATTTCAAATATTTTTTTTTGCAAAATTTTTATTGATTATTCGATCCCTTGAATGAAAGGTTAAAATAGAAAGACAACTTTTTTATGTAGTAAAATTTTCAATCGTAATTTTAAATACATCCTTATAAAGTTCATAAAACTAGTACTTTTGAGACCCGCTCTATATACATCTCTACGTGCATATACTTATTCAAACTCTAGAGGTAGAATGAAAAAATAAATCAAAACCAGAATAACTTAATTTTAAATCTAAGCAAATGGGAAGTATTTTTAATTTTAAGGTAAGAAATACGAATTAGTAAATTTTTGTAGGAAATCGTTAGTGAAGTTGTTATTAGAAGTTTTTATCTCTGTAAATATGACTAATTTGACTGTAAATAATATTTCCGTACATGCTAATGTAATCCTAGGAAACTAACTTGTTAATATTAAACTGAAAATAATGTCTTTTATCATGAATATCAATAATTAAGTTAATTTGTTTATCTATACGTAAGTCAAGAAAGTCGGTGGAGGTTGGCAGACTGATTTTAGAATTGATTCAAAAGGATAAGACTATTTCCAAAATTAATGAAATAAGGTGAATTAAAAATAATCGGATAAAAAAGGGAAAAAATCAACACATTTATAAGTAGGAACAAACAAATGGAGTTAGTTTGCTAAAATGCTGAAAAATGAACTGCCTAGTGGGATCCCCTGTATTTGTAGAAATTGATGCTCATCATTAAAAATATAGTTATTTAAAATACAAAAACTAACTAATTAATAGCTTAGAAATATAAAGTATCGAATTAAAAACTGAGAAATAAGAATGTAGGATATTAATTGGGCCATTAAGTGGAATACTGATGAAAAGATTTTAAAAGTAATATGGATTTATATGGAATGTATCATTGTTATTATTTTGTAGAAAATTTAGAATGAGGGTGTTATAAATAATCCAACTGTTTCCTTTCAAAAGAATAGTTAGTAAAATTTGTTTAATTAATTTAAAAAAATTATGCATTAGTTTTGGGTGATGTCACATGTGATATATCTAATAGCTGTAGGGATCTTATGAAATTTAATGGTATTTTAATGTAGGGGTAGGGAGTATCGTTTTTTTATTATAAATATTTGTTAAAAGTCATTCGAAAAACTAATATAGGCTCTCTTTCTCTATTTCTTCCTATCGCTCGATTTGAAAATGTGTCACGAGGTTGTGGGAAAAAGCATGAATCCTAATGTTGGAACATTATTGATAGGTTAAAGGGATTCTCCAGCATGATTGGAAACACTTCGATAGCTAATCGGACCAACTCGTTTAGTAAGCCCACGTGACTTACCCTTCTAAGATCAAACGTGAGCTACTCTGCCCAAATGCGTTGTCTATTTCATAAAAAAGTCGATGCATTTCACTTACGTGCGTGACACAAAGATCGACATTATTTGTATTTTGACGAATAACAACAAACGGATATAAGCCATTTCAAATGAACCTCTACTAATTTTGCCGATTCACTTAAACGGGCTTTATTTGAGCTTAGGCTTTCAAAAGTTTTTGAGAAGCATCTGGGCCGAGGGCCCTCTATCTCCCGATAAGAAAAGAATATGCAGAACGATGTGTGTATGTCCAGAAGTTTGTGAAGGATAGTGCAAGAAATTCCAAAGTGGGTGGAGCTTGAGTAGGTTGCTTTACATTGGACAATGCAAAACACGTGTCAACCTAGAAACCAGAGTAACAGAACGATAAAGCTGCTTGAGTTAAGAATTTAAATTAAAAAGATTGAACGGTCTTAAAATTAAGCTGAATATTGCAAAAAATAGATGAGGTGGTAAGGAATAAGAAAGTTTATTTGAGCTATGGAGCTATAAAATACTGTTAAAAAATACTCGAAAAACTTGCCGCTTTCCCTTGGATATTGATCCCGCACCGTCGCCAATAACCCGTTACTTTGCTTCAGTGCTACGTTAATTAATTCCCATTCCCATTACCCTCTTTATATTTCTTAGAAAAGCTTCCCCTACATCTTAAGTACGGGGTCTCAATCCCTAGTGAAGGTGAACGAGACAAAGGAATTCAAGCTGATTCGATGTAACTTTCGAACGCTGGATAAGTAACTTTTGTGTTTCATATTCTATTTTCACTTCGCACCAGAATGTTTCTGATGTTAACAAAAACACGGCTGTCGAATTTCTTCAGACACTGCTTTCATTCAGCACAGGCGATGATACAATCAATGAAATCCTCCACCCTATTCCACAGACCAATCCCCGAGATTTCCAGACTGAATCACTGAACAAGGTACTTAAGCTTTTATTGAGCCATTAAGACAACTCAGGCGCAATTGCTCGATCCAGCGTCTTCGGAAAATGACTTCATTAAAGATGTCCGGAAACTAATAACTCTGATTGCTGTTTTAATTAAGCAAGAACCCAAGAGTTCCGTTTGCGGATTCTTATCCTTTATTATTCAAGTCATATTGAAAGCCTAATTATATGTGTAAGTTAAATACCGGGCAATCGACAAGGCTTGAGAATTTTTCATCGTGCACTTGAATTGGCCATCGTTTCGTATTATTTCTTTGTTGAATTAAGTGCCCGGCCCCTTCTTTTCTGCTCAGTTATAATAGGCTAATTAGTATTTGAAAACGATTGAGATTACGATTGTGCCGGATTGGGATTGCCCGCTTAACTGCTCACCTTGATAATCATTCATTCAAATGTATTCAGAGTTATGGTTTTTTGTTCGCCTTCCTATTGGCGACACTGAGTGATTCCAAGCAGATGAGAACCGCTTTAAATGAATAGGAATGTATAATGCGTGTGTGATTAAAATCGATTCTTACGTCTCGTTTCCATGAGTAATGACAACTCACTTATGACAGGCTTCGTATCTAGTAGTATTAATTTGGATTAAGCAATTTGGAGGATCGGCTGAAAACCTATCATTACCAATGAGTCACACTTCCTAAACATAGAGCACTCCTCAAAATGTGGCATTTCTGTGATGAATCTGACCATCCTGATATAAAGATGTTTTCTATTTTTGAAATCGAAATTAATGTAATCCTGTGTAAAAATAAATAATTTCTTGTTTCAATCCGTTTACTGCCTAGCTAGTCAAGAAGACAGTGTCTGCAAGTTTAGTTATTTGAGTTTAACGTTTTTTGAACGCTGGGTAATATGAATATCTGTTATCATTAATCAACAATTGAAACGTTCGGCCTACGTGCAAATTTTTCTACAATGCAAATTTTTCGAAAATGGGATTATAATGGAGTGATTCGTGTAGTGTCAGACATCAATTCATACAATCGATTCCCATGGTAATTTCTAGATGGTATTGTGGATCAGCATATTCTAATATCGTGAAATCCTAAAAATATTCTATTGGTCAAGAAAGTCAAAACTAGTTAGAAGTCATGCAGAGAATGACTACAGGTTACAAGGTGGAATATACGTGTTAACCCTTCAGAGGTCTAACAAGTTTAGCCAAATTTACAAAGTGGTGAATGGAATAAGGATCCATGTGACATCTACCCAAGTAACATTTACATTGGAAATATTATTGAGCTTTTTTGTTTGTTCCTCCTGTAAAATTAGTGATATGTAGCATAGACCTTTATTCGGCCAAACTTTTCAATTGCTTGAGTGATTACTTTGTTGTATAAGTCTCGACCATCAGATTTTTATGTTGGCAGCATGTCACCACCGTCAACCCAAAATGATTGAACCTGGAGATACTTCATCTTGGAAAGCCCGACAGCATACTGTTTGTCGGGAGATAGCGTGGTGATACGAGTCGGCTCCTAATTCACCTGGAGATGAAGACTTTCTATTCACATTTCAGATGGTCAGAATATCAGTAAGATTGTGTTAAATAATTGTAGAATAACTTTATATATATATATATATATATATATAATAATATATATATATATATATATATATATATATATATATATATATATATATATATATATATATATATATATATATATATATATATATATATATATATATATATATATATACAATTGCACACATGGAGAACACTTATTAGAAAACAGTTTTTAACACACTAAAAACGTTGCAAAACTACAAAGATCAACTCTCTTTTACACTTTCAATTCTCAAAAGTTCCAAAAATTAATTTTTCATCACATTCCATCATTGTTGCAGTTTGCATGCGCAGATTTAAAAAATGCATTCACTAATATCACAGTTGAGTGAGACAAAAATTTCAAGACAAAATAACGTTAACAAAATGCACTATTAGTAGATGCATGCGCATGATAAAAATTAAATCCTTGGAGGCTTGCATGAGCTCACACTGTTTATTGGATACATTTTCGATTGCAATATTTTCTTTCAATTTCTTTAATAAAAAGGTTAATATTTTTTAATAATAATTTTGTTTGCTTACATAAAGAGTATAAATATGTTTTTTTCATACAAATGTATATTTTCGAGTATAATGTAATAGAGAGTTTTTTAATAGCAGTAAGTCCATTAAATGTTCCACCAAAATTACTCTCACATTAAAACTTAAAATATGTTTCAGATTTTTAACATTTACTTACCCTATTTAAAATTTTATGCTGCATTACTTATTATTAAATTTTATGCTGCAAAATTACTAACATAATTTTATATTAAAAAAAGTTTTGTAATTATTTTTGTTCTAATAGGATTTCAGTATTTAGTACATGAAAATCATGTTTCCCTTTATAAAACAAAATTCTACACTTCTCAAAACATTGAGAATGGGTACGAATAATTAGCTGCGATTTATATAGTTAAATACTTAATTTTAGAAGATATCGGGAAAAGGGGAAACGAGCATTGTAATAATAACTAAAATCTTAGCATATGAATATAAACAACATACAAACAGTTCAAGTGAAATAATTAATTCACAAACTGATGATTAATTAAAAAGTTTATTTAAACAAAACTTTCCAAAGTAGCGGAAAAATAAATTTTCAATTTTTCCTAATTTGAAATACTGAAATATCTTCAAATCCCTATCCTTACAACTTGATATGTTTTTGTAAAACATTATTATATACTTTATAAAAATTATTCTTCCGCACTTTGTTTTGTTCGTCATAGGCGATAAACTCGATCCAAGAATTTGACGGATTATTCGAGAACAAATAAATGTCAAGCAATCAGGTGTTATTTTACATAATCGGTAAAATAAAAATTATTACTAGTATTACGTTGACAATGTTTCTTAATACCATTTACTGTTATGCATATTCATAACCTTAACTCTCTGAGCGTCACGATATTTCCGAGTAGTTAATTATTGCCTTTAATCAACAACAAGGTAATGATTAAATAACCACATCTATTGGTTGAAAAAAATCCTAAGAAAGATTCTAATGGTCAAGAAGAACAAAACTAGTTAGAAGTCAGGTAAGGAAGACTAGATTGCAAAACGAATGAATATCGTGAGAACCTCTCAGAAGGTTAAAGGATCGATTAATAACAAATAGATCCCGAAAGAACATAAATTTAAGCCTTAAACCCTAAACCTGAAACTTCCTGATGTGGTATTAACAGTGCATTTCTACATTAGTAATTGCAGCCCTATGCTACATTAGACTTATTTGTAATACGTAATAGCATATCTAACAGTTGAAAATCCTTTGCAAAAATGTTAACATTTAAATGAAGAGAAGATACAAAAGAGTTGGAAGTATACATACATATGTGTGAAAGAAAAAGCATAGAGGGGTGGAACGGCACACATGATGCTCCCTTACTTAAATAATTAACGTACTTGTGAAACTTTAATCACAACCAACGGATAACTTGTATCGAAATTCATTTTCAGCCACAAGCTGAATACAATTTGACTTAATAATAACTTAAGCGAAAAAGTAGGTAAAATCTGATTCAAAATTCATGTTTTAATTTTATTCTTTTGTTTGAGAAATTTGAAGATTTCTGTAATGTAGGCTCATTTTCAAATTGCAAAGATGTCCCAGATATGTTTAAAAAGTTTATTAAGCGCGAAAGAAGATGCAGTTCGAATTCAATGAAATTACCATCGCACATTCCATGTTTCCTTTTAAATTTTAAAAAGCATATCTCTGCAAATACGTACCCATAATTTGGAACATTTTAATTTCTTTGACCAAGGGCAGAAGAACTTCTTTTATCCGTGCGAAATCTTACGCACAATTAGCAACAAAAGCTTTTATTTTGGTTCACCGGAAAATGCATCGCATTTCTCAATTTAGTTTTCACGGCATAAGTTATTTGCAACAAACACACCTCATAACTCCAGTTCCGTTAAAATCAGGATTAAAGGCAGCAAGGAAACAAAAAACTGAACGCACAGACAACTCTTCTTATCTGCACTGGCCTCGTGCAGAACATATTCTTCAGTTCCAGTTAATATCTTAATAAGAACTTAAGCTTGGAAGTGGTGCCACAAAACATGACTTTATTACGTGTTGGGGGAAAATCTTGTCTTTCCGAAAAGCTGTAAGCAGACCTTTCCGCTTCTTCCCAAAAAATAAAGATAAAGCTGTAATTTATGCGATCCACATTACCGCAAATTTCAGAAGACCGCCATTCACTTAATACAACAAAATACAGATGAATTATGCATGATTACAGGATAAAAGTTTTACGCTTTCCTCTCTTTTCCGTTTACTCTCCTTTCGTGTTCTTTTTTTTATTTTTATATTAAATGTCATAACTCATTTCTCGTCTGCGCGCCCCTGATTGGTCGATACGCCACAGCTATTTAAAAAAAGAAAGTGTTTCCACTCCGGCCTATTGTCATTACATGCGAGTCGTTGAAAGAGCAAATCACACTTTAGGAATTCACGTCTGCCTTGGGACTCCTCTCGCTGCCACCAGGGGACGCTGCTTCTGTTAAAATTCTTCCGTGGTGCCAGATTTATTCTGTAAAAACCATTTATTTCGTCTATCTGGAGCCCGGATAAAGAGAAAAATGCGGGAAATAATTATATGATAAAATCTTCTAACCCAACCGATTCGTTTTTATTCCAGCTTTCACCTCTTTTTGTTCATTTTGTGAAGAATTTAAAGCTGTTATTGGGAAGAGAGAGAGAGAGAGAAGAAAAATTCATTTCTTTTGAGTCCTGTTAAGAATATCGGGAGGCATTTCGATTCGAATGGAAATTGCTTTTATCGTTTATTTAATGTGGTTGCGCGCTTCGAATTTAAGAAATTAATGCAGATTAATTTTCTCATAGAAAGAGATAAAAACCTAAATTTAATACAAGTAATTGCGTTAAGATTTGTTTCAAACTTCGTTGGCACAACAAGCTTTAATTACTGCAAAGAAGCTGTGATGCATTCAATAAAATCAACAAATTTAATTCCTGAAGAATTTTAGATCAAGACGCTTGCATAAAATTAACTTAATTTTGAAAAAAGGTTTTCTTTTTGATAAAGGAACTGAAATAGTTTCTCCAAGTAAATTTTTTTCAATTATATCTAAGGAAATTCGCGAAAATGTTTGGAGACACATTTCTTGTTTACTCTTGTATTTGACACTTACTCATTGTTTAAACTTAGTTTCTCTTGTCATATATCCCAATCATCCACGATTGTTTCTTCTCCAATAACAGATGGAGACAGGGTGAATATACCTCCGAAATTTTCAATATTTACATAAATGCTGAAAACATAAATTATAAATTCATTTGGAGATTAATTTTGCGAGATTTTAACCAGCCATGAGATAAAATGCATGCCGTACTGTTTATTTTTAAATAAATTGAATTGAGAGCCTTACCTTGTCATCTTGCTGTTATCCTATTTACTACTTTATCATACTTCATACCTACTTTTTAAAAATAAATAATATTTAAGGAATACCTATATCAATGCAAACATAATATTTTAATGAATATTGAACATAGTGATATCTTTTTTTCTCACAGCTTAGCAAGAAAACATACGAGTATAAATGTTAAAAAATAAGTCTACAAGCACTAAACATCAACGCTGAATGGTCCATTACTTGTATCTATTAATATTGTGT
Source organism: Meta bourneti (assembly GCA_933210815.1). Lineage (NCBI taxonomy): Eukaryota > Metazoa > Arthropoda > Arachnida > Araneae > Tetragnathidae > Meta > Meta bourneti. Next base: position 59,489,474 of record OW119926.1, read on the forward strand.
TAAGCATATTTCTTTGATGGGCGGGAATAACAGACAAGTCAAAAAATGGCATTTTTTAGAAAAAAAGCCCATTTAATATTCCATATTGTGAATGAATAAAATTTATAAAATCAGTTCTGCACTTTATGTCTGACAACTTTAAAGGAGAAATTAAGAGAAATTTTGGATGTGACCCTGTGACAAAATTAAGTTACTTGTACTATTCGTACCAAGAAAATTGTGCACATCACAACTGACTTGTACTGTTATTCCCGCCCATCAAAGATCTTATCTATCTTACATAAGTTTCGGATTTAGCTAAAAGAACAATACAAATCAATAATTTACGACTGTATTGTTATCATATTGTTTTTATTATGTCAGTAAAAGTTCTTTAAACAATTTGATAAAACTAATATAATATAATAAGCCAATAAAATATATTGTTATTTTTTAACAAACAATTAGATAAAAATTCATTATAATTTGTGAGGACAAAATGCTAACACTAAAATGACAAAATACAATTGAACACGTGGTTTAAATCTTACGAGAAAGGACAAACAATGCACAAAAATAGTAGTTAAATAAGCTTCAGAAGACAACTTTCATAATTCCTCTACGGTTATATTTAATACGGAATTTTTGTTTGATAGTAAATACATTTTTGATCAAATGGTGTCATTATTATTTTTATTGTATTGCAATTAATGTACAGTAGAAGCGACATTTAGAGAAAATTAAAAGTTGCTCTTGGCCTGAAAAAGTCTGTCCAGGCAAAGTATAGATGGAAAATGCTCTGTCAAGAGAATGGAAATGCCCAATATTCTGCAAATAAATAATTAAACTTTTCAGTTATTGATATTCCCTCAGTCGAGAAAAAAAATGCCCGCGTTGGAAAGAAAACGCTAATGTAGCAAAAATAAATAAATAAAAAAGGGACTGTAGAGCGACAATTGAAACGAACCTGAGCTGGTAAATTTTAAGTTTGGCCGAAAATTATCGAACCCAGTTATCCGTCATTGAAACCAAATTTTTGTCTGGGGAAAACTTTTTTTAATAGAATAACGGACAGTTTGCGTCTCAATATTTACCAAAGTATTTCTGGAAACTCAGAAGCACAATGAAAAAATGGTGAAAATCAGAAATTACCTACTACTCTGCTATAAAGCAAGTCTATTTGTAAAGAAAACTGCTTCACTTCCAAAGTTCTCAACTATTTGTTTAGGGGTGTGATTATTATTGCCTATAATTCAAGGTCTTTATATAGGCACCTCTTACTTTGCACATTTTAAGTTCATGAACTTAAAGATTTTCTTTACATTCTTTTTTAATATTGTACTGGGAATGAGGAATTTAAAGGTTACCTAATAATATTCTCGGGTCTTTCCCTTAGGGTTTGATGCCGGACCGTCGCCAATAGTCCATTGTGTTGCCCCAGTGTGACGTTAATTAAAATACCTACCATACCTACCTAATTATATTCTGGGCCCTCTGAACTGGTGTTCATCTCGTCATCTGACCATGGTTCAAAATTACGCGGTGTTCTCGGTTATTTCCCTTGAGGATTGATCCCGGACCATAGCTAATAGCCCGTTTCGTTGCTCCAGTGTGACGTTAATTAACTACCTACCTTTGAATGCTTGAACCTTATTGAACAAATTAGTATTGTTAGAAAAAGAATTGCAAAAATTGTTCATCCTTTGGCTAGTTAAGTCAGACTTAGTAAGGCCAAAGGAGGCTTTTGTTGCGTTCTGTAAACCTGTATAAGAGGGATTTTTTAAAAAAGGAACAAATCAGATTGAAAATTGGGATTTTACTTCCGCTATTCAAATGTTCTCGCATGACATATATCTAGGTTACCTCAAACTGTAGTTTATCACCGTTTGGGCCACGTTTGGCGTTTAATCTAATTAGTGTTGACCAATCAACTACCAATCGATTCGGAATCCATTATTTGTATTTTTATTGGCGAAGTGCTGAAATCGTATTCTAAAAACAAGTTATGTCACGTACCAGAATATGCACAGGAAATATGTTCCATCATAAAAACTCTACCTTCACCTACAACTAGCTTGACCGAAAAAGCCTCTAATATAATTACTATATATAGTCATGAGGTTTCTTTTTATACTGTAATTATGATTTTGCTTTTTATTCCTCTTAGGTACGTCGCTGTGATGCAGTCTACGTTACACGGGAATTCGTAAATAAAAAATACAGTTGGAATAAAAATTATATCACCAGAAAATAGTCGTAATTTAAAGCTGGGGTATTAGCAGGTTGAGTTACTATGAGTTTATTGAAGATGTATAGAATATTACTATTTAAATACGTAGCTAAATTATATTAGAGGAAGTCAATTAAAATCTCTTCTAAGTATATGACTCCAACCATTTTTAAGTTTAAATTTCGAATTCGCCTTATGATGCTTAGACTTCATTTTTACTTCATAAAACCTTAAAATGTTTCTTCGATTCATTGAAAGTGTCTTTTATGGGAAACTGGCATCTTGTTGCAAAAATGTAAAAAATAGTTCTAGTCATAACTCTTCCTCGAGAGTGCACATAAAAACGAAGTAAATAAATTTCTTCGGAAAAAAATCGGACGCATCACGGAAGACTAAAACGAAAACGTCGTCTAAACAGCGCAAAAGGTAAAATAATAATAAAGAATTTTTCTGTTTCCAGAGTAAGAGAGTAACCATAGGAACGAAAAAAAAATGATGTGCCCAGGAAAAGAGGGCCCCCACAAAATGATAAGAAAAAGGGAAACATCAATTCATAAGTACGGCATTTTTCTATTCGTTTGGAAGAGTTTTTTCTATGATCGTCATTTCTTTTGACGGATGATGTGATGGCCATTTGGGAAATGGAAAATAGAAAAGTAAATATTGATTGAAAAAGCATGAAATCTTCTGGGACCCCGAGCACCATCGTGAAATTCCAGTGGGATCTGGATCAATGGTTAAGAAAGCAGCATCAGGACACAAGTGGTATATGTTTATTGGGGTGAGTTGGAAAGTGATTCGAAAAATTCCCTTTACCAGTCTATAAAGGAACCGGCGAATCACAACTTCTATTTATAAAATTTGTCTTTTTATTGATAATACAAAGCCGGTAATGGTTTTTAAGTAATCATTTATTGAATATTCGGTTTCAATTATAGAATTTGAATTTCAAAGTTCGATGGATCATGTAAAAATTTCATGGATGTTTTAATTTGAATAAGGAAGTTAAAATATTTGTGTCGTAATGTTAAGGCTAAGAAGCAACAAATACAGTTTTACATTGGTTCTAATAGGTAGTTACAGTAAATAATTAAAAGTTGAAAGAAGGAAGCAGAGAAGTGATAGTAAAGATTTGAGATATTAATAGGCGAAACGGTGGTGAGAGAATAAGATCGGAAAAGGAAGGAATAATGGGATAATTCTGCGGAGAGAAAATAGAAAGAATAAGAGAGAATAGGACGAGAGAAAGAAAAAGAAGAGAAACTAAGATAGCCAATTAGAACGCAAATAAAAGGAAAAAGAAAAATAACAAGATTAGTTAAAATAAGAGAAAAATAGGAGAGAAAGCTGAAAAATAACTAGTAAGACAGGACAATAAATATAGAAGAGGAATACAGAATATGGAAACAAAATAGTAGTTGAAAAGAATTAGGATAAGGGATAAGATGGAGAAAGGGAGAACAAAAAGGGAATGAGAATGATAGTCAACTTAAATCCTAGTGAGAGTCCTGAAGAGGGAGCAAAACGAATGAGAAATAATTTAAAAAATAAAGTGTCAATAAAAAGTGTGGAAGAGAAATAGAGAAGTATAGAGTGTAATCGAATCTCAATACTTCAACAAAATATAAGTCAGAGAAAAAAGAGAGTGCGAAGTAGAGAAAGAAATAAAGGAAGTAAATTTAGACTCAAATAGAAAATAAGTCAGATATAAGAATGTTCATCAAATAAAAAGTGAAAAAGCGAAATATAAAAATAATTGATGAGACAGAATAGAATAAATTAGAAATAGATAGAATAATTATAAAAAGATAGAAAAAGATATCAAAATAGAACAAAAAATAATTGTGAGAGAGCACGAGAAGGTAATGAAGACAAAGGGATTTGAGATTAAAGGAATATATATAGGAAGAAATACAGGGAATGATATAGAAAAGAGAGTAAATTAGAGTTGTATTACATAACACCGAAAAAGAGAAAAACATAAAAATGCAATATAGACTAAAAAGCAATTTGAGAACTTTTTAGAATGTGCAATACTGTGTCCACATATTATTGCCTAAATTTTAAAATATTAGATTTTAGTATAAAAATGTTCACATTTTAAATGTAATACGATGTTACGAAATATGACAAGTATTGGAAAAGTATTAGGACAATTATGAAACGTTGAAAAGTGGAAAGATCGCTTTAAGAAATAACTTCAAAATGCCATTATATAAGGATTAAATAAAAAACAGAACTCATTAAAAATATCTGACATTTTCTTTTGTTAGCATAATTACTTTTTATATTATCATTATCATAAATATATGTCAATTATTTATAAGACTAATTATAAATAATTCATATTTTTTACAGCTATAATTTGTACAATTATTTTCTAATTATTGTAATCGATGAAGTTTTTTCTACCAAAAAAATTTCCGCAAACTAGTTTATGGAACTGAACTAAATGATTGCATTTTTTCTACAATTCAGAATGTAAACAGGTAGATTTCATGGTCCTTATTTAAAAGGGAATTATTATTATTAAAATTTTCTGCTCGTAGGTGGATTAAAATTCCATCTACCAGCAGAGAACAATTATTAAAGAGCTGTATTAAAAACGCTTTTATACTTTAAAAGAAAGAATGAAACCCATAATAAATGAAAGCAGATTTGTAAATCATTTGCTGCCACTCTCACAGATATTCTATAAAATAAACGATATTCAAAAGAAGACATATCTGTTTGAAAATCCAACCAGGGAATCATATTTACGAATACTAAAAATACGATTAAAAGTAAAATTGATCCCCTGAAAAGGACATGATGGATTTAACAAGGATATCTTTTAAAATACAAACGTTTGTGCCACGAAGCACATGGCACATAATTCATTCTGTATGGATTAATTAAGAGGAATTGAAGGACCAATAATGGCAGTGGTAATACCTAAATTCTAAGTACCATTTCTCAGAATATACAGAGAATATACAGAAGACACTGGTTTGAAATTTCTTTGTGAACTCAATCGACATTTTAGATATAAAGCAGAAAACATATTTGTCTGACGCAGTAAAAACTATTCTAAAGCTGAGATATGACGTCAAAGAATTTGTACAGCTTATTCTGTCTGGTTGGTTGGGTTTTATGACGCAAAGGCCACGTTTGATCAGGCCATATTCTTTCTGGAATTTCTAGGTCAGCGCAACTATTTTCATCTCGCTACGTCGTTCTTTTGGAACCACAGAAGTAAAATTTTATTTCGCACATTAAGCAAGAGACCAATCAACACAAAAAGTCAAAAGCTGTCCCAAGTCGAGCGATCGGAAGAGTATGCTTCATGTACATGAGTTCCTTCAACTCATGTACATGAAGCGGACAAAGCTCAAAAAGCAGTTCGACGACGCAACGAAACTGCTGGGGGAACAGGGGTGCGGCATGAGTTGAGGTTTCGAGAAACTAATACATAAAAAGGGAAATAATTATGCTTTGAATCAAACCAGCTAATGTAAACAGATATCTTTTTCTTTCGAATTCACTAAGAATAGAACTAATAACTACTTTATTAATGTTAATTTTGAGAAAATTCAGCTTTAAATTCGAGTTCAATTTATTGAATTTATCATTAGTTGAATTCATATATTGAAAACTTTTAATAGGAGTTAAAGAAAAATGTAGTATCATCTATTATGTAAATTTTTCCCAAACGTTCCACATGCATCATAGATCATATTGAGGTGACCTTTTCGTTGCATATATAGCCACAACGAGATTTTGCCGTAATTGCTAAAATTATACGAATGAGCTCGACGCTGTGATTCCCCAGCTGTCTGATGAAATAAGAAATCCGGGAGATAGAAATCAACGTAGCAATGGGTGAAAATAGGTTTATATGTTGAAAATACCGAATCACCTCGGTGAATGTGATGCCATAGAAGTGGCTGTTCAAATGCTGATTGTTGTGACATGACTGAGATTTACACTTTGTGCTATATACTTTACTAGCTGAATTCACCCGGGGTTGCTCGGATTTAATTGGTTAAACATCGATTGAAAGTGATCCAAAAAATCACTTTTCTGTCATAGAAAATGCAAATACAGAGGAAAAATAAGCGAGCACAAAATAATTTTTAAAATTGAGATTTTTATAGCTTATGCAATTTACTTTAGATCCATTTCACATACCATAGGTATGTAAAACCCACAAAAACTGATACTGAGATGACTATATACAAATTCGAGTTTGAGTTTTGTAGTGATTGTAAATGTCCTTTAAGTTCATTTTCTAAAAATAATGACATACATCCTATTATTGCAGTCAGTTTTTTCTTATCAATATTTTTTTTATTTGTAGCACCAGGAATGCGAATTTCAGAATTCCACCATCATTATAAAAGGCTTACAAATCATATTGATACGATATCATGATCAACGTTTCAAGCGATTGCACTTTATGCTTGAAAATTCCATCCGCCATTTTATAGACAGGATACATAAACGATATGATACTGATCAATTTTCAGCGCAACCGCACCATCTGCGATTGCCATCATACTCTAGGATATAAAAATACTTCAAGGTCATCTTGAGAGGCGACTCCTGTAGATGTTAACTGACGTCATCTGCACAGCCAGACTGGGAGAGAGCGCCCCCTAGCAAGTGCTTTGTCCAGGATGACGGGATGTTACACCCCTTTGCACACGCAAGACAAATAGAACGGGGGTTAATATGTAACCTATGTTACCCGCAGGGTTCCAAAGAATAAGTGTACCAAATTTGGCGTGGATTGGTCAAACGGTATAGATTTATATATAACGGACAGATGCCAACTCTGCTTTATATGTATAGATTAGAAGAAAGAATATGCAAGACCAATTAGAAACACAAGAAATGCTGCTTTATAGTTTTGATTAATTTTAATTCATTTTGAGGTATGAAATTTGCAAATCGATTATAAATTCATTGTCGATTTTAGTACTGTATGAAATGTGAGAAAGGGAATGTCATTCATATATATGGACAATCAAGACACTCCATTCACGTTGAATGGATAACATTGAAAATAAGAAATGAACCAATAATTTCCGTATCGGTACAACGAAAGAGTAACACAATTATTTTTCTGTTGCCTTGCGTGTTTACATTATAAGATAAATTACAATTCCTACCTAAAAAGCGTTGTGACATACACCAGTTTTCTTTCGAAGAAATAGAGAACATTTGTAACTTAAAGCATAAGGCGGAAGGAAGTAATAGAATGGAAAAATGATAAGAAAAAAAATTCTGTAACATTTCTCTACACACGCGATCTTCTAGGGTGGATGAAGAATCAGAGCTTTGGGATTCATCTTTACTTCTTCATATTTTCGTTTTTCAATATTTCTCGCAATACTTTCTTTTTCAGTTTTCCACTTTGATTTTATCAGAATTCAATGGACGAAAATATTGTTTGCTTTGCTCCTTCACGCAGATCTTTTTTATTATTTATTTTTACGGAATATTGTTTTTAGAAAGAGATGGAATGGGAAGTTGAAATATATATTTTGGTTGCCTGAGCTCTGTTGCATTTCGGAGGAATAATCCGAGCGTATTTCCTTTAAACTGAATGAAATTCAGAAACTACTGGGCTGTTTTTTTAGTATCTTCTATTTATAAACTGAAACGAGGGTTAGTATTATATTGATAACATGTTAAAAGATCTATATGCAGGTTGTTTCGAAAATATCTGGCCAGATTGTAAAGGGGGTAGTGAGGCCCAAAATAAATATTTTTGTCAAAGAATGTGTGTCTTGAAACGGCAAGCTATGAATTCGTGTAACTCTGCAGGCCGTTGAAAATTCGAGCAGGGAATGACGCCTTACTCACTGAAATGATATTATAGAATGACCTAAACAGTGAACTCCACCACCTAAACGTGGCACTTCCGGACACATTCTTCAACAAAAAATATTTATTTGGGGCCTCTCTACCACCCTTTACAATTTGGCCATTATTTTCGAAACAATCTGCATATAGATATTTTAATATGTTATCAATATAATACTAACCCTCATTTCAGTTTATAAACGGAAGATACTGAAGAAACAGCCCATTAGTTTCTGTTCTTACTGTCTTCCCGAATGTTTATTTTGGGCTCCTTTACCACCCTTTGCAATTTGTCCCGATATTTTCGAAACACCCTGTATAAAGACCAAGGCAAGACTCTCGGATTTTCAGCGAATGCTACACGAATTCGGAGCTTGCCGTTGAAAATTCGAGCAGTGAATAACGCTTTATGCCATAGAAACGATGTTAGTGACTGGCCTAAACATCACCCTCTACCACCCAAACGCGACATTTGCGGACACATAATCTGACAAAAATGTTTATTTTGGGTTCCTCTATCACCCTTCACAATTTTTGGGCAGGTATTTTCGAAACACCCTGTATATGTTTTGGAGAAGCTGGGATGTTTATTAAGCATTGCGATTAAGCGGATTGATTACCAGTACTTCTGAAAAAGCAATTATTTTTCCAAAAATTATTTTTACGGAATTTAAATTCTAATACTTCATTTATTTTGAACTTATTTTTTCTTTTCGAACTATAAATAATTTCCGAATATTTGGAACAGATGATACAAAGAGATTAGAGCTTGGCAGAAATGAGTTATTTTATGTCCAACCTTGCTAGAGACATGTTCATTTCTGGACGGCACACACACATGTGTACATTTCGACCAACTTTCCTCAAACGTCCTTGGTTTAACATACGTAGTTATAGTCTTTCTTTTTATAGCAAGTAAAACATACAGCACCTTTTGAACCAAGACTGGTAGCTAATCGAATTTATTCCAAGTATTTTAAGATTTTTGCATAGGTGTTAACATAGATTTTAACAACTCGAACTCGCAACCCTGCGGTAGTTAATCTGTGACTCTACTTACTGGGAAACCATAGCCTTAGGGGCTGTGGTTTCCCAGTAAGTGAAATAGTAATCGTTGGAACAGATATTTAACTAAAGAAAAATTTAACGTCCTGGAAATGTTTTTTTGACATCTGGCAATACAAATTATTTTTTGAACTTTTTTAAATCTATATTTGGAGACAATTCATATAATTATATCTATAAATCTATAAGGACTTATTTGATACAATTTTCCTTTAACCATGACCGCAATATGCAATAAAATATTGAAAAGAACAGTTTATGTGGTTTGTAACAATATTACGTATGAAATACTTTAAATACAAGTCGCTTGAATTTCAAAATGTACAGCGGATGTACACATAAATCACCATCTGAAAAGAAATAAAGGCACGCAGAAAATTATATGTAGAATTTAAGATTGAATGACATTTAGCGTGCTTATTTATCCGTACTGTATCTTTACATTCCTTGTCCTATCATTTTTATTCATTTTTCAATAGCGTTCACAATAATACTATTTAGATAAGAAAGCATATATTTTACTCAATACAATCAAGAGCATTGGACAATGTCGTTTTTTAAATGTTTAGATTAAGAATACTTAAGAAAATCCATCTATTTTATAAACTGCTGGTCTTTAAACTTTGCAATCTATATTTAATCCTTAAAAAATACGCAGGGTTTTAAAATATATTATAAGTACTGGTTTTAATACTAATAATCTTTAAAAATGCTGCAATCCTGAAAACAATATAAATTAAAATATTAAAAGAATATAAATCACTCTTTTTCACTATAACATTTACTATAGTGAACAACAAACGTTTGATTATCGAATATAATTCCAATCACAAACAATAATTTAGTTTGGGAGATTTTAGTTCCTTAAAAATTATTCTCTCTCAACAACTCATCATAGTTTTTAACCAGACGTTTAATGATCCTATTTACTACTAAACCTTATTTGTTATGAAGTGATGAAGGACCTGAAAAAAAAGAGTTTAGTTGTCGCTTAATAAAAATATTCCGATTTGCGAGAGCTATTTTTTACTTTCGCTTGGCGTTGAAATTGGTGAACGCGACATCTTAATGCTGAGTGATGGGATACTATCAAGTCCAGATGTTCTTGACACATCATAATATCGTTAAGCTCGTCACGTGATATCGTAAATATACTTATTATAGAACTTGATTCAGGATCAAGGATAGGAATTTCTTTTTCGTCGGATGCTTAGATATGGTGGTTTTAATTTCAGGGTTACTTGAAAGTTGACTGCTTGGAAGCTTTATTGATTCTTCCAATGAGAGCTTAATTCTGTTTCTGAGAAACACGCTTTATGAGATTATGCGGTTTGAGAGATTATGAAAATAAATGTAATAATCTGATCGAGTGTAGGATCATTATGCAAGCGACGTTTCTAAAAGAGTAAGTTGTTACGTTCTAAATTACTTAATTAGTAGTTGAAGAGCATGAAAAGATAAGAATGATAGACTTGGAATGAAAAGGATTTATGCGAAATAAATAAATTAAAGAGTGGGTAGGTAGGTAGTTAATTAATATCGCACTGGAGCAACACAACGGGCTATTGGCGACGGTCCGGGATCAATCCCAAAAGGAAAGATCCAAGGACAACACTTCGTAATTTTGACGACGAGGGCACTTACCTGAGCTGACATCCCACAATCCAAACTTCCACACCACGCCAACGTGAGGACATTTGAGTCCACGACTGATTTAACGTACACCCCCGTGTACACGAGGTCTTTGGTTTGACCGAGTTTTGAACGCGCAACCCTCCGGTTGATAATCCGTTACTCTTCCACTTTGGCTACCGCAGCCCTTGAAGAACGGGAACATAAGAGAAATAGAATTAGATCGATATATGTTCCAGTTTTAATAATTTTGACAGGTTTCGAATTTAGTTATAAGATCTTATGTAAAAATATTATTTTCATAAAATATGTAAATTATGAGAAACTTTATTTTTTCTATCATTTTAATGAAATAACTTAAATAATATTTTCACAGGAATCCATTGAAAAATATTCATTTGAGGCAACTGCGTTAATAACACCAAGTTTCTAATGAAATAGACGAATTCGCTGTCGATAAATCTCAGAAGAATGAAACACGTGAGTTTGGGAATAGACTTGGATCGATTGGTTATTGAAGCCAAACTAATGCTCTTTACATCCATCTTCTAATGAAACAGACGGAGCTTGTGCGCGCAGCTTAGCTATTTCTACCGATTGTTCGGTTTGAAAATCTGTCACGTGGTATTGGGAGAAAGCAGGAATCTTAATGTAGGACTATTTGTCGACTGGTTAATACAACTATCGATCATGCTGAAAAAAACTAGTTTGCGCTTTGATATTTAATCGACCCAAGTCGATTTCCGAGTCCATGTGACCTACACTTCTGCGATCTTTTTACAACGACTTCGCCCACCACTTTATTTCATAAGAAGGTCGATGGTTTTTCATTGCACTCGTTAATTAATCGTACATTAGGATTCGTGCGTCACTTCAATACCACGACCTTCAACCGGAGATTTTCTAGCCGAGCGATCGGGAGAAATAGCATGAAACTGCGCTCGCATGCTCCGTCTATTTCATTAGAAGGTCGATGGTTAATACTAGTTGCGTTGAGTTTTTTTATTGGGCGTTTCCTTCGTTCTCCGTTTCTAACTCAAAATTGTGGACCAACTTTCTCTGAAAGACCTCCCAAAAGGCATTACTATGTTCATTTCAAACCTCAAATAACAGTAAAAAATATCGAAATGGACCATACAGATGCCGAGTGAATGCTATAAAGTTATTGCTATTTACCATCAGCCAATGATTACTAGATACAACCGAAAATAAATCAACTTGTGATTACCCCTATTAGATGCAGAGAAGCTTATAAAAATAATAAAATTGAAACACTTCAACGGCTCATTTTCTTCTAAAGTCCTTATATTCAGAAAGACTAATAAAATTTAAATGTTGAATTTAACTTCATTTAGATTCGATAGAAATAAATGAACACGTGGAAAGAAATTGAAAAAATTGTAGAAATTATTATTTTAAGAGTAAAATTGCACCAAACTAAAAGAAATCTCACTTTAAAACAATTTAATCAAGACAATTCATTCATGCGTTCGTGCATGAACGGCATAATTGGATAAGTAAATTTACTAAGTTATAAAACAATGGTTAAAACTAAAATTTTCTATTTTATTCTTTTAAAACAATGATTAACTATCTTCTATCGTATTGATCGCCTGTAACAATTTGTAAAAACAGCACGAAAATTAATCTTTTGCTGTTAATCTTGCCACTTATGGTGACCCAACTTGTCCGTTTCGAGCCATAGGACCCCAAATTCATTCAAATCCTACAGCTTCTAGAAAAACATTAATTGATATTGAGTAATTTGCACGTCAGCCTGTGTCAAAAATTAACTGTCGACCTATTGATTTTGAGAAAAGCACATTTTCAACTAAGGAATATTTTCATTTCGTAAAATTTTTTTTTTTATCCTATGCCCGGGAGTCTCCGGCCTCTCTGCCATCAGTCAACGAGCAGCCCAATAGAAGTCTGAAGTGTGATAAAATATGTTTTAAAAACAGTACCTGCACTATTTGCAATTGTATTGCCAGGAATTTTAGGGTAGTCCTTGTGAGGTGGTCTCTAGTCATTTCGTTCAGCTTGCAAAGAGGACAGATAGCCGATCTCGCTATTCCATTACGATAGAAGTATCTTTGTCCGTTAAGAAGTCGAAGAAAGCGACTCTAACAGCTCTGGGCAAGGAACCTGATATACGAGCTGATTTTTAAAAATAGTCATATAGATAAACATTAAATTCATAAAAGTTCGTGTTTCTTTATTTTAGATGCCTTCCAAAACCTTTTAAAACTAACGTAAAAAGATAATTGCGATTTTTAAGCATTTATTGCAAAGAAAGGGAAATTTAAAAGTACGATGGAACAATTACGACTCGATTTTCCCCTCAGTGATATTTAAGTCTCTCTAAAATAGCAAAAAACTCATAATAAAACACGTGGACCTTGTTATGAATAAAGATAAGATCAATAAACAACAATAATGAATTCGTTCAGAAAACTCATCACTGTCTCACTCAAAAGCCCAATTATTAAAATATATTATCACTAGTGATGTTTACGTTGAATTTTAACGAATGCAAATAAGGAGCTGCATCCTCGACCTTTTTGAATTATTCAACAGCCATCAAAAATAAATTCACAAAATTCTTTTCACATATTGAGATATTTCAAGGCACAAACATTAACTGTCATTTTAACCTAATATTTGCATTTGTGCAAGCGAGTGAAAAAAGTGGAAAAAAGAAACGGAATCCGCCTTTTTTCGTGTCATCTATCACGACACTGACATTCCGTAATGACCACTATTTCGATTGAACCGACTCCTAATCCAATTGATAAATACGAGAAATTAATTACAATCATTAAAGAAACAAGCGGAAAAACTGTCAGTTTTCCTGCTTTTTTCTGGGCCGTGATTGATATGCTTTGATTTATGTGGCACTGCAGAATTTGATCGGCACCAACTGAGATTCGACGGGCTGATGAGGGTTCAAACCTCCATTCCTGTCAGGCTATTTCTTTGCGTAGGGAAATTATTATTACCAGACAGATTGAGTCATCAGAAATTTCTATAAAAAAACGAGATGGAGTTTTTCTTGCTCCTACCTGGTATGATGACTTCATAGATCTAAACGGGCCCGTCTGCGCTTGTCAATTGCTTTCCCCTTATCTTTTTAAACGAGTCCTTACGATTGCGGTGGTTACATAGTTTCTATGGTAATGAATTGAGTCATCAAGAGATCCTTGTTGAGTTTAAGTGTGGTTCGGAATCTGAAATGCTCGCAACTTTCTTGCTCGTAACTCTTTAAATAAGGCTCGCCAGATGAAAGCACGAGTTTAGATGGTACGTAACCGGAGAAATGAAGATGCTTCAATAGATACCCCCGATAAGGCTAGGTTTATCGTGTATTTTCTTTCCTTTGCTGTTAAGATTTTCATGAGTACCTCTGAAACTTTGAGAAGGGTTTGGTCTTAATGGAAGTCCAGGATTTATTTGAGGACAAATGAATTTCTCATCAGCAACGTTGTAAGCCTTCATAAATGGTTATAGAAACTAAAAAAGTACATTTTAGTGCATTATAATTACTCATAATGTAATAATAGGATAGATGGTTATGTAGTTTCTATGACAATGAATTTTGTCACCCAGAGATCCTGTTGAGCTTAAGGCATGGAAACTGAAATGTTCATAACTTTCTTGCTCTTCTCTTTAACCTTCGTGAACCTTGTCTCTAGGAGGTATATCGCATTGACAAAACTAATCAGATATTAATGAACAAGATGTATCGTCATTAGTAGAAACTTGCCAGATCTTGATGGACGAGATATCACGTCAAACCACTTAGAGGGTTAATAAGGCTCGTTGGACAGATATCACAAGTTAAGTAGCCGGAGAAACAAATAGATTCTTCAATGGATACTTGCGATAAAGCTAAATTTATCTGTGTTTGGCTATTTGCGATCTTTTCATTCCTATGCTGTTAAGATTTTTATTTTAAGTTAGGGGAAGATTAGGTGTATTATGATAAAAATAAGTTAAACATTTATTTCGAATAACGGATGAAGGAATAGCGATTCCCTCCTACTAAACGTATGTTGTAAGCTTTCACAATTCGTTATTGTGAGTGTTTGTTATGAGAATTCACGATTTTCGTTTTAACGCATTATTATTATGAATGAATTAATAAAAGAAAGTTTTTTCGTGAAATGGTGCTATAAGTTTCAACTGCGTTTTAAAATTATTTTTAAAAATATCAATTAAAAGATTTACAAATACTAATTAAAAGATTTTTAAAAGACAAATTATCTCTTTTCCTTTCCTTTTTAAATGTCTTGATGGATAATACGCCTAGTTCCGAGTATTCCGAATAACTCTTCAATTAAAAAGTATGGAATACCTATAGTGTCTTAATTTATACAAAAAGAGTATACTACTCAAAAGATAATGTATGATAAAAACAAGACTTTAAAAAGGTATTTATTTATTTTAGTCGAAATGCTTAAATTTAGCTTGGTTAAAAGTGTTCTTAAACAATTCAAGAACTTTTGAATCATCGTCTTGCATATAAGTTGCTAAAATATATCTACTAATGTCTTCTAACAATTTCTCTCCATTATTTTTCTGAAAGTTCATTAGAATATAAGTTGAGAGAGTAGCAAATACTTTTTCTTCAATAAATAATATATATTTTCATGCCCTACATCAAAAACTATCATTTGTTATTTTGCTTAACTGAGCTAAAAATCGTACTTACATTTTATTTAAATTAGATTTACTCACTTATCCAGGTTAGTTTATGAACAAGGGTAACATTTTATTACAAATATAAAAATATGAGTAAATTTCAAATAATGATGAGATCGATAGTAGTAGTATTCAATAACAAATGAATTATCAATTTTAAAGCAAATAATAGAATATTAATAAATTTTGTTGAGAAAAATAGCTTTTATTTTAAAAGTGATTAATGATATAACTTCATTCTAATACCTAAAACCAAATTATATAATAGTCTAGATAAAATATTTTCAACCTTTTTGATCTCATGGCACACATAAACTAGTTACTAAAACTCTATGGCATGTAAAAATATGTTATATTTCTTGCCTATCTGACAAAAAGTAGGTGTAAGTTTGCTCGATTTACATATCAATAATAAAATAAAATAAATAAAAATAGTAATGCCTAGTCTCTTTGCTCCAAGGTGGCTTTTAAAAAATATTTTGAAACATTTTATTCATGATACTTCTTAAGAAAAAGAATAATTCTCGAAATTTATCTATACGGGAATCATTTGAAATTATTTGTGAACACACTTGTCAAAAATTCAAAACTAAAATATTGAAATGAAAGAATATAACACAAATAAAATCGTTTATCATCTTTAAGTCATACAAGTGCTATTTTTGAGGCACAACGATTAGAAATTGCTGGTCTAAATGAATCAATAAATAAAAGTTTAGATGGCTCAACACATTTAAAAAAATTTTTGTTTCAACATATATATTTGAACTACACTATTAAAGTTTTCTTAACTAACAAAATAAATTTAGAAACTTCACTTCTTTTATATCATGATTTCGATAATTCTTGATCAATTAAAGGGGTTGGTTTGGGGGTTTGATGGCGCAAGGGCCATATTTGGCCATGCTTTTCCAGACACAAGACATACAATATCAAGTAATAGACAGACACACACAATGAAAGTTTTACTGATACAGAAGAGAGAAATACACACAGGGAAGAATTCATCTCACAGGATTTGAACATGCGCAGCCTACAACTGAAGATTGCTAGCGCAGTGGGCATACCCACTGAGCCAAGATGGCCCCCAAATAAACGGGCACATCTATAAGTGTGAATGGACTTCGCGAACCCGAGGTAATCTAGTGATCTATTTGTTTCCCCATGCCTCTGGTAAACAGGGGAGTTGCGACCCCAGGATGCCCAAGCGATCTTTCTCTAATTCTTTCATTTCTCCTCTCCATCCTTTCTTTTCAGAATCACTCGACATTGACTTGTGTTTGGAGCAGCTTGGTCAAATATGGCCCTTGCGCCATAAAACTTAAAACCAACCAATCTTGATCAAATATAATTAATGAATGAGACCAAACGCTTGGGGAACGTAATCCGACTATTTACGACAGGTTTAGTTTTCACAAACTAAACCTGTCAACCTGTAAACGTTTAGTTTTCACAAACTAATGCCAACTGTGCAGTGATGTATTGTGTGGTCTTTCACAATTGTTTCCAAAACCATTGTTTGCATCACGAATAGAAGTGAAAATTTTCCTTCCCTCATTTCAAAAAGATCTCAGGAAAAAGTAAGCACTAAGATACGAATCGAAAGGATCGTCTCAAAGCTGCCTTTTGTTCTTCCAAAACGCAAATGATACACAGAACAACGCATTTGTTTCATTACGGAATTGAATATTTGGAGCTCTACTTCCAAGAGAAAAAAAGGGGCATACGCGTTTTAATCACCATTAAATATTCGTGATACATCGTCACGCGTGCCAAAGAGAGAAATATTAATTCATTGCTAATCGTGAATCGTGAGCTGCAAAACTCAAAAGTGTTTTTTTCTTTTGCTTCTCTCCTGTTATCGTACAGATCAGCTGTCTGATAATGTAATAATAATTGCTAAAAGAGAATCGGGAGCCTAGTTAAGACGTAGATCGGTGAGATCTGGCTACGCGATAAATACTTCACTTGATGAGAAAATGAATCTAAAGACAGGATTTCCGCAACCTACTTTTTTGCCCTCTCCTTATCGTCGAATGCAAGTAATGAATTACTGGAAATGTATTATTCCAGGAATGGAATCATTTCAATTAATCCTCGGGTTTCGTTTTGTTCTGATTGGTTAAGTTGATCTTGGGGTGTCGGAATCCGGATTCTTGATTTCAGGGACTGCGGATTCCTTAAAACTATCGCTTTAATATTCGACTGTCGAATATTTGTTTTGGAGGCTTTTCTGTCAAGCTAAATGTAGGGGTTAGTGATTTTGCATTGAAATGTGCTTCAGTTAATCCTCGCTTTGTTCTGATTAGTTTTCGGGTTCTTGATTTCAGGGGTACATCTTCTTTAGGTGTGTATAAGCATCACAATTCCGAGGTACTCGAGTGATCTGCCCTCCCATCTGTTTTACCCTGGCCTATCTTTCTACATTTTGTTTTTTATCCTAACTCGTTGTTGCCTTGTGTTTGGCGCAGCTAGGCCAAATATGGCTCTTGCGCCTTAAAACCCCAAATCAATCTCTTGATTCCAGAGCTGTGGATTCTTTAAAACTTGCTTTTATATTCGATTGTTGAATATCAGCTATGAGACTTTCTGTAAAGCTAAATGAAGGGCGTAGTGTTTTTTCGGCGGAATATGCTTCAAATAAACCTCAGATTTCTCTTTGCCCTGATTCAGCGACAATGGATTCTTTAAAACTATGGTTTTCATATACAATTGTTTGGGGGCCGTCGTGGCTCAGTGGGTATGTCCAATGTGTTAGCAACCTTCGAGTTGTAGGTGGCGCAGGTTTGATTCCTGTCAGGTGCATTCCTCCATGGGTGTATTTCTTTCTTCTGTGTCAGTAAAACTTTTTTGTGTGTCTATTACTCGATATTGTATGTTGTGTCTGGCGCAGCATGGCCAAATATGGCCTTTGCGCCATAAAACCCCCAAACCAACCAACATATACGATTGTTGAATATCAGCTATGAGAGGCTTTTTTGTCAAGCTAAATGGGTGGGATAGTGTTTATGAGGTGGAACAAGCTTCAATTAATACTTAGATTTCGTTTTGTTCTGATTAAGTTTCGGGTTCTTGATTTCAGTGATTCTTTGACAGTGGATTCTTTAAAACTATCGCTTTTATATTCGATTGTCGAATATCATTTATGAGAGACCTTTTCTGTCTTTTGATGTAGGAGGCAGTTTGATTTGCTAGACGTTCAGAAAAGTTCGTAATTTATGTGCGTTGCCTGGGTATTATAAATTGTTCGGACTCTCAAAGAAATCATCAATTCAATTCAAATGTATTGCTTGAAAATCGCTTTGTGTACAAAAATGCTTCCATCGTTAACGGGTTAACGTTGACGCTGAATCGCAAGAGCCAATTCAGATTTTTTAGGAGGTATTTTTTCTGTAATACTGTTACTTTTTGTTTCGAACATTGTTTATTTGACCGCTTTAAACAAAAGGTACCCCATTCAATTGAGTTTGAGTTTAATTTGACCGAACTTTTCCTGAACTGTCAGAAATTATTAGTGAGTTTGATCAGGATTCTATTTTTAGGTGTTGTAACTCTACTGGCAGTAGTGTTTTGGAGGCGGAATATGCCTCCTGTACGTATTCCAGAAGTGATAACACTTGACTTGTTTTTCGTATCAGCATGTCAACTATAAAAATTCCAACGAATGAATTGCAAATCGATGCATGATAGCTCATTGGTCAACACCAATTAGATCAAACGCCAAGCGTTGCCAAAACAGACGTAAATTGCGTAACTCCGACATGTATCATGCAAGAGCATTTATTTAACTGGAAGTAAAATCTCCGTCTTCCGTCTGGTTTGTTCGTTCACACCAAAAAAGACTATTCTTCTTGGTTGTTGCCTCGACGACGTATCTGGTCATACGCAAAACTGACCAGAACTGCATGAACAAGGTATCTCGTCATTGGAAGAATAGTGACCATCATCATCCAAAAATCGGCATTATCTTGATGAGATATCTCGTCATTAGCAAATTTAGTCAGATCGTGTTGAACGATATATCTCGTTGAAACCACTTGGAGGGTTAAGAACCTTCACTTGGTGAAATGCCGAAGTCGAAATCTAATAGGCTACTTTCGAAAAACAACAACCCTGCACCATACTTAACTGCCGCATGCACTACACTTCATTACTTTTAAATAGACGCCTCAAGGTAACGAGCACCTTACAACTGCAAATAAGCACCCTGGGAATGCAAATGAAATGCTCTCTTAATTATATGAAAATTCTTGAATTCGGCTCTCTTGATTGTGGGGTGTGTTATGGAAATTTTGCAGATGCTAAATGAAATTCATTTCTGTAGTTTGTCATACCTGTGTCAGATTTTCTAATATCAGAGTTTACAATTATTTTTAAGAGAAAATTGTTCTCTTAAAACTTAAAACTCTCTCTTGTGAACTTAATCTCTTGATTTAGTTATTGTTTTATAACAATAACTAAATCAAGAGAGTAAGTTCAATGCTTTGTGTAATCAAATGAAAAATGTGCATCACAAGAACAATTTTTACATCAACGGGTAGGTAGGTATTTAATTAACGTCACACTGGAGCAACTCAGTGGGCTATTGGCGACGGTCCGGGATCAATCCCCTAAACCCTCAATCTCCAAACCCACACCACATCAACGTGAGGAAATTTGAGGTCATGACATATTTAACAAACACTAGCTCCCTTTGTACACGATGGTCTTTGGTTAGATTCAAACTCGCAACCCTCAGGTTGCTAATCCGTTACTCTTCCAACCGGGCTACAGCGGCCCTACATCAAAGGGAAATCCTAATATTTGTATTCTACCTAACATGATTTGGCAAATATTTTTTCATTTAGAACAGATAAAAAATATATTTCTTACAGTGAAAGACGAAAAAAAATTAACTGCATGTTTATATTTGTCGGTATTCATATATGCTTTCTTGATGCATTAGGTGCTTTATAGATAGGTGTATATTAGTGTTTTAAATTCATAGATAATAAGAGCTTATTAGGATGTTGTAACATTACTGTATTGCTTTTCAACTTGATATAGTTTTCATTTTTTCTATACTAGAAAAATTTCAAAATTATGGAAACAGTTGATTTTAAAAATTCCTTAAATCGATCGAAAAAATTAATTTTAAAATTTGGCGTTAAGAAAAACTAATGTCGAATTCTGTAGATAGCAAAGAGAATTTTTCATTAGCGATCATTTTTGACGAAGTTACACAGACAACATCAAAGATATAGATAAATATAGTAGGTTTACTATAAAAACGATGCTATTCTCAGGTTGAGATTTTTGACGTTCTTTGATTTCAAAATGTTCCCTGCGCCTTAAGAAATTTTTTGGGATAATCTTTGCAATCTGTTGTATTTATCAAAGTACAAATGAGAAATTTATCATGATTCCAAATTTTGAAATTTTTATTTTAAAGGTTGCTTAACTGTAGTTTTTCTTTGCAAAATTTTAGGTATTTTAGGACAATTTTTTTCTTTTCTTTACAGTGTAGCGACACACTTACCAAATGAACTTAAGTTGAGTTATATGCATACAAAATGATATATGAATTAAATCTGTGGCAATACACTGAAAATCAATGATCATAGGACCTATCAATTTTTGCTAACTTATCAAAGCGTTTTATACAATAACTTCCGAATGAAAATATTTTTTATCAAACTTTATATACAGGCGTTTTAGTAAAAATAAACTGTCGGTGCAAATTTCATAACAATCGGATAATGATTGCAAAAGTGTGTTTTGAAAGTCTACTGTCCCCTTTAAAATGTGATTATAATTGATATATTAATGAATTTTGAAGAATATTTTTAATGAAAATACGAATTTTAGTAAAAAACGTATGTGGATTTTTAGATTTTATAGTTGAAGAAAATTTAATTATGAGGCGTTTTTCGCATCATTGTGTTAGTTGAGTGTCATGGAGATTCCTCAGTTAAGAGATGTATGGTGGCATTATTTTTATCTTGACCATCTGAGAGTCATGAGATTTCCAAGTGTAGTATTGCTTTTACTCCATAACACACTTAATGATCACATCTATTGGTTGAAAAAATCCATGGGTTTTTCCCACCTTTAGAAAAAATTCTATTGCTCCTTTCCTTAAAATAGAATCGTTTGGAACGATTCTATTGGTTCTTTTCTTCAAATAGAATACTTTAGAACGATTCTATTTACCCATTCTGTAGAATAGAATCCTTTGTAAAGATTCTATTGACCAATTCATTCTGTAGAATAGAATCTTTTGGAAATATGTATAGCTCTTTTTCTTAGAATCTTTTGGAAATATTTTATTGGTCCTTTCCTTAGAAAATAATAATTTGAAATTGTTTATTGTACATCTCCTTGAAACGTAATCAGTTGGAAATATTCTATTGCTCATTTACTTATAATACAATTCTTTGGAAAGATTCTAGTGGTTAAGATCAAAACTTGTTAGAAGTCATGCAGAGAAGACTGCAAGTTGCAAGGTTGAATTATGCGTGTGAACCCCTTAGAGGGTTAAATATGTAGCCGTACAGAACACTGACATACTTTTAATTAAACATCTCCTAGCATTAAACTAATTTGATTTTTGGATTTCTAGAGTTTCTATTACTGCCAGACTCAATCACCATCAAGAATCAATTTATTCTATTCTAGTTTATTTGAAGTTCTTGATCGCAGGTAGATGTCTTTGAGAAATGTGTTGAGAAGTTAGTTTATAATGCTTATTGCTCCTAGATGTTACACATTTGAAAAAAAAAAGAATTTCTCGTGTTATTTAATCTGCTGCAATTTACAAATCGAATTTGTGATTTTGTACGAATATGAAGAAGAAAACGCTCATTCTTCAAAAAATTTGTATTTTTCAAAATATAAGACAGAGATTTGTATAAAAACCCAATTATTTCTATTTTAGCATGATGATATCCAAATACAAAAAATACATTGTAATCGAAACTGTATACGAAACCAATAAAGATTAGGTTACTGAATGCGGTCTTTTTTATTAATATTTGTATTACTATAACTTATGGACTGAAGAATTCAGAAACAAATTTAAAATTTAAGCTACACATAAATTACAAATTTTTTTTCCTGATATTTATGTTGATTAAATGTGTCGACTTTTAAAAATGATTGATGTTTATTTAATTATCTAAATTGCATTAATATTTTATTAAACTATACACAATCGAATGACTTGAATGCTTTTATGCCATGCTTTTAATTGAGTTGTGTTCAAAACGCGTTTAGATTAATACTTGAATTGAATTGAATAATCAAATATATAAATTCTTTATTTGTGTCCAATATTATCTATTCTTAACACTACATGATGGATATTTAATAAGGAAGCCGGTTCTATAGTTTTGATGTCATTAAGAAGTTGGATACTATATTTCGTTTTATAGTTATTAAGAAGCACATAAATGAATAACCAAAATGCTTCTTTCACACAAAACATTTCATAATATGTTTAGTTTAGTGTTTAAAAATATAACTAAGTTATAAATAAAATTACAGATTTACATTTATAGTTAGACTCAGTTACGCAAAGATCGCTTAATATAATTATGGATAAAATAAAACACATTTAAAATGTTAGTTCCTTTATCAAAGTTGCTGTATTGCTCACACAAACACATCGCCGACTCAGAGCAGAAACTCATTGATTTTTTTACTGTACTGCTATTTAAAGACAAACTTAGTTTTTAGTCAAAAAATAAAAATTATAAACATTTTCATTGTGTTATATATCATTTAGACAGATTATAATATGACAATGTATTTCTCATTATCATGAAAATAAGCATTAAGTGTCTTCGAAAAAATATTAATTTCTGCTCTAAGCAGACAATGTAGACATTACAAAATGAAGCCATTATGTTAACTCTTTTTTTTCTAGCTTAGTATTTTCCTTTCGAAACTTTCTGATAAAAATAATCAATTCTATTATTTTAATTTTAACCCTACAAGTAGTTTCGACGAAATATCATGTGCATCAAGATCTGTCCAATTATGCAAATGACGAGATATATCGTCATCAAGATATTGCTGATTTTTTTATGATGACGAGATCATATTTGGTCAATTTTTTTCTAATGACGAAATATCTCATCCATCAAGATCTGCTCAGTTTTGCTAATTCACGAGATACCGCGTCGCTAAACAACCACCAGGAGGGTTAATCACTGAACAAATTAATAGTAGCATTAGTATTTTGAAGAATACCAATATACTTCTGTATTTAAGTAACATAAGCGAAGAAATAAATTTTTTCAAGATAAGTGGTAAATTATTCTTTTATTTAATAACTATTGACGGTAATCTGCTTAAATTAGTTGAATTTTTGTCAAGGTAATCTTAGTTATTTCTTTATTTCCCCTAATCTATCATTTGAATTACTGAATTATGCTTCAAACTAATATTTAAATTTCGTGCCCTATGAACTCATCACTATCTATCACAATTCATTTTCTAACAATCTATCAATATGACAACACATATAAAAAAAATATTAAAATTAATTTTTTACGACATCTAAATGAAATTGAGCTATTTCTTTTCACCAAAAGTAATTAAATTTGAGTCATTAATATTAATTTCTTATTCATTCACTTGCGTTAGATTACCGCTGTATTAGTAATTAAGAAATTATTTACCCTGAGGGCAATTCCATTAGGACGAAATACTTTAATTAGAATACAAAATGCTTTTTTACAAAAATAACTATTTGCATTACTTTTTTCTACCAAAAATATTCATTTCCTAGGAACCAGTACAAAATATTAAGAAATCCATCATAACCTAAGGCGTTTCTATGATATCGACTATACAACACATAAAAAGTCAGACTCACCCCGTTGTTCCTCAAAAACCTCATTCGAAATATCTATTTCCACTTAAATTAAAGTATTTTCGACAAATTTAACTGACCTTCTATATCCTGAGAGAGAGTAGAGTTTTAAGATCTGCTGCGTATTTTTGTACTTATTTGATTGAGATTCTCAGAAGGGAATTTAGAGTATCTGCACAAGTTAGTTTGATGAGCCATCGTGATAAGTAAAGAATTATAATTTTTTTTAACCCTGTAATGATGTATTTGCTTTGACTGACTGAATAGGGATATGATGAATGCCTTGTTGCTGTACGTGCCTGGAAAGTAGATGCGAAATTATGCATGAATTCCTTATTTAACTTTTGAAGACATCACAATAAGAGAAGGATCATACTGAAGTCAATTCGATCAAGTTTTCCTCCAGTGTTTATTTACGGTGGCACGTGGCACAAAGATATACATTATTTGTATATTAGCGAATGGCAATATACAAACAAAACCAACCACTGCGGGATTCATTCGCCAATAATTGCAGCTTAGCTAAAGTATACGTACTTGATTTGAGGTATGAAGCTGCATAGTATTGCGAAAGCTACGTGGAAGAGCTTGTTAATCGTATAAAATTCTTCAGTAATCTGATTGCAGAAGGGAATGAGAAATCTGAAACATCGCAGAAAAGAAAATGTTAGCGAACGCGAAAATATATCTAGACACCATGAAATACCCAATCGTCTTTGAATAAGTGGAATGAGATACAATTGAAGCGAGGGTTCAGAAGCTAATTATGTGGTAACACGATTAAGGTGTGTACTGATTGTCATGCAGCTATTTGAAACGGGAATTAATATCAGTAAGAAGTATCAAATATTGCCTTGTATTTTTGATTAATTTTATTCCATTTGGAGGTACGATATGAACATATCGATGTTTATATTCATTATGAATGGATTCCAAGTAACGTCAAGAAATGGCCATATACACAGGAAAGTTTTACTGACAGAAATACACCCAGGGTAAAGGAACTGAACTTGCACCGCCTACAACACGCAGATTGATAGCAGGCAAAACCACTGAGCCAAGGCAGTCCCATCAGTTAATCCTCAGTGGTTTAGACGAGACATCTCGTCATCATAAAAAATCTGTCCAATTTTGCTAATGACGAGATATCTCGTCATCAAGATATTGCCGAGTTTTTGATGATGACGAGATCACGATCAGGTCAATTTTGTCTAATGATGAAATATCTCGTCCGGTCAGTTTTTTAATAAGCCTAGATACATCGAGATAATCACCAGGAGGGTTAATAAGTAAACCTATTTGTAACAGATCTGATCGAGTGGTACACACTGCGAACCTCCATTCCAAACCCCTCGTCATCTGACCATCACCAATAGACCGTTGTGTTGCTCCAGTGCGACGTTAATTAAAATATCCATCTACCATTCCAAACGCTAAAAGAACTACAATCACCTTTGTTTGATGACCTTTATTTGAGGCAAGATGGTAAGACCTTTATTGTCCTCTATTTAAGGCAAGAGATACACTAGCCAGTCTATTATGTACTGGATTTTTATTAAAGCTACTTTATATTTTTTATTTGACAACTTATTCGTTGAAACAGTCGACATCTGCATATGGAATCACCTGAGTAGACCTTTTTCCCAACCTTCCGGTCTCTGGTCTTTTCCTAGTTTCTCACTGTTTTTTCTCTTCTATCCAGCGGGTCCTCTAGTAGCCGAGTCCTCTAGACTCATGGCACCCCCTTTTGAGGAAAAGTGATGTGAATCCTCCACTAGTTACATGTTAGACTATGCTTTATGTAATACTTTCCGCTAAACTTAATATTTTAAGATCAAACTACGTATAGGCTTTTTAAGGTGTATGTATACACTAGAACATTTTTTTAAAATTTTGACTTTAAAAATCCAGGTTTTTAACAATATGTCATTGGTTTGTCCTTAAACTCATTTTAGTGTGAAAAATTCTGTTTAAGCTACTCATTAATTATCAAATTTAGATATAATTAAAATGTTTTTTGAACAGTGATATCTCAAATTCTAATGTGTTCAGAAAGACAATTCCTGTTGGAAATTATTCCTAATATTATTCTTCATGTTTTGACCCTTCATCAAGTTACTAGAGGGGAATACGTTCCTTTTTACAATTTTTTCACGAAGGAAGTCTAAAAAATGAAGATTTTTTCAGGAATATGAAGAATTAAAAATCAACTAAAAATTAATTTCTTAACCAATAACTTCGACTGAGGGTCAAAACATCCACTGTATTATATAGATTATAATGACACAAAAGTAATTATAATAGAGTGATTCATTGTTGAGTTATCACTGTTCGAAAGAAGCATCCTATTGCAAAAACAGTTCTTCAGAAATCGACTTTAAAGTTTTGGAAACATGTTTGTCTATGGAGACAGTACCTAACCCAAACCTTTGTAACTTGAAAACTATTTCGAATATTTACAAGATCTTGGTATCGTTTGAAAAGAATGGGACAATATTTTGAATTATTAAAAAACAGATAGATATTTTCGTCAATTTTCGTGATTTCTAGATAGATAAAAAGTGTGTGAATTTAATAACAATCGGATAATAACTGGAAAAGTTTGTTTGGGAAGTACACTTTCCCTTCAAACATTTTCAGGCGACAAATGTTTTTAGCATTTTATTGCCCACTTTTGCTCCTCAACAGACCCCTGTTTCCCCTAAGATTAGAATTTCTCCTCCAAGATTTTTTAACGCTCACAAGGAGGCAGTAGCATCCACTTTGGGAAACTGCTTTAGAGTCAACAGGTAGGCCCACGCAATTTAACCGTTTAAGAGGTTCACACGCATATATCCGTTCTATAGCCTACCGTCTTCTTTGTATGACTTTTAACCAGTTTTGACCTTCTTGACCAATAGGATCCTTCCTTGGATTCCTTCAACCAATAGATGTGGCTATTATGGGTGTTGTAGGGAAAGAAATACTACATTACTAGGAAATCTCCTGATGCTCAATAGCTTAACGATATAGAAAAATCACTTGATGAAAAACTGATTTTATTTTCGGTTTTACGAGGAGTCTTAGAAACCGGGGAGATCCATATTTTAAAATTCCTTTCAAAACCGAATCCTCTTGAATTTGATCGATCATCTTCAAACCGACCTTTAACCTTGTCTACGTTCTTCAGGCTTCCTGGAAACATTTAGTAATTCTCTAGAAAGGGAAAAATAGAAAAGGACAGATGATTCCAAGAGGAAGAAAGATACTTTGGGAGATCTCTGATTAAACTTTAAAACACGGAAGTTGTAGACTATTTAACACGGTTTGTACAGCAGGAAACAGAAAAAGAAATGGGATTTCTAGGAGCTGCAATTGTGTTGTAACAATTGAAACTTTGATAAAGCGTCTATTTTTGTTTTTTATGCAATTCCGATTCATGCAAAATCAAGCTGAATAATGGACTATATGTATAATTTATAAAAAATATTGTATTTCTATAGAATAACTGCCAATTCCAAAAATAAAATTTTTTAAGCGAAGAGAAAAAATTCTATTATATTATGTGAATCTGGTTACACTACTACAATTCAAAAGAGCACACACATTTTTGTGGCGCTAGCCCTTCATCTTTATAAGTAATATAGTAATATTTATGATACGGTTTCGACTCATTGGTTAAATTAAAATGTGTGTTTCATGAGTTAGGACATTTTTCTTCTGAGTGGGTAATCTTAAGAATTAGTAAAATTTGCAAGTAGAAAAAATTTTAATTTTAATTTCATTTATTAAAAAAGCAAAATGTTTTACTTTTTGTTGTTCCATTAAAAATGCAAAATGTTTTCTCTTTCTGTTCCTAGGAAAAGCAAAATATTTTCTTTTTATGCTTTGTTAAAAAAAACAAAATGTTTTCCATTACCTGCTTTATTAAAAAAGCAAAATATTTTCTTTTTCTGCTTTGTTAAAAAAACTAAAATGTTTAACAACTTGCTTTGTAAAAATAGAAAATATTTAATATTTTGTTTCGTTTTTAAATATAATTTTCAATTACCAGTCAACTTTTTTAATTATGATTATTATTGAACATGCTTTAGGCAGATATCTATAACTATTCAAGAATACTTTTTTCAAAATATATTGTAGAACTGTATTAAATGAAATTAACTTCCAATAAATAATGAAAATCATAGGGAAAACGTTATATTTAACAAGCTTACTCCTTGAATTTCCATTGCGTAATCACTAAAAATTGCTTAAACAGTTGATTTTATGAGCAGGAGTGGCAGAAGATATTACTCGTACAGAAGACAGCCTCAACAGATTAAGCTCAACGAAATATTACTTCAAGAGAAAAAAAGCAATAAATGTTAAATCATTGGATCCAATGCATGAGATAATAAAGCAGGTTTTAAAATCGGAGTTTTCACACCCTGCATGCTCGTTTGGCGATTTTGGCAGGTTACTCAAGTCCAAATGACGTCCAAAGTCCAATTTATTCCTTACAAAATTGTACATGCTATACAGATATTAAAAACCGGGCATATAAATTAGCTGCAACAAATCGCTTATTTTCGTGATAGCGATACATCACCGCTTTGATCCCCACGTCTGAGTCATTGGTGAGGTTCTACTTATCGCTCTTTTGGCGATGTGATATGAATTTGCATGTGTGAGCGTATTTAAAATCTTTCTTGTCTGCAACCATTTCTGAATTAAGAATTCAAGCATTCGTGTGCTCTCTCACACAACTGCTTTACACTTATGTAATCAAGTGTCAATAATTGGTCGTCAGATCCTTATCCGCGTGTTCCTTATTTGTTCGTGATCTGACAGTGGTTTAAAATTAAGAGGTGTCCTCGGATCTTTGCCTTCGGGATTGATCCCTCGATTGGACAGTCCCCAGTAGCCCATTGTGTTGCTCCAGTACCACGTAAATTCAACTACCTCAACTGCCCTTATTTGTTTTTTAAATGAAACAATTTTATATAAATTAAATATGAAAATGTAATCAATGCATTTCAAAATTACATGAACACCCAATTTTTCAAAAATAAATATTAAAACTTTGCTAATCATAGAAAGTCTTATTACTTTTATAAAGATGCACTGTGACACTACGTATTTGTCAATTATATTCATCTCAACGAAATTAAAGTAAGTATTCAAACGTCAAAACCATTGCAGTTTTTGCTGAAACATGATATTGCAAAATTATATTGTAGAATAAGTGACTTGTATATATGCACCAGATTTTTGTATTAGTATTAAAACGTGATATAACATGAAATAGCCTGATGTCTATGTAATACCAATTTATCTAAAATTAGGATACTTTAGCTAGTCTTAATACGACAATATTTTCATAAACAGCAAGCTTCACGCATTTTACATAGGATTTTAACAAACAGCAAGCCAGTTCATCATATGCATCTTTATGATCTTTATCTTTATGACCCCTTTCGTGCTGCTTTTAGGGTGAACTGGTGAATTCGACGAGATATCTCGTCATCCATCAACATCTAACCAATTTTGCTCATGATGATATATCTCATCCATCGAGATCTGACCAATTTTGCTAATGACGAGATATCTCGTCATCAAGATACTGTCGATTTTTTTATGACATGATGAAAATCTGGTCAGTTTTTCTAACAGCAAGATATCTGTCCATGTAGATCTGACCAGTTTTGCTAATGACAAGATACCTCGTAGAGACTATCCCCACGAGGGTTAAGAAACTAGAAAACTGAAGAGCTTGATCAATCTCCTATGTGCCGAAGTCTGATTGGCTGCTTGGAATTCCCTGGTTTCTTCAAGATGACATGTAAATGCAAGCCAGCAAGCCAGCTTTCCCTCAGTCATCCAGGGAAGCATATCCCTACAGTTCACGATGTGTGAGAGTGCCACCATCTCCCAGGTTAACCAATTTTCTAATTCTTCAAGCATTAATTGGCGAGACTGTCACGTTCTTGCTAATTAATGCTTGAAGGATGATACAATCCATAAGCAGATATTGGAAGAGTTTGCTTTGGTGTATCTATGGGGGTCATTTTTTGCTATAGAAGAGGGCTGGATGGTGAAGCTGATTAAAGCAGTCTTCTAGTAGACCTTGGCAGTTCGCAGCTCTCATTTTATCAGTTGAAAACACGTTTCATCATTCTTTCCTAAACCTTACCATGTTGACTTTTGAAAATCTCACTGTCTTTCAGAGTTCCTGCATAAAGAAACTTAAGCTTCATTTTCTTAGCTTGAAGACACATTTATTATTTTATTTCTGTTTATGAAAATGCGCATATATGGAAAAGAAATGTATTGTTTTTAGCCGTTTTGCCCTAATCATCCGGGCGTTCAAATCATTTCATAACGCACTGTATAGCTCCAAAAAAGAATTAATGTTATACATATCTGTTATAAAAGTGAAGAATTATAGACAAACATGTCTTCCCTAAGTGTCGCTATAACATTATTTTGATCCCTTTATAAAACTATTCTTGATGACTAAAATGTCTTTCGAAATGCTAAGGCGATTTTGGTTCATTAATTACACATTTTGACCTGTATTTTAAAAGGTAGATTTGTCAGAAATGGCTTAGGGACTGATCCCGGACCGTCGCCAAAGCCCGTTTTGTTGCTCCAGTGCGACGTTAATTAACTACCTACCTTGTCAGAAATGGAAGTCTTTTCAGTTGTCTTCTTTATCTAGACAACACACCCTATTTCCCTTGCTTTGGCTGCTTCTCTCGGAGTCACCGCCAAAGTCATCGCCAAGCAATGCCAACCCACCCAGTGACATTCCACCTCTTGAATTTATTTCTTATTTTTCATCGACTCTATCCTTAATCCCATATCTCTTACCCAAACGATCCGGAATCTTTTTCATTACCTTCCCTTAACAAGCTAAAGATATAATTCTCACTCGGAGGCGTTAGAGTGGTGCTCGTAAAATAGCAATGAATTGATTCCGAAGAAGAAATATTTTAAAGGATAAATCTGGGCTTTCACCTCCCTTCATTCGGTACGTCAGGCGTAATAGGAAATATAGACGACAACAGTTTTTATTACAGTTCCTTTAATAAATTAGGTTTGTTATCTGAAAAAGAAATGAGTGAATGGGACTTTTGCTGGTATAATTGTATTGCAAAGAATTAAGAAATGTCATGGTCGTGTATCTTTTGATGTCCTATTTCACTTTAAGATATTTTTTTTAGCAAACGTGTCCGGTTTTATTTCTTGCATCGTACTGCTGATACAATTCAAATACGTATTTGAATTCCTTTTGGATTTTGAAACAATTCTGTTTCTTGTTTCACCGTTAAATTTTCACTTAAAGATTTTAAAATTCGTGGGAAGATAAATTTTAATTTAGGAACAAAAAATTCAGATTACATCCTTTCAGAATACATGCATTTATTGACTAAAAATGCTTGAATTTAAACCCTCGTGTGATTCTATGTAATTGCTTTGCACTATATTTTTACCCTTGTGAAAACAACACAAACATTTCCCCCTGTTAACTAAAATTAAGTACAATAATGATTCATTTTTCAACCTCCTTTACTTCTATGCCAACCATGTATATTTTATTAAAAAGTAAAATGGAACAGACGTTAAGGGACAAAAGATTGAAAGTGGTAATCCTGAAAAATTGGATTCAAAATGCATAAATAATAAACACATTTTCGGATTCTTGTTTGGATTCATAATTACTTATATCCTTTACTAACAAAGAACAAATCAGAATTGATAGTGACAAATTTTGAATGAGAAATTTCCATCCAATGCCAGAATTTTTATACACATCCTTTAAACGCGCAGCTGACCACTTGGCCTTTCATTTATTCTGCAAAAACCCTTGTGGCAAATTGTCCAAAAACTATCTCCTTTCACGCGTCTTGTAAGTTTTAAAGTAATACAATCAGTTTTTCAAAGGTGTTGCAACTTTTACAAATAGTATTTCTTTAAATGAGGTGTTTATATGCTTAATATTTCTTATCAAATACAAGTCTTTTGCAAGAAATTGTAGCGTAGCAGACCAAAAAAATCAGTAGCTGTTATTTGTAAACGGAATACTTCTAAGTAAGTTGTCATCTTCATCAGAGTTGATTTCAATCCAGTTTACATCTCCAACATGTTTTCTGTTTTAACACAATCTGTTGAACAGGGAATAAACCATTATAATTTTGGAGTTTTTTAAAACTTGAAAATCGCTACCCTGAAAATTTTGAAGCGGCTAATTATGTCACCCGAAGTTCTTTAATAAATATCGATTTCATGACAGTTTGAAAAAGAAGTTTCGATTCCAAATTCTTAGCATCCAGCATTCATTGCGCACAGTTCTAACGCCTTTGAAAGCGCAGCTGACCGCAAGGCCAATAACAATCCATCGTGGCAAATTGTCCAAAAAATATCGCCTTTCATGTCCCATTGATCCCGGGACAACCTTCTGCTCCCAGTGCACACAAAGCTCACGAAGCCCACGCCGCAAACTAATTTTTTAGACACTAAATGAGGCGAGAAGAATTACCAAGCGACACGTCTAATCGACCGAGTCCTCTTCGGCCGAACCTCCCACCTTATAAACACCCTCATAAAAAGAGCACTCACAAAGCCAGGCACCGGTATGGATAAAAAAACACGTCGGCTCCTGTAAAATGATTTACTCCACCAAACACATTCGCATCTGTTCGGTAATACGTCATGCGAGATCATAAAAAAGTAGTTAAAAATCACCCCTTGGTGAGGAAGGGGGATTCGAATAGATAAAGGGGGTGGAGGGAATCACACCTTGTTCAAGCTGGCGAGTAAAAGGGGAGATTCAGAAAGGGGTTCTTTTTAGTATTGTCTTTTTTGCGGGGCTTTGTCTTTTCGTGGTTGGGTTGCTGAAGCAGGCAGGTTTGTCTTATACGGATCATTATTTCGAGGCTATAAAGTCTAAGAAAATTTCAAATGTTCAGCCGTTCCAGTGGATGGGTGAATGAAAAAGGAAACGTAATTGAAAATAGTAAAGGATAGTGATCTCGAACAGAATGATACAGCTGCTGTCTTACGAGTTAGGTTCGCTTGGGTTGATTGATATGAGACGCTTGCTTCAGTTAGGCAGATGGGAAGATTATTTTGTTGCATGGTGCATGAACTACACAAATGAGTGCGATCTCATATTGAATGATACAGCAGTTGTTTCACGAGTTAGGTTTGTTTGGTTTAAGTTGATTGAGATGATACGTTTGCTTCAGTTAGACAGAGAGAATGGTTATTTTGTTGTATGTCATATGAAATAAGCCAAGGAGTGCAAATGATATAGCTGTAATATTCGCTAATAGTAAGTTAATTGGAAAGAGACGTTTCTTCAGATAGACAGATACAGTGTTTTTTATACCGAATGGCACACAATATAGACGCGATTTTCAAATAATAATCCGTTTATCATAAATAAATTAAGAAAATATGTCATCATCGGCATTTAGAAAACTAAAAATTATCATCTGCTGAAATATAACTTCAGGGATAAATTTAAACGACGACAGCATCAAATTCAGTTGTCAGTATAGGACAAATGTCGCAGAAATGGATTATAAGAGAAAGTCTAAGAAAATGTCAAATGTTCAGCCGTTCGAGTGGGTGGGTGAATGGAAAAAGAAAATGTAGTTGAAAATAGAAAAGGATAATGATCTCGAAAAGAATGATGCAACAGTTGTTTTACGCGTTAGATTCACTTGGTTTGATTGAGATGAGACGTTTGCTTCAATTAGGTGGGTGGAAAGGTTATTTTGTTGTATGGTACATGAAATAAAAAAAGAGTGTGATCTCGAATTGAATGATACGGCTGTGAACACGATCCGCTTAGATTAAGTCAATGGATAGACGTTTCTTCAGATAGACATACACATAAAGTGGTTTGTATGTTGCATGGCAAATATTTTCACGAGCGTTAAAATTCTAATTCGTTAATCATAAATGAATTAAAATATCTCAAATTCGGCACGATAAAACTCAAATAGCGCTGAGCCAGTTGGATCGGTATGGCCGGAATTAGGTTGGACCGGTCAGCCGGATCGTCTCAACCAGTAAGAAGGAACCCCCGTACTCAAGACGTCAAATATAAGTAGACTGTGAATTGCTATAGAGAGAAGTTTAAAAAGTGTGACCAACATGTCGACCAATAGACTGACTTTGTAAATGATTGACTTGATTGACCGATTTGGCATCTTATCGCTCGTTTGGCAATATAACATCTTATGGCAGGGTAAGTGTATGAATGCACGTTTCTATAGAGTGATGACAAAAGTGGTGAACTCGTCAGTCTGCAACAAGGTTGTGCGGACCAATCAGGTGATGAATCAATGGATGAGCGTCTTCTCCTGTCCCGCGGACCAATCAAATGATGAATGTTTGCTTCCACCCGCCAGACGAAAGTAGGCTAAGGCACGGTACTACTAATTTTGGTCACATGATCCTGGACACATTAAAAAAATTACCACTGCTCAATCTACTTTTATATTTCCTTTATGCTCGTCACCATTATTCTGATTAGAGATGTAGCAATCGCTGTTATTGGTTCCGAGTTCTTCCCCGAAAGAATTAATTAAAAAAGGGTTAGAGAAAGAAAATAAACATGTAACCAAATTAACTGTAGAGATGGTAGTTAAGATTTATTGAGGTTCGACGTGACTTGGATGAATTTTTCAATGTTATCAACATGAAGTAGTGGGTGGTGCCATTTGGATGGTGGCGGTCGCTATAGGAACAGGGCTCGTTCATTTCAAGAAGGGGTGACTCGGGATGACTTAATTTGTTTTTGTTTTCTGAGAATGCTGGCGGTGGAAAAGGTAGTTTACAAGTAGTATAGATATTCTCAGCGACAGGCAAAAATAATAAAAATATATTTCCAATTTGTCATCAAGTGCGCCAATGTGACAAAGTTGAAAAGATTTCTTCAAAGCATCCCCTATAGAAAATAGGGTAAGGTCTGTTTCCATGGCAACAGATAGGAGCAGACTTTGAGTCTGATAGGTAGTTTTCGGGATAGACGATAGACAGTTTGTAAGAACTTTGGGTGAAGGAGAGAGCACTAACCAGTTAACAAAAAGTTGCTTCTCGAAAAGAAAACCATAAACTATTTACGATGATTTTGAAAAGGCTAGATATAAATACAAAAATCGTAATCTAATTGTAAAAATGTTATTAACGAAAGGAGAATTTCTTAGATTTTAAGAAAATATGAGATATTTTAAAATTATTTTCAAATATTTAAAGAAAAAAAGTTTAAAACTGTAGAGTATTAGTATATTAATAATAAACAATTGTCGAGGTAGGTAGGTATTTTAATTAACGTCACACTAGAGTAACACAACGGGCTATTCGTGACGATCCGGGATCAATCCCAATATATCCGAGAACAATACCACGTAATTTTGAACCACTGTCAGATGACGAGCAATTGTCGAGGAGGGCAGATTTCAACATAAGGCAGTGAAAGCAAATTGTACGCAAAGAGTTTATCCAAAGCATTGACAGAGGACAAGAGTTTCTCTTCTTTTAGGACCAGTCTATGAATGATAGGATCTTTGTTTCCTTCCAGAAAATTTAACATGCCTATAATTTTGTGTCTCTTGCTTTTGGTTTTAGCATTGTAGTTTATCCAGATTTGGTGGCGCCAGATGGCTTTGCGATATGCCTGTCTGATATTAGTACACAATCTGTGATGCACTAATTTGGATTACCTATGAGTTCTCAAGTACAGTTACGATTTGGGACTCTTTTGAAGAGAGTCAGGAAATAACTTCAGTTCTTCACCGAAAATGGACTTTTTTGAAGAGTCCATGATCGCTGAAGAACTGGATTTTTGCCCTAGGTTCTGACCCTCTTGGAGTATTTGATGTTGAGAAGTGCGATGAAAGTTTACATACAGGCTGATCCAAATTAAACAGGAGCTGTTTAGAGTTCACTGTTGAAAAAATTTCTTGGCGAATCGCGACGAAATTTTGTACACATACTTTCTTGAACATACGGTTCCAGGAAAAATTATAAAAAGTTCACATTTCGGCCGATAGGAGTGAAATTTGTCGCTGTGGTTCAGGTAATTCGTATATTGCCGAACATTAATTACCTTACAAAACATTTTAAATTAGCTAATATAAAATTCAAATATGAAATATGGGAATAATTTGCTTTTTGAATGCTCCCAGCAATTCAAATGTGTACATTCAAACAATGCATGATTCATTATTGAAAATTTTAGTATTAAAATTTGTTTATTCTCATATAATTAATTTTTTGCTTACAAGTCTGAACTCCTTTGATGTGATTCAGTTTAACGATGTTTTACATTTTAACAATTTGATGAAAAAGATTCCATATACTTATATCCTGTAGGAAGATTAAATTATGAGATAATTATGGTATTGGTGAATTCCTTTTAATAAACAGACAATTATTGTAAAATACTTCCTTCATCGAGAATTTAGTAAACACTTATTTGCGAACAAAATAAATTATTATAAGATAATTCTCTTTTACTTATTAATTTACTTAAGTTAGATGCTATGAATTAACGTACAATATCCTAAAATTCATTGGTTTTAGTTTAAAAAATTTAAAATAACTTAAATTTTCATCCCTACAATAATTTAGATATTTAGATTTATGTTTGATAAGCATAGAATTGGTTCACGGTTGAAATAGCACCATGGTGAATTGACTGGGTATCATCTAGTTGCGAGACAATTCAAATTTGAATTTATTCTCTGGAAAAAATATAGGTTGTATAGTAAAGTCCTTTATACACCCACGTAATTGTTAGAAACAAATATAACTGCAGTTATTAAAATTATATATAGGTATAGTAAAGTGACTATGCGCTATAGACCGTTTGCACCCCCATAACGATAAAAATCGGAGATTAGCTCTCCTATCTCGAAAATTATGGGAAAAATGAGGATAAAAAGTTATTTATAAAGCTGTAGGGCATCACCGATTTTGTAAGAAATGCCACCCAGAGAATATGATTAGCGAGAAATGTTAATTTGTTGGTATTAAATTCCCGTTAATGCTACATCACCACTCACGTCACAAAGCAGCAAATTATTAGAAATAGGTAGGACGACTGCAAAACCTAAAATATGAGAAAGGTGCACAACATTCCTCATAAAGTAAGTAATGAATGCAGCACGAATACATAGGAAAATGATTTCTACATGTGTTAGATATAAACACATGAGAAATGAATGATACACATTTTAGTGTCTTTGCTTGACTGTTGGGCATAATACACACTTGTATCCGGGACAGAGCTTCTTGTTGCACGTTCAGCAGCATTTTAAGTGTCACTCTGGTACAGGCATTGGTAATGCGAATACCGATAAATTAGCATTTCAAGCTATCAATTCAGGTACAAGGTGTCATTTGTATTAAATCGGTGATATTCCACAACTTTGTAAATAACATTTTGTCCGTATCTTGTATAGTTTTCGAGAAATGAGCACTAAAGTCCTATTTTTACCACTAGGGGTGCACCAAGTGGTTTCACCTTGTAGCACATAGTCCTTTTGCTTTACCTATACATCACTTTTATAACTGTAGCTATCTGCGTTTGACAGTTACGTGGGTGTAAAAGAACTTTACTATGCATCCTGCATATCAATAAAAATAAAACATTCTTTTATGAACGGATGCAGGATCCCGAAACACATGATCCTATCTAATTGATCTTTGAATGCTGTGAAAAACAATTCATTAGATAAAACGGGGATAATTTTTCATGATCGTACTTCAGAATTTCATTGATATCTACCTGATCACGCAATGGTTGATTAATGAAGGAGAAAAAAACGGATGATTATTTTTAACATAAAGACACTTCTCAGACCATTAATGTAAGGGTTAAAAATAAATTGAGTTCCTACGCCATATAATTAAAGTGCAGTGGTGTGTTAAAGCAATGGATTATCTTCATAATAAAAAGTGAAAACTTTGTATTAGCCTTGTGTGTCTCTCATATATTTGTCATATGCTGTAATGGTAAACTAATATTTTATAAACTTCTAAAGTAGTTACGTATCACTCGAACGATTAAGAAAGAAATTAGATGGATAGAAGATATTTAACAGTGATAAATAAATTAAGACTCCATATGAATATTCGAAATATACTTTTTAATGTATTGACGGTATAATTTATTGAGCAATCATAACTTCTTTGAGCTACATGGAGGTGTTTAAAGGAATCTCAATGAGACTTCTTGAAAAGTATTGCAGTTAATTTTCATTTTTGATTGCTTAGACTCAGACGAATCTGTCGTTAATTCTGTATATTTTTGACCTCGTCAAACACATATGAAAAGTATTTATAAGTCCCTAGAAAACATTTGCATATGGAGTCCTTACGGATTACATTAAAATTGGATTAATTTTTTTATTAACTGACGAAGGAACATATAATTAGATTTAAATCATTATAAATAAGTTGTTATGATGGCAATGAAGAAATCAAGTGAATGAGTACTATTCTTATTGCATATATATATGCTAGCAAGGATTGCATTTATTCATGAAGAGGCATTTTTTATGAAAATAAATACAGATGAAAATAAAGTGAGCCCTTACTTTTTTAAGGGAAGCAAAGTCGAAGTCAATTTTTTAAATATATTTTGAGTTTTTTCTGTAGTGTGGGGCAGACCAAATAATATACTTAGGTTGCCCCCGAAAACTGAAAATATAAAAAGATAAAAAGCGGCAAC
The DNA here is from genome assembly GCA_933210815.1 of Meta bourneti. Classification (NCBI taxonomy): domain Eukaryota; kingdom Metazoa; phylum Arthropoda; class Arachnida; order Araneae; family Tetragnathidae; genus Meta; species Meta bourneti. The sequence goes on from OW119926.1 coordinate 59,528,501, forward strand.
ATAAGATTAAATAAAACTAACATTTCCAGCAAGACACCAGAAGCAGCGGCACAGATTCAATATGATGCAGGAAGACTTGCCAAACCGAAAAAAGAAATGCACTACAAAATCGACAAAAATACAATGCATGGAAAGATAATCTTTTTGCTAGGATGAATGGATTTTTAAAATTCCATTTTGTGTAATGATTATAATCAGAGATTGAAGAAAAAATGTTTTGATTTGAAAATAGATATTTAAGTGTATAGTGATAGTGGTATCATCACACACACTGGATCAGATGAATATTTCCTGGTGATAAATGAGACTTGGTTAGACCTCTGTTGACCCCCTCCTGTAGTTTTATTAAATTTCATTCAAATGATCATTTTTGGATTCCATAATTCCAATTAGAAATTTATTGCACTCTCGCACTTTACAGAAATTCTCCTGGTCTGCTTAGTCATTACAGAGCACGAGGTGGTCAACCATTTCAAACTGTATTGAGATCTTAGAAATTAGAAAATAGAGTAACAAAATCAAGAATATTATTAAATTAGAATTCTAATAAATACTGTCTAGCTCAATAAAGATGTACCGATAGTTCGGAACACCTAGATTGATGCCTTATCCTGTACCCTAAAATATATTTACGGGTCTATTGATACGTCACCGCCCTTAGGTGACTACATCCCTTAATCCCAGCGATCCTCTTTTGCTTGGATGGTTATCCCCGGGAGAATCGGGAGAAGTCGATCCGGTATTATGCAGCAAATTCCTTGATTCCCCGTATCTAAAGTGGGTGGGATTGCCTTTTCTTTCCTCTACGCCACAGCAGCTCCCGAATCTCAAGCGTGACGCACAGGGAAAGGGACATCATCCTGTGCAATCCATCGTCCAGTGTGATTGCTTCAATCTAAACACTTGGATGAAAGTGTTCAGTGGTGATTATATAGATTTGGCCATAAAAATGCAGCCCATCTAGGTCGCTTTACTGTATGCGGAATATCACACGAAATATGGCTTAAAGACCTACGGGTATCCTTGCTTACCTTTTACAGAAGATGTTGAAAATGTTCTCCCTGAATAGCAATGCACCTCTGTGAACGTAGCAGTATATTTTGAGACACTCGTTGCAACTCACTAACATCAACTTCTGTATAGCAATCCGAATGTTTTCCTTCAGTTCATCTATTGTCTTGGATTTATTGGCATACACTTTTCCATTTTCTAAGCTAAATGTAGACGGCATTAGTGTTTTTGTGGTAGAACGTGCTTTCTGTACATATCCTGGATGTGACGTCTCCTGGATTGTTTTCGAATATAGTTTCAGTACTTTATCAATAAAGTTTCCAAAAAATAAATTCCGAATTGATTTATTATAGTTAATTGGTCAACTCTAATTAGAAAAGGCAAACGTCGCCAAAACGGCGATGAACTATATTTTAAGATAAGTCCAATATATATCATGCGAGGGCATTTGGGTAACAGGAAGCAAAATGTCCATCTGGTTTATTTTTTAAGCTGAAAATCCCTCTTATATTTAAAGGAAATTTGTGTTTGATATTATAGAGCTTTCATTTTAATATAATCAAACATACTGTCAAAACAACATTACAACAATTAATCATTAATGTTCACCTCATTAGCATATTTCGGTTCTCTCCCTGTAGTACGCACTACTGGGACATATAAGTTTAAGTTTACCATAAGTTTACCCAGTGACACCATAAGTTTAAATTGTCTTGAAAGGGGGATTTTATTGGGGATTTGAAAAGAAATTATATATAATTTTGTTATGTTTTACACTTTCAATACGATTGTTATCACGGCATATTTTATGTGAATATTTTACAATGACTAATCATTTTTGGCATCAGATACAAAAAGATTGAAGCACTTCAACAGTATCCAAGCAGAAACAGCAAGTACGTAGAAAACCCAAATACGCTAGCCCTAGCAACCCCATCAGTAACCCACTACCCAACAAGGAGGCAAGGTGATGTTTCACCGTAACGAAATCCACAAAAGATGTACACAGACAGCATAACTAACTAATAACCAGCTTGCAACACGCTGTCAAACAATGTGGGTTTTTTGAGGCGTGAGTTCAAAAAGTTGGGCAGCGAGACCTCAAAAAAGTCATGTTCGTAATTGAATCAAAGGTAGGGAGCTCAGTGTCTGTTTAGGAAGCTAACCCCTCATTATTTTCACATGGGGCACCGGCTGTATTTACTCAAGGACCGGTTCCTGAGACTAGCGATTAGGGAGTGCCTCCGTAATCATAAGGTTCCTAACAGATGCTTTGATGCAAATGCCAGAACTAGCCCACGGATGGGGGACTTGCGCTGCTCAAAGTCGAAGCTCAAAGGAGCGTTTCTGTGTATATTAGGTGCTCACAGAGACAAAGTTATTCACGGAAAGTTTTTGCTTTTTCAGTGAAGGGGTTAGTTTTTTCGTTGAGTTGCTTTCGGATTGACTGCGAAACTGATTGGACTGTTATGTTGTGCAATTTGATTATGGTGCTCCAGTGTTAAGAGGGTTGAATTATCACGTCCCTAATATATGTTCTAGGTTCTCGAATATGTTTGATCTGAATGTTAGATGTATAAGGGCTGTTTTTAATTTTTATTTCATAAATATTCAATAAAAAGGTTGTGTTTGTCGCTCCACGATTATTTGCTACAAGATAGTTATACCGGGATTGATTGAAAAGGAACTGTAATTGATGGATTAAAAACTAACTCATTATCAAACATCATTTCTTCATTGGCACTGCAAAAATTTCTTCATTGCACTGTGTTTTACAAATTTTCTTTACAACAGTCAATTTGTCAAGTACATTGCTTTTCATTCCAAAACACAAAATTGCACAAATTAAAATCTTACTATTCAAAAATTGTTCCTCTTAGGACAGACGATGAATTTATATGGATATCAATAATTATAGCATGACTATGAATTTAGGTTAAGGTGGGTTGTTTAGTTATTTTGGACAGCATGAGAAATTCCAGCAACAAATGATAATAAAGAAAAAAAAGGTGTAAATGGAGCCGAATTTAGCAGGTTTCTTCAAGAGGAAATGATGCAAGCATTTGAGGACAATGCATGACTTCTAACCTGTTTCGACTTCTTGACTCATGGAATATTTTCTAGGATTCGCTTAACCAATCGATGTAGGTATTTATTAATCAGTATGTGTGCGCGGGGAAAAGGAGTAATATTGCACTATTTAGAAATGTAGCAGGACTGATGTTGGACAAATGTGAGTCTTGTCATAAAGGTATAAAGACAACGCTTTTCACGACTTAAAAAATTGTTTACGCCTTATAAGGACACTAGACTGACAATTCATAGGAAATTGAGACATTTTCTATCTAAGCAATTGGTAATAACATATAATAAATAAATATATATACATATATATATATATATATAAAAATATATATATATATATATATATATATATATATATATATATATATATATATATATATATATATATATATATATATATATATATATATATATATATATATATATATATATATATATATATATATATATATATATATATATATATATATATATATATATACTCTTTTGATGCAGTGAATGCACATGTGTGTTTGACGATGTTTCTTAAAAGGTCGCTGAGAAAAAGAGCAATTTCCCATGAAACGAACTTTTTCTTGGTTGGATCTTACGATCTAGTTAAAAAGAGATTCATCTGTGTATATGAGAGAGAATAACTATATTTTGTTCTCTCTAGTAGTAGTTGATCTTGTTTACATTAACTTACTTTGGGTGGGAATGAACATTTGAATCAACTTTTTGTACATTCCAGACAGCTTGAAATAAATAAATGTGTCTCTTGTAACTTATTGTACTTAGCATAATCCTGAAAAACATTAGTGTAGGTCCTGGTTAATTGACAATCGTGTAGCATAAAATGATCGTACAACAAATGACAAAACGAACCTAAAAATAACAATAACAGATTTGATCTTGTACCCTATAACTTACTTTTCGCGAATGAAATTTTGAAAAATAAAATTGAATTTACTTGAACTCTAGAGCTTTCAGCTTACTTACTTCTACATAATACCCTTCTCCTTTCATTCATAAGTAGAGATATATGAATGATACGGTACCACATTTACACTTCTCATGTCGTTCGTCTGAAACTCCCGATTAAATTCCCCTTAATAGTCATTCCCCAACAAACTACAGCTACATTACATCTCCAAATCAGTGTAGATACCATTTAATTAGCTATTTTGCAGGAAAAATTGACCTTAGAACGATAAACCAAGCCGAACCCGCAAATCATGAGAAAGTAGTTGATCTTATTTACATTAAATTATTTTGGGTGGGGATGAGCATTTGAATCAACGTTCTAGAAAATAAAATCGAATTTCTTTTAACAAATAATTTTCTCCTATTATACAGATATTAGTACAGATGCATTAACATATTTACACTCCTCATATCTCGCTGTAAAAAACCACCAATTACATCCCCATTAATTTTCATTCCTCATCCAACTACATTATTACATCTCTAAATCATTGAAGATCCAGGTCTAATCAGCTCTTGTGTAGCAAAAGTTGACCTTAGAATGAAAAATCAAATCGAGCCTACAAATCATGTGAAAGTAGTAGATCTTATTTACTATAACTTACTTTCGATGAATGAAAATTTTCAAAAATAAAATCGAATTTCCTTGAATTCTGGAGTGTTTCTGCTTGCTGACTTCTACATTATAATCTTCTCCTGTCATACATAAGTACAGATGCATAAATGATACATTAGCACATTTACACTCCTCATGTCCTGCGTCTGAAAACCCCAATTAAAGTCCCATTAATATTCCTTCCCCATCCAACTACAACTACATTACGTCTCCAACAACACATAAAAATCCCCCACATACCACCACTTATTGAATAATAAAGCATTCCCTACACAGGCGATGAAAGAAACCCGGGTTGGTCTCCCGAATAGTGTAAATGCAGTACCCCATCCTCAATCTTTAACCAACATTCAACAGGCATTCGAGGCTCGCAACGTGCAATTTGCGCCTGCGTAATTTTACACCAACTGCGATCATCAAGCCATCGCCTATAGCATGTGCGGTGCGCCCAATTTTAATATTCATCTTTTCATCGGATCTGATTATGGCCATCGATAAACCCATCCCTGTACATAACGAGAAGGCAGGGAGGGCCGGTGTAATAAAAATTCCAGCCCCCTCTTTTTTATTGCGGACACTATTACCGTACAACGCCCATATGTTTAATGTATAAACCACATTCCAGTTAACCGAAAGACCATCCATCTTGGTGGAAAAATCAGAAAGTGATAAACTTAACAACTGGGCCAACACTTCGTAATTTGTTTTTTATCTATATTTTATAAAGGCTTGGAAAATTTCGGGAGGGGGGAGGATGTTCAGATTTTTTTCTTGCTTCGCTTTTGCCCCTGTGAGCAATTTCGTTTCTTATAATCCCGGTAATGATAATAACGACTCTGATTATTTTCGACTCGCTTTCATCGGTCTTATTATTTTGAATACCGTTTTGGGAGTGTGAGGTACGCTTATAAAATAAATATGAAATCGCTCTCTCCGCAGAAAAGCGTCGGTCAGTGAGTATCTATTACGTAATTATATGTTGGGAGAAGTGTTATTTGAAGCGTCCGGCATGTGTGTATAATCTGGTGGCTTGATCGCAAACTGTATTAAGCTAAGCAAATATTTTCTTTGCGTAATTAGACCGAATCGATGGAAAAGCAATCTGTTATAAATAATGTGGGGATAAAAAGTAAAGATGGATTCAGCTTGAAAGCCTGTTGTGTTTGAAAGAATTGACATGTTGAACAAATCAGCTACTTTGATGAGCTAGTTAAGAAAATAAGTGAATAGAACGAGCGTAAAATATTTACGAGTTAAGGATAAGAAATTTAATTTTCAAGAGATAATTAGCAACACTGAACAATCAAGAACGTTTCCATAATTGTCATACTTTTTTGTTTTTTTCAAATATTAATAAATGAAAACTAAACACAGTAGAACAATTACAACAAACATCTTAGGTGCGTGTGGTTTCTTCATTATTTTTTAACAATTATTCTTTAAATATAATTAGTTTCCCTCATTTTATATCCTTAAAAAATGAATTATACTGAGTATTCGATTTGAGAATAGCGGTGAAATAGTAATTATTGTAGTAAAAAGATACTTTCTATTAGTATCACAGATCATATAAAAATGTTATTTATTTTGCTAAGTGAAGATAATTTAAGTTATACTATGCTACGTAGAATGCTGGTTGCAAAAACAACAAACGGTCAAACAATTTTAATAAATTTTTCAGGCTAACATGAATAATGAAGAACTTGTTTAAAATATACGGAAATATTTCAATTTATGTTTTTATGAGCAAATACCGCCTTGATCAAAATTATTTTAAACTATTGAGGTTGATTGGTTGGTAGTTGAATTAACGTCTTACTGGAGCCACACACGGACTATTGAAACTTGAGAAAAATTTATTATTTACAGAAAAACATAAATGGATACACACATCGCCCTTTTAAAAGAAAGTAAATTTAAAAACAAAAGAGGGAAATAAGAAACTAGATGTATGTTCTAGAGCAGTGTTTCCCAAAGTGTGGTACGCGTACCCCCATGGGTACGGGAAGAGTTTTGGTGGGGGAATGCGTTGCACCGGAGTTTGGTGGGGATATGCACTGCACTGTGCTTAGCTGCGCCTAATTCTACGTTCTCATGAGTCAAGTCAAGACAGTCTTGTGAGGCGTGAGATGGTCCGGTTGTGACACGGCGGAAATATACCACACTTCGTTACAGAAACAACTTACTTCGTTAACAGTTAGTGGCTTCTCCAGGCGCCTGTGTATTTTTAGCTTATGTGTCATTTTTCTTATAGGAAATGTTTGTTATGTGCTTTAGTAAGTCCCACTGATTTTGATTATTTTTATAAAATATAATTTTTATCCCTAACATAGATTATGGATCGCTGGTTGAAATCTGGAACTACTACACCGAAAGAAAGTAATGATTATAGTAGCAATCAACTAACAGGAAATAATGCAATTAACGACGAATCAACTTCAATTCTGAAAGAATCTGTTAAGAAAAAAGCAAGGAAAACTCACAAGTACGACAAAGAATATCTTAAATTTGGATTCTCATGGACTGGAGATGAAAATGAGCCTATTCCATTTTGCGTCATCTGTTTTGAAAATCTAACAAACGAAAGCATGAAACCATCCAACTTAAAGCGCCATTTTAAGACAAACCATAATCAGTACAAAGATAAACCCATAGATTTTTTTGAAAATAAACTTAAGGATTTAAATCAGTCTAAAAATAATTTAAATCAGTTAAAAGTAATGCGGGGTTTGACAGGAGGTGACAATCAAAAAATGCTAGAAACTTCGTATCGCGTGTCGCTTTTAATTGCGAAATGTAGTGCAGCGGAAACCATTGGCGAAATTTTAATCAAGCCTGCAGCCAAGATAATGGCAGAAGTACTGATAGGAGATAGAGCGAAGCAAACTTTTGACCGCGTTTCTCTCTCAAATAATACAATTCATCGACGAATCATTGATATGTCTAATAATGTGAAACAGATGTTATTATCTGATATTTCTCAAAGTGGTTATTATGCATTGCAAGTCGATGAGTCCACTGATATTGAGAATTTTGCAAATCTTATGGCGTTTGTTAGATACGAAAAAAATCAAGAAATTCATGACGACTTTTTATTTTGCCAGCCTTTATTAGGTCACACAACAGGAGAAGATATCTTTAATGTTATGAAAAAATTTATGCAAGAGAACAAAATTGATTGGAATAGATGTGTTGGAATAAGCACAGATGGAGCAAAAAGTATAGTCGGAATTAATAAAGGACTCGTTGCAAGAATTCAAAATGTTGCCCCAAATGTCATATCCACACATTGTTGCATACACAGAGAGGCTTTGGCAACACGTAAGATGCCCGCTGATCTAAAGAAAGTTCTGGATGAAAGCGTGAAAATCGTTAACTACATTAAAAACCGTCCTTTGAATGCACGACTTTTTTTGCAAATATGCGAAGAAATGAGAAGTAGTCATACCCAGCTTCTTTATCATACCGATGTTCGTTGGCTATCTCGAGGAAAAATTCTAAATCGATTGTTTGAACTTAGACATGAACTTCAATGTTTTCTTAACGATAGATTTGAGTTGAGAAATTGTTTACATGACTGGAAATGGCTTTGTAAACTAGCATACTTAGCAGATATATTCTCTGTTTTAAATTGCCTCAACTTATCGTTACAAAGCAAAGAAATTTCATTGTTTCACGTTCAAGATAAAATGAACGCTGCCATCGCAAAACTAAAGTTATGGCAAAACAGAGTCGGTAATGGAGAAGTAGACTCGTTTCCCTCTCTTCATGAGTTTATAACAAGTTCGAATACTAAAATTGATGCTGATACTCTGAAATGCATAACACAGCATTTGGAGAGTTTGCAAGTGGGCTTGAAAAACTATTTCTCTGATTTAACCAAAAATATTGAATGGATAAGATATCCGTTTAACATTAACACAACATCCATGCCAGAAGATTTGTCGCATGCGGAAGAAGAGCAATTGTTGGAATTTGCTTCAGACGGATTCTTGAAAAATAAACATAAGGAGAGTACTTTAACATCATTCTAGTTACAAATGCAACTTGTGTATCCGGTTTTAACAGAAAAGTTCTAAAATACATCTTGCCTTTTCCAACTTCATATTTATGTGAAGTTGCTTTTTCAGCATTTGTAGACATTAAGTCGAAAAAAAGAATAGACTATTGGACGTGGAACCACATCTCAGATTAAAATTAACAACCAGGGAACCAAATTATGACGATCTGTTATCTCAGCACAAACAATTTCATCCTTCTCATTGATCCAAATAAACGTTATTTATAATATAACTTTTATTTATATTTTATTATGAATAATTTTATTTCTCTTTTCTTATTATTTTGTGTATGTCACAAAAAAAGAAAAAAAATACATTTTGATTGTTATTAAAATACATCCATTTTTTTTGACGAGGGGTACTCAGCGTTACGAAAATTATAGTAGGGGTACACATACGTCAAAAGTTTGGGTAACACTGTTCTAGACGAACAGTCACAACAAAAACAATTTCAGAAACAATAGTTTTTAAAATCTAAATAGAGCAATACTTTCAGATATACCTTCCTCTTATAGCCCCTACCTGGTTACGCCCCGGTATCATAGTAATTCTTTTGGTACCAAATAAAATCAACGAAATGGTTTTCTCTCCATTTCCAACAAACCCTCTACCTGAACTAACCAGTTGAATTGTTTGCTTGGTGACATTATCCGAAAGGGGGTTCAATTAAACTGAAATACTTATAACAACAGTTCTTACAAGCTCTTTCTGTTTATGATTCTATATTTATTTCCACAAAAATAATACTTAATATCACTTAACATTTAAAATTCGCTACCAACTAGTTTCAGTTAGGTTTTAATTTTCTAAAATTTGTGAAGTTTAGAGTCGTCGTCAAAAAGACTATCAGGTAGGTAGTTAACTTCGCACTGGAGCAACACAATGGGCTATTGGTGACAGTCCGGAATCAATCCCCAAGGGAAAATTCCAACGACAACACAACATAATTTTGAACCACGGTCAGATGACGAAAAGACACTATCAGAGAAAGCTTTAGCGGGTGCTATAAGAAATATATTTTATTACCCGTTGAGGCTGTGCGACCGTCACTTTGAAAAACGATGTCACAAATCATTGCCATCGACTGTTTCGAAAGAAAGTGCAGGGCTTTCTTTCATAGCCTGGTTGGAAGAGTAACATATTAGCAATTGGAAGAAATTGAAACTCGGTCCAACCAAAGACCGTGGTGTACATGGGGGCTGGTGCATATTAAATCTGTCGTGGCTTCAAATGTCCTCACGTTGGCGTGGTGTGGAAGTTTGAAGAGTGGGGTGCCAGCTCAGGTGTTGATCTCGTCATCTCACCGTGGTTCAAAATTAAGTGGTGCTCGGATCTTTTCATTGGGATTGATCTCAGACCCGTTGTAATAGCCCGTTGTGTTGCTCCAGTGCGGCTTTAATTAATTATCACTCCATTACCATCGAAATAAAGTGCAAACAACCTGAAACATCCTGTCTTTCACTAGAGTAAAACATCCTAGGCACGTGAAAAAGCTTTCGTCGTACTGCAGGTCATGGACACTTCTAATAATAATAATGGGACTCAGAGCCCATGTATCCATGAGTGACAAGATATTGAAGCTGAGGCGATAATATCTACAGATCGATAGTATTTCCGTTAAATGACTTTCAAAAGCAATATTTCTCTCTAGATCATAATTTTTGTAAACCGAATATTCCGCTCTTGATAGCAGAGATCAGTTGGAAAGTTTTGACACATTCAAGTGTTTGTACAGAGAAACGAACGACATCGATTCGGTTCCTTTTCCGTATCAATAAATTTCAAGATTCCTCTCCGAACCAATTTCAGACATTTTGTTTGTCCGTAAACAGTTTTTGAAATTTAAAAATAGCAGTTGAAGTATGCTTGTACCGTTTAATATTTCAAGCAATATTTGATGAAAAACCGATTATATAATTTGTATGAAAATTTATTGTTGTGTATCCCTCTTGATAATTACATACAGCTTACAAAATAGCTTATAACAATGTACCCATTGTTGAATCCAATCAAGATTTAAATAATCAGATATGGAAAACAAGGTTATTGTTATAGTTTTAGTATAATCCCATCAGCAAATTTTTGGAAAACGTCTTTTTTGTAGCTTCACTAAATATATGAAATGATATTTAATTGAAATATATAATCGAACAAAAAGTAACGTTATACTCAAAGCCCTTTAAAATATACGTGTATTAATAAAATGTAATAAAAGTGGAATTTCATCCCGACTCAATTTATATAAACGTATTTTTTTAGCAAAACACTTCAAGGGTACAATTTTATTTATAGGATTCGGGGGGTGTTACGTTTTGTGTACTTGGAATGCATATTTGTATTTCAGAGGTCTCGGAATACAGATGTAGTAAGCCTAATTCAGGGACGCATTGAGAGGGGAGGAGGGATCCCAGGTACCCCTGAAATATTCTTCTTCTCATGAAAAATCAATTCTTAACTTTGCTTAATTGATGTAAATAGAAGTTTCATGAGTTATAGGTAGAAAAATCGTGGACACATGATTTTAGGCAAATTTATATATAAACGAAATGTTCATTTAGTATTTGGTTACTAAAGCAAGCGAACTCATCTGCCTGCTAGGCGACTGTCTGTATGGGAAGGAATTGAACTGTTGTCTATGAGCTTAGACATGCGTGACCATGAAGTCTGCGGTAAAGCCCAAATCGAGCCCTCTCTGAAATATATTAATATCGATAAAACGTTTAAAAAACTGAATACTGCAGGATCTAATCACTGAATCAAACACTAATCGAAGTTTCGTTTACCACAAGGTTGGTTGGGTTGAGTTTTGCGGGGAAGGGTCATATTTGACCATGTTGTGGGCCAGCACATAAGGCAGACAACAAGTGATGGATATGCACACACAAGGAAAGTTTTATTGACGCAGAAGAGAGAAATACACTCAGGAAGGAATCAAACCTGAACTACCTACAGCTCATTTACCACAGGGTAAAATGCTCAAAATACGTCTGAAAACAGTGAAAAATTTATTAAACGTTATATTCATTTAACATTACACCGTTTTGATTCGAATAGGAAAACAGGAAGAGAAGATTAGGTTCCCCTGAAATTATTTCCTGTCTACGTGTCTGCAGATAGCACGAGAAAAGTTCACATGCTCTGTTTAGACATATTTGAATTTAACAATGCTATGAAGGGGAATCAAAACATGATTCGTGCATTCACTTGAAAGTAATAAGCAACTACCATATCTAAAAATCACTTAAACAATTTTGAATGGTAATTTTGGGAATTTTTTCAATTCTTACCTCCAGATAAACTTAAAAGATTTCTTTTAATCACGAACCAAATGCCATGAAAGATTCCTGTTTTCTACAAAATGAGGGTCATTTTTTATTAAACTTAAGAATTTGTTCTCCGTGTAGTCGACTAGAAACGGTAATCATATTATGCATTTGAGGGTAATTTGTCATCCGGTTGGCTTGAGCTGTTTTTACACTGGTAATGAAAATTACGGAAGTAGCCTCTTTGTACGTGACGAACTGTTCTCAGAACAAAGGAACCAACTTTTTTACTTCCATTTACGGCAAAGCTGATCAATCACACTGAGTTGTTGTAGGAGAGGTAGGAATATCTTTGACCTGTGTTATTGGACGGGTTTTGTTATTGAACAAAAGGCGAGAAAATCACCTTTTCTCATCGTCTCAGGGAGAAAAATATGCTGATCCATTCTTGAAGCACTTAAAACAGTGATAGAGCTTGACAGGCATGGGAAGAGGAGGATGAAGAAATAAAAGTATGGAAAAGATGGTATTTCCTGGAGTCTTGAAAACAGTGGTGGGTGCTTGTCCAGTGAGCATTCTTGCAAGACGTTTCGAATCTTTTTTGTGCTAAAAATTATTTTTATCCTACGGAAGTTTCTAGTAAAGAGAAATTATGAAAAGAACTCATGTTTTTGTTATGGAAAGTGATGTTGCACCTTCTGTATTATCAATTTTAACAAATTTTGTTGCCATAAGCCACGGATATGATATTTATAAAGTAAGAGAAGAAGGCTTATATGGTAAACTGCTTTTTACTGTCTTTATAGATGTTCTAATTGAAACAACCGATTCCTTTCTTGTTTGATATAATTATGCAACAAAGCGCTACTATTATAATTGCAAAATGGTGGAGAAATGCAAAAAATGTGATGTGATTTCGAAATCTATCACTTAATGGATTAGAGCTTATGTGTGCTTAAGTCAAGAGATAATGATTTAAATATGTTTAGTTGTTAGTAACGTTATGAAAATAAATATTCATGGTTATTGAAGAATTTTTCGTTTCTTAATTAGCGATAGTAATAAGTTTGCTAAACACTTGAACCTGTGGAGCTGAGTAAGAGATTCTACAACTTTAACTATATTGATATTTGAGCTTGTATTGTGAATCGCGCAGCTCATTCATATGAATTGGTGGGGGAGGGCTAAAATGGAATACAGTCAGAAAATGTATATGAAAATTTAGGAATTTTTTTAAAAACCATTCTTTTATTTCAAAATGCACGAAAAGGTAGAAAATAAATTTTCTTCAGACACGCATGACTTACAACAAAATCGTGATAGCTAATTTTAATTATTTTTTTTCATTTTGGAACACATAATAAAATATTCATTACTGTAACAAATAATTCATTTATAGTAAATTTTAAAATTTCTAAGATCATTGGAAGCTATGGGGATCTATAAGTTACGATAGTAGTAGTTGAGATGAAAAGTGAAAAGAGCTAACTTTTATTGTTCGTCATGTGTATGAAAATTTTTTGGTTTCTGTTTTTCGTACATTTTGAAGTAAAAGTGTGTTTTAAAAAATTATTTTATGAATTTTTCTTTTTTCTTTTCATCAAAATGAAAATTTTCATACCAAAAATCCATAGAGGGATAAGGATCTTAATTCCAATTAAGGATGCCTAGATGCCCAGAGAAGTAATACTAACAATAACACCCTGCCAATTCAGTCCTCGGAGCTCAACCTTGACACTGGGTGCTGTAACGTTAGCTTTTACCACCCGCTATACTATTCAAACCTCGGAACGTTTCACACCTTGACATTGGATGGGTAGGTAGTTAAATTAACGTCGCACTGGAGCAACACAATGAGCTATTGGCAACGATCCGGGATCAATCCAGAAGGGAAAGATTCAGGGACAGCACCTCGTAATTTTGAACCACGGTCAGATGATGAAACATTGGAAGGGAAACAACAACCAAAATTTAAACTCTACTCACTAAACCCATTCCATAAATACACATATTGCTGGGGTTTTCTGATAACGTAAAAATTTGGGGGATGAGGGATCTCAATTTAAGTTTAGTTTCAATTGAATTTTGCGTTGTCATCAGGAATATAGTCTGGAAAGTTTCAAGTCGATTGAATATCGGGAATCGGGATAATAAAATCGATAACAGTTTTTGAATACAGCAGGGAAAGCTAAATAAAGCCTGCAAAAAGGTGTTAATTATAAGAATAAAGTAATAAGTTCAAAAGTTATTGTTTTGTCGACAGGAAGGAATTTAGTGTTAGTCGCTTATTGCTTTTATATAAAAACTTCACAGTATTAAGTTCATGGTGATTTATCTTCGCTTCGAAAACTACCCTGTAGTGTCCAGCCTCTGGTGCAAAAATCTGTTCCAAACTGTCACCAGTTCTAGGCAAAGAACAATTTGTTTTGCCTGCTTCGATCTTCATTTCCCCCTTGGAGTAATAGGATAGTTTTGTCTCAACGAGGTATCACTTCATTTGCAAAACAAATCAGATCTTGATACACGAAATATCTTAGCAAAATTGACCAGATCTTGAACGATATACCTCGTCGAAATCACTTGGAGGGTTAAGCAATGGCAATTAAGATAAATTTATCTAAAAACCAATTTTTTGGACTTTTCCTGTGAATCTATAAAACACTTGTTTGAAGAATCAAGCTTTTCGTGCTAAAACAATAAATTTCTACGATGAATGCATAAAAATTAGACGAAAGTCAGATATTTTTAATTGAAAATTTAAAACTCGAAGCGCCACCTCGGTATTGACTCTTCCTTTGTCCTCAAACTCGCCAAATTGGCATCTCGGCGAGCGATGAACTTCCCATTCGCAACCATTCCCAAACTGTCAGCGAATCCATACCCAGCACCACCGTTCGAAACAGACTTTTAATTACTCTTCAGCCTAGGTTCAAGACCCCCTTTTACAGAAAGATACAAACTTTCTATGCTTTCGCGCCAGGAAGAGTGATGGGTGTAGGGGGCTGGCATGCCCCATTCATTCTATCACTCTCTTAAAAGAAGACATGTCAGAAAATAGGTTTTGGGTGACCTCCGACCTTCGTTTGTTTGGCTGGATATCGTCTGTTGGGCTGATTGTGATATCTGTATTACTGCGGTGAGAAAGGTCAAAAAACAAATATAAAGCAATCCGGTATGACTTATTCATTCTCGCCTTGGCGTAAGTGAACTCCGCCCACTTTAAAGACGCTTCGCGAGAGCGCGTGAAGTAATTGGTTGCTGTTTCTTTTTTCTGGGTGTCTTTATTAATCCTCCGATTCTCTATTACCGAACTTGAGGCTCGGGGATAGCTGTAAATCTTCGAGTTTAAACTCCCATTTAAGATGTTGTGGGTGGAAACTGTTAAGTGAAGTTCTTGGAATTCTTGGTGCCCCGAATCTTTTAATGAGAGTATTTTGAAACAAGATCTTGACATCCTATTTGCAGTGAAGATACCAGAATCATGCAACAAAGAAATTGTACGCTTATGTGGACAACGTGAACTTAGAGAAATTTTTCTTGTCTCGAAATTTTCCAGCAAATCATATAGAGCCTTCAGACGTACTATTTGCAACTTTATATCCATTAAAAGTAACGAAACAAGTTAGAAATCCCTAGACTATTATTGCAGTTGCTTTGTCTTGATTTTTTTATGTATTTGATTGGAATCGCACGAGTGATGTATATAAGAATGAAATACCCTAACATCAGACCATACGTTATAGTCTTCGTGCATAGTTTACTTTTGTATTTATCGATACAGTTTTATACTCGAGGCTGACTAATGGAGATTTGAAGAATTGCATTTTCACTCTAAATTCTTTTTTAATAAGTTGAAAACTACATCTAGGCTTTGAAAATGTATCAAATTATAAAACATTTTTATAATATCACACATAATTGCAACAATAGCACACATTTTGAGGTAAGATGGGTTAAAAGCTTACATTGCTATGAAAATACAAAGCATACTAAACGTTTATATTACTATGAAAATACAAAGCATACTAAACGTTTATATTACTATGAAAATACAAAGCATACTAAAAGTTTATATTACTATGAAAATACAAAGCATGATGTAAAACACTTCTACCACAAGGAGTCTCATATTGAATTGAAAGATGTGCCCACATTGCTGTTGAAAAGAATGTAGTTTTCCACAATGAGATATACTTCAAAAATGATATTTTTTGAGTTATGCCACTATTGCAGTCCATGAATGATACATTTAAAATCTTCTAGGGGTTTGAAACGGAAAATGAGATTCAATGTCATTTAGGAGAGTATGAGGTGAAGAAATCGTCTTGAAAACAGACTCCAAATAAAACCATACCGGGTCGGCAATCTGGATGCATTGAATTGTTTTACAGTAGTTCATTGACACGACCGAAATTGACAAAATTGTGCTCAATTATTCAGCCAGAAATGTATTAATTCGAAGTTGTATCACGTAAAGGATTCAGTTTAACATTACATTGCTTATCAAATAAAGTGGGTGGTAATAGTGGAAGAAATAGTTTGCTATGAGAGGATTTTTCTGACAAGGTAAATAATAGGGCAGCGGTAGCCCAGTTGGAAGAGCATCAAGCTTAGGAACCGGAGGGTTGCGAGTTCTAAACTTGATCAAGTCAAATACCGTCGACAACTTCTGACGAGTAAATGAGTCCCCTAGATTACAAAAACAGACGTAGGTTCCTACGTCGATAGAGCCACGTTAGCCCGGTTGGCAGGGTAACTGATTAGCAACCGGAGGATTGCGAGTTCGAATCCAATCAAAGACTGTCGTGCACGCGCGGTCTGGTGCACGTTAACTCTGTCGTGACCTCAAATGTCCTCACGTTGGCGTGATATGGAAGTTTGGAGAGTGGGGTACCAGCTCAGGTGTTGACCTCGTCATCTGACAGTGGTTCAAAACTATGAGGCGTTGTCCTTGGATCCTTCCCTTCGGGACTGATCGCCCATTGTGTTGCTCCAGTGCGACATTAATTAATTACCAATTACCAAGTCCAGGTAAATATAAATAACGGGAGTGTTTCTGCGGCGAAACTTTTTTTTGTGCCTAATCCAAAAGTGGCGTCACTTGGCTTGTTTACAGAATACGATTTCAGCACGTCGTACAGTATGTCATTTTCGCAATCTAGGTGGACAAAATTAGATTTCCTTAGCGTCGCAGATTGTCAAAAATACATCATATCTTAAAAGCAGTGTGTCACCTTAGCAAGAATACATGGGTAGTTTTCTAAACAATTTCTCTTAACAGGGGTAACAGGGGTTCAAAGTCTTATTTTCTGCGTTGGCTGTAAAACCATTCTGGCCAATGCATATTAGTACTTTGAGGAAAACTGAAAAATATAGGTCCTATATATTCTTTAGCTCTATTGGTGGATGCTATCAATACCTTTTGTTCATTGAGGTATGTTTACGTGCTTTTATTTTCTGGAATACTATTTCATTAATTTGCTAGATCCTTTTGAATTTGTTGCTAATTAGCGTCTAACGCAGTTGCTCATTTCAAATTTCACTAGACTTTTAACACATCATATCGCCGTATATTACTAAAACATTACATGTATATTATAGCCTGACTCATTTGACGTGCTCAGAACAAAACATTTTTTGCGCAAGTTTGCGAAACTGATAGGTATTTCTTCGATTTCAGAATGACTGGAAATTTTTTTTCAGTCCATTTTTGACATTTGGGTGATAAATTCGAAGCAAACAAAATCGATGCAAAATATCATATGGGCTGGTTGGTTGCCAAGTGGTGTAAGTCCCAAAAAATCCCAAAACGGATTTACACCATTTTCCAATACTATGCAGCTAGATGTATCAAATTGCTAAGTGGTGTGGGTCCTGATTCAATAGTTTGGCCACAGGATGCGTTAAATGTTATTCCACTAAACATAATGGCCAAGCCGTTTGGTGACAAGTGGTGTGTGTCCAAAGTCCGCCAATCAACCGGTGTAACCTTACATCGCTATTTACCTTTATTTTGTTGTTCAGCGCGTTTTATTGTGTAAAGGTTATTATTAGTTTTATTCAAGTTTAAATTTCATTAGTAATTCAACTATTCTTATTTTTACTAGTTATTCAAGTTTTATTTTCATTAGTTTTTCAAGACTGTATGATTATGCATCAGACTGTTCCAGTTCCAAAGGCGAAGAAACGACGCAATGATAAAGGCGACAAACGTCAGGTTTCCAAAAAATTGCGAAACAATGGAGAATACACTAGTCGTACAGGTCGGCTCATAGTTTCTAAGATTTTTCGATTTTTCATGGATTGCTTATGTCACAAGGGGGTGTTCCCAGAAGATCGCAGAGGAAGACTGAAAGAAATTATTCCACTCGTTTCAAAAAATGGGTGATTTTGGAAAACAAAATGCGACCTCTGGACTTGTTCAGGCTGTTGACGTTGACAGACACCGCCCTCGTAATGGCCCGTGCAATTGGAAACTGGATTTTTGCTTATTCGCTGCAAGTATACATTCCAAAGTATACATTCATGTCACAATTTTCTGAAAAAAGCAATACGCTGAATTTTGAGACAGTTGAAAACTTTCACTTCGCTGTCCTGAAAAATTGCAATTTTGGACTTACACCACTTGGTATCACCCGCCCATATATTTCGCAAGAAATGGATGAACATTTGCTACCAGATACTGTTCTGAATGTTTTAAATAGTATTACAGCGAAAATTCTCGAATTACCTGCAAAAGAGGAGTAAAGTGAACAGGCACAGAGAACTTTCCTGAGAAATAATTCTTCTTAACTTCAAAGAAATCTTACCTTTTCTCATACTATGATTCAAGATCTACCGAGTAATTCACAAAGTGGTTTGAAAATTAGGCCTAGAAGGCCTCAAAAAGATTTTTAAGCTTGTAGTTCCAAGTGTAAAAAACGAAACTCGTAACCTTGTAGAGACAACTAATCAGAAAGAATTGCCAATAGCTTCTGAAGTAAATTACAAAAGTCAGGTATACTATATTCTACTTCAAATAGTTAGAGCTCTCTGTTGCTTTCCCGGAAGAGGTACAATTATAAAAAATGACCTGTGTCTTATTAAAAGGTCAGTAAAATTATCTGAAAATCATGTGCTTGCGATAATAGTTGACGCTAATCTTTCCATGTACCAATATAAAATTATATGTGAACAATGTAAAGGACATTGACTCTAATCTGTATTCTTCGCATAACAAAATTAAATAAGCTAAACGGTTGTTACTTTTCTGGGATCAAAATCGCGGAAATTTCACCTGTAGCACAAGTAGTAACTTATCAACTGCTCTGTTATACTTACAATTCATGAATACTCCTTGAGACTGATTTTGTCAAACGATAGGTATCATAAATACAATTATAATGTGGGGCTGTGATGGCACTGAACAGAAAAAATACCGGTGCTTGTACTAATGAGGGTAAAAAAATTATTTGGCAAAATCCTGCTCCATCATCGACTAGACACTGTCATTTCATCAAATTTCTTTTTGACAAATAATTAGTAGATTTAACTACTAGGGAAGTGAATAATGTGCAAGGTAACTTTAAAGCTGAGTTTGTTGTTTTGTGATAGATGTGTCTAAAATAAAAAACAGGGAATACTACCGATGGAAATACCACTAGTAAATTTTTTAGAAATGCTGAGAGAATCTTCGGAAATAACTGGGATTATTGTAGTAATAAAGTGCTTTCAAGTCATTAAAATGTTTAAATTCCAGTTTCCAGATAAACTGATAAGTCTTCTGAGTACGAGGTAAGTACAAGATATATACCTCAGAAAGTATTCTTGGTACCTCCAGTGCCCGTAAATTATACATAAAGTGCTGGTCCATGGAAAAAATATTATTTAGCGTCTTGTATTCTTCCAATTCGTCCGCTCTTAGAAGCCAAGAGACAAGAAATAAATACAACAGGCGATAAAGGAAATATTTAATACAAAAATGTCAAGAAATGATACGAATGGATTTAATGAATATATTGCTCATTACATCAGATCCACTAATTGCAAGTTTACGATCAAGGTCTAAAACTAAACGCCGCCAAATGTTTCCAAAAAGGTTTTGAAGAACCTTCCCTTCAGTAGACTATTTAGGCAGTTGGGATTCCAAGTATAATTTTGTAAATATTATATTTTAAAAATAAAGATTTCCCTTTTAGTTTTTCGATTACATACATCTACTTTATTTTTAAATGGAACTGTTAATACCCATATTAATATACATGTGACCATTATTCAAGTGTATATTAATATAAAATTGCAAAAAAATACGATTAATAATTGATATAAGGATATCTTACATATGTAGCAAAGTTGACAAATTTCTTTAAATATAGCATATTTCTGCATTCAAACAGTAACTAAAAATCATTAAATCCATACCAGACTAGTATTTTATCACTCACAGCCTCTTATAACCACTCAAAACCAGTATATTTTTGATGCAATAATTTTGCCCACCTAGATTGCTAAAATGACACACTGACACACATTCTTTGGAATTTAGAATTGATAAGTGTTATCTAATTGGTCAACGCCTATCAGAATAAACGCCAAACCTCCCCCAAATGGCGATAGACTATATTTTAAGATAATCTCGATATGTATCAAGCGAGAGCATTCGGACAGATGTATAAAATATTCGCATACCTGTATAGTTTGTTTACACAGAAAATCCCTCATAAAATATAACTGTAAACTAACAGCTCCGAACAATTTTTATCTCCGCTTCAATGAGAAATTAACACGTGTAAGCTTAAATAAATTTATGTACCGACAAGTATCTCATTCGATGAACTGAGCTTACACAATAACAAAACCAAATGTATTCAACAGTTTATCAACGTTTATAAGGGATATCCAATGTAGATAAGCAAACCAGACGGTCTGTGAATACTTTATTTCTGCTGTCTAAATACATAAAACGCTTACTTTAAAATGCAATTTATTGCCGTTTTGGCAACGTTTGGCGTTTAATCTAACTTGTGTTGGTCACTCAATATCACTTTATTATGACTATCATATATCACTTCGTAATTTATTATTTGAAATTTTTATTGCCGAAGTGCTGAAATCGTACTCGAAAAACAAGCCAGGTGATGTCACGTACAGAATATGTGCAGGAAACACGTTCCACCGCAAAAACACTACTGACACCAATATTTAACTTCACAGAAAATGTCTCATAATTTGATGATCTGGCTTTGCACAATCTTATATCCAGTATTCAATAAGCAATAGAATTATTCATTAATTCATACCAATAATACATGATGATAAAAAAAAGCATACAAAATAGCATGAACACAGCTGAATCCATGAAGCAAAGTTTCCGCGTTAACTAAAACTCCTCATATCCAGCCATCAACTTGGTTCTGCTTCATTAATAAAATATCCGTGAAAATCGCTTAACGCAAAACAAGAACTAATCATGTTTCGGATTTTTGACAACCCCCCCCCCCCCCCACCGGTACGCCTCTATAGTAAAAAAAATCTATTCTGTTCCAACATTTTCTCGGCTCTCTTCCTCTTACAAGTTTTACCGTCACGATCGCAGTTAGGAGCGGGGAAGGGGGGGCAGGCTGTTCGGGATGGGAAAGTGTTATTTTTTTGTGTATTATCGTTATGCATTAACTTCATATACGCGTTGCGTAATTAATTGTTTCTGGGTAGATTTAATTAGGCTTCACCAGAGTACATTTTCACGGAAATTAATTCTAGAGTTAGAAAGTGATTATTAAGCTGTTTTCGTTCCGGACGACTCATTTAGAGGCAGTTTTTACCCCTGGTGATTGAACGTAACTGAAGAAGCGAGAAAATGTTTCAATGAGCGATTATCGGTTTGGATTTTGTTTTTGATCTTTTGGAGGAGAGCGAATTTCTCTCCAAGTAGAATGAGTTTAATGAACTTCAGTGTGTTATTCGTTAGACTGCTATTAAACAGCGAACACATGCATTCACTATTTTAAAATACGTTGTTACAGAATGTATTTTGTTATTGCAATTATTATTAAAAAGAAATCCGTTATTAAAATGCATTTTCTAGAACTTTGTGACGTGAATACGTCTTTAAAATCGGAACAGTACTGGGGCATACGCAAAAAGTCGAACGTTACAACTGTGGCTTATGATTTCAGAACTAGAAAAAGCGCCCATACGATAAACATAACGTCTTGTAGACAAAGGATGTCAGTACTTGATATGACCTTCTGACCGAGTGCGCAGGCTCACCGGGCGTGGGTAGGGAACTTGTAGTATGTCGCGATTCTACGTTGCTGGGCCAACTTTGTGCCAGTGTATCTTTGGATTGGGTAGAGTGAGGACTGTGTAAGTGATGTTGTTCGAAAACTACAGAACTACGCTACAGTTAATATTGGACAAAAGCAATCAATATAAAACTGCACTTTAGTCATTTGAACTGTCAATTAATTGTTGAATATTCACAATAAATAATCGCTAAAACGTCCTATGTTTGCTTCATTCATTCTACAATCCAACATCAGACCCGAGTATTCATCTCAAAGCTACGGTTTACGTCCTCGAAACAACTTGTCATTTTTAGCTGTTTTTATGGGAAACAGATAAAGCAGGCGTGTCCAACATTTTGCCTTGGCCGCATTGAATGAATAGGAATTGTCTTGTCACCGTAAGATATAATACAGTTCATGTACATATATATAACAAAATGTCTCTTTGAGTTTATTTAACTTCAGGGCTATCTTAATACATTGTATGTTATTAATATAGCGAACACGTACATTCACTACGTTAAAAACGTTGTTATAAAATGTGCTAAACTTATTAAATTATTATTAAAAGAAATCTGTTAATGGGAACAGTATTTTCTATAACTCTTTACTGCTTTTATTGGAAACCTCTAAAGCAGAGATGTCCATCCTTTTGGTTTGCATGGTCTACATTGAGTGAAGAGGAACTGTCTTAAGCCGTATATAAAATATAGTATAGAATATAAAATATAGCCTTCTATATTTTATATTCATACAAGTAACAAAATTTATTTTATATTCTTTTAGTTTCTGAAGCTCCGTAGACATATTGCTTTTCCAAACCTTTTACAAACTCCTACATAACAATAATTATTCACCCTTTTCAGTTTCTTGTTTTGATTTAAACGTCCCCAGGTGCATACATCACCAGAAACTGAAAATTATTTTTTGTTAACTCTTCATAAAAGAATGTATGTAAAAATTTTTCTACAAATAGATTTTTCAAACTGTATACTTCTTTCTCAGATAATAATATATTTTTAATGATTCAATTCAATAAGTAATCAGCTTCTTTGAAATGCTTTGTTTTATCTCTATTCTAACTGTATTTGTGTCTTTTTTCTTGCATTTTTTGTTTCTGTAATTGGATATTTTTCAGTAGAGAAACAGCAATTAAATAATAAATAAATAACATTTAAAAAGAAGGCAACATAAATATAAAACTAGTTGAATATTTGACTTTGTTTTTGTGAAATTAAAACATCAATACCTCTGGTTCGATAGAAGTGGGTCGAAAGTCTTAGTAAGTTCTCAAGGTGCTTACCAAAGAATTTTGTTCTTTATGGTACTTTATCCATGAAAATAGTTAACAAATGTACGTACTGCCTAAAAGCGATGACACGAATAGGGCGTGATTGTGAAGCAAAGGATATTTTTTCTGGGAAGATAGGTTTTCAAAGGTTTTCAGTCTCTTTTTATATACCTTCCAAAATAAACACCGATCATTATTATGTTATATTAATCTATTAAATGTGACTCAAATATATACACGATATTTTAATTTAAAAGCAATATTTTCTAATTATTAATTAATAATTATAATTATAATAATAAGGTGTATAGATTTTGAGTGCAATCGACGCAGCGGTGTCCCAAATCTATGAGGAAAATTTTCATTCATTCCTTTTAGTAGTTTTTGAGATACAGTCCTTTATTTAAAAGTGCATCTTTTTACTTGCTTTGGGGCTGTCCGTTTCTAAAATGGAATTTCGAATTTTTCGGAGAAAACTTTATACTTGAGATCGTCTTAACTTGGATACACAGAATATGCTAAAGATCGGTAAAATGTCTCATGGACATAAATAGCAAAGCTGTGATTTTCTACGAGTGATATCACTCCTCACTGCTACCTCATAAGGGTGACTACAATAAATACTTTTAGCTTTTTGTCTACTTGGCTATTATTTGTTATGGAATCTAGTTAATAATTTAAAATAATTTCAATCCGGACATATTTGTAATCAATTCTGTTTCATTGAAATAGGCACTTTAAATAAAAGCAATAAATTTGCAATATTATTAATTTACACATTTTCAGGTGCTTTTTGCGATTTCAACAAAATATACTTTTGAATCTGTATATTTAATTCTTAATTTGGATTAGTTCATTAAAAAAACTCATCAAGGGCTGGGATATTTTGAGGGGGAGAGCCTGAAGAGGCTCGAATTCTTCCAGAAATAATATTGGAATTCTCAGCTATCAAAAATACACACAAGCTAGTTATATCTGATAAAATTGAAGTTTCGAACGTCACAGGGAAAATACGTATGTCTGAATTGTCTGAAAATAGTCGAAAATATCAATGCTCATTTAATATGACAGCATTTGGGGAACCGGGATAAAGAAGACTGGGCCATCTAAAATTATTTTCTGAATGCATGCTTGATGAAGGATGTTTTTCAAGAAAATCAAATATTTATGGGGGAAAAGAGGGGAGTTACTTGCTGATTTTTACACGTGGCCTGCTCATGCCTCCGAAACGGCCCTGCGGACATTTTAATTTATTTAATTGTAGTTTCTCTTCAAAAAAATCCAATTACAAAGAACACAAATATGATTCAAAAATATAAGAAAAAAGACAAACACGAATATAGTTTTAAAATAGAGAAAACAACCCGAAGGTTTTGAAATTTTTTAATAAATAGAAAACGAGGTAGGTAGTTGATATAAAGTTGCACTAGAGCAACACATCGGGTTATTGGCGACGGTCTGGGATCCATTCAGAAGGGAAAGGGCCGAGGACAACACCTCGCCATTTTGAACCAATGTCAGATGACGAGGTCAACACCCCTGTGAGATGGTACCCCACTCTCCAAACTTTCACACCAAGCAAATGTTTATAACAAAGTGTCATAAATCGTTTCAAAAAGATTTTAAAAAAGCCGATTTTGAGAAGAGTAGGAAATTACTTTTTTCGTAAATCAAGCAAAATTGTACCTCTTTTACCAAACCTGCAACAAATATAATATACTTTTCGGTGTGCCGCACAACACGCCAACATGAGAACATTTGAGGTCCCACCAGACTTAACGTATACCAGCCCCCACCTACACGACGGTCAGTGGTTGGGTCGAATTTCGAACTGCAACGCTCTGGTTGCTACTCTTCCAACCGGGCTACCGCGGCCCTAGAAAACGAGGAATGATTAAAAGCAATCAATGTGAGAAGTCTCCAAACACTGCTTGCGTCGCTTTTCTGTGAAAAACTACAGCTACCTATTACAAACATTAAAGTTAAATTCGACTCATTTAGAACTATGAATAATTAGAAATTAATTAGCAACTGCACTCACCACTTTTACACCCCAAAAAAACCAAGACAGTAATTACTTTTTTATTAACGAAGAGGTTGAATAAGAGAAATGAGTTCTTCCACAATTATATACCGATGTTTCTTCTTAATGCATTTTTTCAGAGTAGTCGCCTTCAACAATTTCTGCACCAGGCTTTACATGGATCATGCGAAGAACCTAGAATTACAGACCCTGCCACTCCACTGTTGCCTAACAAACGTATAATTTGGTCCAATATTTCAGTGGGGGCTACAGTCTTCCACTGATTCCACGGTGTCAATTATAGTTCTGCGACACCCGTTCCAAATGACGATGTGGGGACGTCAGACAAATCGGTGGCAATTACGTATCTGTAATTATCTGTTTGACAGTAGAATGAATCGGTTTCACTTATCAGTGTCACTTCGGTATTGGCCGATATGTCGAGGTGTCACGATACATAGAAAAAGAAGCGAGGTTTTCATTTAAGGGGCACCACGTTTGCTGTGGCTGTTACATCTATCAACGGCTTGGTTGGGGAGGATGTTTACGCGCGATTGGGCTGGTGTGTTTTCAAGGGTTTGAGACTCACCACTTCTGTTCCTTTCGATGCAGTTC
Source organism: Meta bourneti (assembly GCA_933210815.1). Lineage (NCBI taxonomy): Eukaryota > Metazoa > Arthropoda > Arachnida > Araneae > Tetragnathidae > Meta > Meta bourneti. The sequence continues at coordinate 59,554,694 of OW119926.1, forward strand.
ATTGTCTAGTTGGTTCGCATAGAAAAAATTTACATTTTTGACATGAATACGTCCATAAAATCAAACCAATGCTAGGTGGCCAGTACGAAAAGTTGAGAGGTGAAAAAATGGGCATTGAGTTCGGCCCTATAAATTCTATATCCTCAACACGAACGAAACCAACTTCGATAGCTGATGGAACAGACTTGTTAGTGACCTTGAGTTTGCGAGCCGCGATAAGCGGTATGGGAGGGACGTTTGGGGAACTTTCCGCTGCGTCAAGCAAACTTCAAATCGGTTTAACTTGTGACTGAAAAGCGTTACGACGTCGAAATTGGTCTAAAAAAATTAGAAGTGGAATCGAATAGTGTTGGCTGTGAAGCTTTGAATCGGAGCTGAAAAATTGAAAAAAATTCACAATGTTGGCATATGCTCATCGAAAAGACAATCAGAAATACATTGAATGTAGTCTACGTCAGCTTTCAATAAACACTGAATTGACTACTGATTTGTTCTTTCATTTGCTACACCCACTTGTGCTTGTTGCTATACGCTAAAAGACGGATTCACGTAAAACCCTGCTGGCGTGCTCCGACATATCCTACTCTATTTTTCGCAATAAAGTATGGAAATTTATAAAGTGTTGAAGTAGGTGTCCACAATGGCAGGTTGATGCAACAGAGAAATTAAACGTTCATCCACTTGAATACTTCAATTTTGTTGATTTGCTAAAAAATCTACACCACCTCTTATAAAATGTTAGATTTATGGACCATGTTAACTTGAGGTATACTACATTGCAGTGCAAAACTCAAGGAACAGTAAAATTTTCAGCTGCTACTTTTTCAGTGAAGTGATCTCGATGGGGGAAATAATACGAAGGGTACGTTGAGAGTTACCGCACCGATGAGTAAAAACAAAACCTTTACAAGCAAACAATAAAAAGTATTTGAATGGAAGTGTTAACGGTGAAAACTTAAAAAGAGAGAGGATGTGGACCTTTGAAGATTGCATGGCCACCTCCAACACTGATACAGGCTTTGCACCACGTTTGCATACAGAGAATGAGGTTGGGGATGAGTTTTTACTATAGTAGAACCTCTTCCTATGTCATAGCCTCTGTCGTCCCGATTCCAAAATTTGAATATGCTCCAGATTTATACTTAATATCTTTTTTTATGCAAATTGCCAGAGGCTGTTTTGTTTAATTTTGAGGTTTAAAACTAATGGTGTTCCTTAAGTTTTACACATCAGTAGTTTGAGTCCAGCGATATCTTTTCGCTGTCGTTAGAAGATTGACCATAAGAAAGGGAAATATAAATCATATCAGAAGGAACACCCTCCCCAGCGGTGGGGTGAAATTCCACCCTTTTCCGGAATACAGCGCCAAGATGGACAGTGGAGTGTGAATGTTAGATTGTCAAAAGTAAGGGGTATTGACACAAAGTAACTAGTGTCAGGAATTCGCGTAAAAAACTGAGGTTCGTTTCCATCAATTTGCATCCTCGATCCTAAACCTATAAGGAGGGTGGCCTGTGGAAACTCCAGAACGAAATCTACAGCGTTCTCTATCATCAAAAAAATATGTGCAAAAATCTAACACGTACAAATCGAAGTTTAATTTTTTTTTAATATTCATAAAAATCCTATCTTACTCTTAAAGGGAGGAGCACTATTAACCCCCTCCAAGTGGTTTCGATGAGATAGCTCGTCCATCAAGATATGACGAATTTTACTACTGACGAGATATCTCGTCATGAAGTTATTGTCTTTTTTATGATGACATTATTAAGATCTGGTCAGTTTTCTTCTAATGACGAGATATCTCGTCCATCAAGATCTGGCTAGTTTTGGTAATGATGAGGTACCTTGTCGAGATCATCACCAGGAGGTGTATTAGCTCGTGGAATGCAGCTAAGTGAAAATCTCCTAACTTCGTGTGTGGTTGAGAAATTTCCTATTGTATCGAATGAGAACTGTCCTGGGCAATGATTTCTCACCAACCGCTAGCTTTCTAATCTGACTCTCCAAAGCATAGAGCTATTTTTTTAAATTTTATTATCCATCCATATTATTTACTTCATTCATGCGGTGCTGATGGCAAATGAAATAAAAAGATGAGTCTATGATTTGGCGATTCAAGATTGGCAAGCTAGTGGTTGGTGAGAAATCATTACCAAGGACAATTCTCAATTAATGCAATAGGAAATTTCTCAACCACTCACGAAGCCAAGTGATTTTCTACTCTCTGCGTTCCAAGAGCTAGTGGGTAAAATTATGAGAACAGCTACCAGGTCAAATTTGGTGGATACCCTCTTTGGCTCTGCTTTCTTTCAAGATTTCTGAACAGAAAAAAAAGAACCGAGAAGAATAGCATGGAGTAAGATCGGGAGAACAAAGTGGATGCCAGGCCTGTGTAATGACGTCTTTAATAAGAAACTACTATATGAAATGAAAAAGAAATTTCACAACCTCAAATAACTACATCGTAGTACCTTTTCAACCACTTCCAAAGAAAATTTCTGTAAAATAGGTCAAAGATCCAGAAGGGAATATGAGTTCGAAGGGAAAAATATATATAGTTGAAAAATATGTTTTTATTTATAAGTATATAGACCATCTTTATTAATAAGCATTAAAAATATGATCTAAAACTTAAGGTAGATAGGTAGGTAATTAACGTCACATTGGAGCAACACCACAAGCTATTGGGGAACGATCTGGGATCAATCCCCAAAGGGAAAGATCCGAGGACAATATCACTTAATTTTGAACCTGTCAGATGAACTAAAACTAAAAATACTGTTAAAACCAGTTTTGGAAATAATCTAAAACTTAATGAAATAAAACAAGACACCGAGTCATTTGAAAATGAAATATTCACTCAAATGTGCCGATACGGCATGCAAATCACTCTTTTAAAACAATTACTTGACCAAATTACTTTTCTACCACTTCAGCTCATTCGAAAGAACGCAATGGATCTCTAAAACACCCGAAATGTCTTCTTTCAGACTTAAGTCACTTTCAGTTTCTATCTCTTAACAAAGAAAAACATTCTTTACATTGTTCTTTCATTTTAAGGGAATTTGCTCTCCTTATTTTAATACGCGGAGCTCTATCCGAACTCGAGTTATTTTTCTTGTTTAATACACTTAAGTAAGACAGAGAAAAAGAAAGCGGAAAAGTTATTTTAACTTGATATGAAAGGGCAAGTAGTTATGAAAAATGGAGGCGTCCGGCATATTTGCTTCTTTTATTCTCTAACTCGTATTTTTGTTTCTCTATTTTTAAAAGAACGTTTTATTCCTTTTCTTAGGTATTTATTTATACGGAAGCGAGTTTATTTATTATGCTTAATGTTTTTGGATGCTGATGAATTTACCCTGAAATCTAAGTGCGCTGTTAGTTTAGTAAAAATGTTTTTATAGGAATAAAATGGAATTCCAAATGATAGTTTGCATCTGTTGTTCATGAAATCCGTCATAAAACTATTTGAAACAGAATAGTTAATGGAAATTTAGAAAGAATTGTAATCATAATGCAGGAAAGGAAGACATTAGTGTTTAACTTAATGTCTGTTAATGTTTAAAACAGATTGTTTTCGTTGATATAGGATATTTTGAGATATTAAATTGCAAATAGTGTATATGAAGTATAATTTATTTTTCAATAAAGCATGGATATCAATCAATCCCTATTCAAACCAAATTGTATTGTTTTGATGAATTAAATGTTTATATTGATAATTATTTTTTATTTATAGATTTCTAATATTTTTATCACTGATTATGTCGCATATCATTTCTTATAATAATTATAATTTTAAATAGTCTTAGTTTAAACCTCTGGATTATCTATATGTTTTGTATGTCTTTCTTTAAATTCGCGTAAAACCAACATTTTTTTACATAATAGCACAGCATCGGATAATTTTGATCTGTGGAATTCATTGTAAAATAAGAACTGCTTACCTTCGATAGATTAGTGATGATGGAGTAGTGATAAATGAAGTGGTAGATGAGTGATGTAGTGAATAGTGATACTTTCACACTTCCATGAGAATGATCTCTGAAAAAATTTCTCAGAATTATGTACAATTATGAGAGAAAATGGTAATAGTAGCTATATTTAATTGAAGTAGGTAGGTAGGCAATTTGGGTCTTATGGAGCAAGGTCCAAAAACGGAAAAGTACTATTCGAAAAGGGACATAAAGTAACTTAATTGATTTCTGCAAAACCAGCTTTATATCTGAAAGTGTAACTTCCACAATTAAGTGTTACAAATGTGGTTATCCATAAAGTACTCTTCAGATTAAAATTTCGTTTTCATCCTTCCTGATAAGTGGCAATGAATATACTCAGTAAGAATTTTTCGAGCTTACTTATAATTAGAGTTTTAGGACAATAAATGAGTGGATGAGGATCAGAGTGGTTCGTGTTGCATTTCAACAGTTCTTGAGAAACCTAAAAGCAGTTACTTCACTGTCTTTTTGGATTTAAACTTTAACTAAGCGATCAGTTTAAATAAAATAATATCAGAAACTATCATACAGCTGGGACACTGGATGGTTTATGCTCTTATGATGGCCCATAGGTTTCATAAAATATGTGATTTTGTGACGTGGACAATATTATGACATCTGAGGGGTTCTCAACTTTCTATGAACATCATGGCAGAAGCGGTGTCAATCTGGACACTCCGTGTCACTTTTTTTCTGTTTTTCCGAAGGTCAAGTGAACCCCTACTTCTGATTTTGCTTTATTTAGATTTTATATGTTAAATTCGCCCCATGGTCTATGTTTCCCACAGTTGTATGCAGCAAAATCATCCCAGATAGCAAATTTCATAACTTATGGACATAAGATTCCCTATTTTTTCACTAATAAAGAAATAACTTCAAATAAACATTCTGAAAGGTATACGATAAAGCAAACTCCTTATTGTGAGACAATACTGTTATTTATATTTTCAAAAATAATTTTCAATTGTTACAAATATTGCTCAGAGCTCAAGTGTACTCCACCGTAATAGTTTACTATATGCATTAATTGTATAAAATGATCTTCATTTAGTAGCAATGCACAATTTATCACACTAATTTATTAAAATAAACTTAACATGCAAAGTAAAAACTAAAAATTATTTTCAAAATTTTCGTACAACTGACCAATCCAGGGAATTCAATTTACAAAACAAATGTCCCGTCCACACATTTCTGCGTGGATTTGAATTTTTCAGTCTTTGATCATTAATCTAAATACTATTTCGACGTAGAAATAAATTTCAGACATTACAGTATCGTCAACCAAAAAGAGCTTTAAAATTCCGAAAAAATCAATTTTCATGTTGCTCTATAAAACTAAAATATTTTTATTTAACGTATAAATAATTGAAAATAAAGATATAATCTTAATATTCTCTTAATATTCGAGTTTAGTGCTCGTATTGTTCATTTACATTTTCTAAAATCATTTTAAATTGTTGCAGATGTTGCCCCAGATACACTTATTACTTTTTAAAGACTTATGTAAGTTTTAATTTAGATAAAACATCACTACTTATAAAAGGAACCTAGTGTATAAATTATCATTTAAGCATCGTTCACAATTTTTGCATTACAAACAAATATGCGGAATTAAATTTACAAAAATTAATCTTCTATACATTACAAATATTATTTTCAATCAGCGGCATTAGATGAAAAGGTTTAAAATTCCAGAAAGCACTCAAGTGTCACTAAGCTTTATAAATATAATATTAAAATATATTTCAATTACTTACAAATTGCAAATAAAGAATATAAAATTTATAAAAGGTGCAAACTCTTATGATGCTGGTTCTGTTCCTTACATTTTCTAAATTCCTTTTGAATTGTTAACGATAGAGAATCCTAGATTGCCCAGAACAACCTATTCTAAAACATTTATGTAGGTTATTAAACTAATATAGAACTCACAATTTATCACTAATTTAACAAAATGCCAGCTAATAATCACATTTCTAATTTCTACACAATGGACAAATCAGTAGAATTAAATTCACACACAAAAAAGCATCTCAATATATTTCAGCATGAAATATGGTTGTCATTCTCTGATTATTAGAGGTTTAAATACTCTTTCGACGTAAAAATAAATTATAGACATTATCAGCAACATTAGAGAAAAGAGGATTTAAAGTTCCAGAAAGCACTCGAATGGCACGGAGTTTTAAAAAACCAGTAATAAAATATATTTTGATTAAAATGCATATGTAATTTCTAATAACGAATATAAAATGTGTACAAGGTTCAAACGTTTATTCAACGCTTATACATTTTTTAAAATCCTTTTAAGTTGCTGCAGACGTTGCCTCAGAGCCTATTTTTAAATATTTATGTAAGTTATTAAACTGGCATAGAACTCACAATTTATCACGAATTTATTAAAGAAAACCTAGACTAATAAGGGCTAGCTAAGAATCATGTTCCTAATTTCCAAGTAACGGACAAATCCTTGGAATTAAATTCACAAAAAACACCTCTCAACATATTTCAGCATGAAATATGATTTTCAATTTCTGATTATTAACAGACTAAATACTCTCTCAACGTAGAAATAAATTCCAGCGACATCAACAAGAAAAAGGGCTTTAAAATTCCGCAACTCCGTTATAGCATGAGAGCGAACTAACTTCAATCTACACGAGCTATAAGCAGAAGAGAGCCAAAAGCGTCCGCCAAAATATAGCCATAACGACAAAATTTGATTAATGCCTTTCCAACAACAACAGAACAATAGGCGGAGCCCCTCAACTTAAAGGGGCTCCGGGGAGGGGCGCAAAATGGCGGGCCCCGAAAGATTAATTCTGTGCATTTACCACCTGGTCTGTTCAACTCAGTTGATCAATCACTTAAGGTTTGCTTTCCCTCCCTACCTGCCAGCCTCCTTGAAAGTTTCCTTTCCCGCGAATACCTTCCGCGAAATCTCTTTACGTGGAAGGAGGGTGTGTGGGTTCCAGACAGCGATAGTTATCACCAAAAAATTAATTAAATCGCCAGCCGTTAATTACTTTCGGGGGGTTCTAAAACTCCATGGCTTTTCTATCACCCTCTAAGTCTTTCCTCGATAATGAATTAATTTATTTTGGCGTCGCCGAAAAATTAACAGCCTCGAAATTTCCTGCTTGGGGTTAAAATAGCTTAGGGGCGAAGCAAAAATTTCCGCGTTTTGTCTCCCCTGTGCCCTGTTATTAACTAACGCGGTTAGGGGCATTAGGTAGGATTAGGGTTGCTTTTTTAAGCGGACTATCTGTCAATGTGTAGCCCTTAAAGTTGGGGTGCAGCTTTTTAAAGCTTTGTGTAGAGATTTATCAAGGGTATTTAAATTAAAACACAATGTTCATGGTGGAATTGTAAAAGTGAAATAACGAGTTCCGAGAAGCCATATAAAAAGGGAAATAATTATGCTTGGAATCAAACCAGTTAATGAATAGATGTCTCGTTACTTACGAATCCATCTAGGACAGAACTAATAATTAGTTTACATCAATAGATATTTCAGTATGTAGTATTTAAATTATAATTCTTATAAATATCTTGAATGGTTTTTTCGATCTTGCAATACATTTTAGTTTTTACGCGTTAAGCTCATTTAAAGAGTTGGTTGGGTTGGGTTTTATGGCGAATTGACCAATTTGGTCGAGCTGCGACAACGTCAAGTAAATAGACATACACACAAGGAAATTTTTATCTGACAGAAAAAATTCAGCCTGGGAGGAATCGAATCTGAGTCACCTACTATTTGCAACTTTTGTAATGCGAGCATCGTAGCAATGCAATTATTTTCATTCATTAAAAATCATTAAAAAATTATACGATTTTGAACTGAATATCTATAACATTTTGATTTCTGTGACTATGACTTGCACCTGTTCTTTCTGTGACTAGTTTTTGAGGAAATGTGCAAGAAAACAGTTAACAAATAGTAAACGAATAACTTTAAGCAGCTTCAAATATGGTAAAGATGGAGTCCAGATAAGTCGAATTAACGTTACACTAGAGCAGCACAACGGGCTATTGCGGATCCGGGATCAATCCCGAAGGGAAAGATCCGAAAGAAGGACGGATAAAGCTTAGCCAAAATGTCTCAGTAAAGTATGTTATGTCAAGAAAGTCCAATGAAAACCATCTGTAAATATCTTTTTTAACAGTGTTTCAAATTAGGTCACATTGCTTTTGCATGAGACGGCATTCTGTGCATGAAGGAAAGCAGTCAAAATCAGAGACAACTTTAGATCAAAATGCATCGTATGTTTGAAAATATACTCAGTACATGTTTGATTTCCCAATGATTATTATCTTATGAGCCCTTTAGGGTGCAAAATGTGCACCCCTAAGTTTTTGGTATTATTCGCTGGCATACTTTATAGCCCATTGTACCGCATTTAGTGATGTTTATGTTTTATAATAACAAAATATAATTATCAATGTGTCAGCTGAAGTTCTCCATTACGACTAACATCTATAGTAAGGTCCAAAAGTTACCGTCCTATAGATGTTAGAACGAGAATTGACAGGTCTACTTCCGTCAACACCCACCCTATATTTTGTTGCTCTGCAATTACAAATTTTCGGTTCTAGCTTCAGTAACACTACGGCTATCATCGCAGATTAGAAGTGATGTTGCCCAATATTTTAAAATGTTTAAACGTGAGTATAGCGCGGTCAATACGTTTTCAACATTTTTAAATTCAAAATTGAAGTCGGATTTGCGTGGGAAACATTTTACAAGCGATGACGAAGTCATTTTTGCAGTTTTAGAACATTTAAAAAAACTCAGATTAGTTGTAGTGGTATGGAGAAATTAACCCTCCTGGTGGTTGTCTCGACGAGGTATCTCGTCATTAGCAAAACTGATCAGATCTTGATGAACAAGATATCTCGTCATTAGAAGAAAAATGACCAGATCTTGATCTCATCATCATAAAAAGTTGGCAATAACTTGATGTCGAGATAACACGTCATTAACAAAAGTGGTCAGTTTTTGATGGACGAGATATCTCGTCGAAACCACTCGGGGGTTAATTTGTAGTTATAAAAATGCCTTGATATAAAGGGTGATTATTGAAAAATAGAAATTATTGTTTAATTTTATTACCTCTTTAATGCCATTGGGCCTTAAGCGAATGGGCTTTACTACATGTGCATTTTTATTTCTTTTCACTAATTCTAGTAATTTCAACAAAAATATTTGCTTTTCAAATAAAATAGTTTTCAAAAAGTTTTATTATTACTTTTGAACTTATTTCGACTGAATGAGTGTTTGTAAATTTCTTTTCTCTTATAAACTATTTCTCAATTACTTTATAAAGAAATCTTATAGCTTAAAGGAGTGGTTCACCAACGAAATAATGCAAAGCTAGGTTATAAGAAATATTCTCTCATGATCTTAGCTTTGGTTTCAAGATTATCCAATTGTCTAAATTTCCATCCTAACGTCCCATTACGCTACGAGCAAAAATTTCAATTACGAGCCCAAACCTCGCCGAGGCACTTCTGGAAGTTAAATCCAATAAACTGTAGTCACACATTATTTGCTATAATGGATAGGGTCATGCCACTAGACGTGACCATTCATCGCAACCAACACTGCCCAGTAGGACATCCAAAGAAATGATCTCAAATGTAGTTAGAGCTCCACGGTTTTGACACCAGCAAGAACCGTGAAGTGTACCACCTACGGCCCCAGAAAAGACAGGCGCAAATATCTTTATAATGCAAAGCTCGGCATAAAGCAACAGCAACAAGAACCATGAAGACTGTCAGTCAATTTCTACAGCCTCGGCTCGCCCATCCACATATATCTATCTATATATGTGCCTACATAGGGGAAAACAACCAATTTCCCCCTTCTCTTGACAGTACTTGCTGTAAGGAGTTAATTGCCTTTACAAACTGCACAAGAGAGGCTAGGTGAATATAGGTGAAGCAGCTCGTATGGAGGGGAAATCGAGTTTGGGAATCCCTTTAGCAACGCCCCCTGGTGGCTGAGCTGCCAATTTTATCACTTGCAACGTCTCACGTCTTGATTAAAAGAAAGTTAAAGGTTAAAACCGTGACACTGATTTGGTTTGGCGAGGAATCTGCCTTGGCGATGGGATCTGTGGTATTTTCCTTGTATTTTTTCTTTTCCCCATTCAGCGAATTTGAGGGATTTGTGTAATTAAAAGCAGTGAGTTTAAGGGATTTGGTAATTAAAAGAAGTGATTCTGCTTTTTGATTTGGATTCCTCATTCAAGTGAAACTTTAACACTCTTCTATAGATTCTCCTTGCGAAAGAAGAATCATACCATTCAAGGGAATTACAACTGAATAGTTTAGCATAAAACGGTACCAAGGACGGATCATTTAAATACTTTTTATGTAATACCAGTGAATTGAACTTATTTCATTTGAATTTTCAACCATTTTCAATTGTCTGCAAGACTACTTTAATTGTTTTAAGCGGTTTGGTTTCCTGCCAAGAAACTATTGACAATCTGAATGTTTTCTTATTGCAAAATGATAGTAATTCACACCTTCGTATGTATTCTTAGTTTATCTTTGACGTTCTGTTCGTTTTTGTCATGGCGATTACATTGAGGAATAAATTATTGTGCTGAAAGGCCGAAGATTTTAAGCAAGTTACTCTTATTTTTGCAGAAACCAAAAAATAATAAAAAAATTATAAGCTCCCAATAAACAAATTTATTTAATGGTAACCTATTTATTCGTAATTTTTAATCTTGGAAGATAAATACAGGCATTATTCAGCTAATTAAGTAAAAGCCTCATTCATATAAACGATATTTCATCATTTCATAGCGGATTATTTCTATCGTTATTAAGAGATTTCTGATAGGGAAAAAGAATATTTTTACTAATTTAATATGAGATTTAAAATCAATTATAGATCAAGAGAGAGAAAGAGAGAGAAAGATTGTGTTCTTCATTTTAAAAATATGTCATGATTTTGAAACTACTTTATAAACGATTTTAAAAATGATTGCGGTATCAAATATAAGCAAACAAAATAAATTAAGAATGAGTAATATACAAAAACACACACAAAAACGCATAAATACATGTAACATTACATAAATATACGTATATACGTAACCTTCATTTTAGTTTAAAGCTGCCTAGTCTGTCTACTATGAGAACTGATCCAGATACCAAGTCTGGATGGTGGCGGTTGCTAAAGAAACAGGACTCGTTTATTTTGAGTAGGGGTGACTCATGGGGATGGCTAAATTTTATTTTGTTTTTCATGAATGTTGACGAAGAAAGAGGTAGTTTACTAGATCAGATATTCTAGGAAAAATAAGTAAAAATCTTAACAAATATATTTCTAATTTGTCACCAAGTGCGCCAATGTGACAAATTTGAATACATTTCTTCACGCATCCTCAATGAAAATAGAGTAAAGTAGGTTTCTACAGAAACAGACAGAGGCAGAATCTGTGTCCGTAGCAGTTCTCGTGGTAGACAAACAGTACCTAGTACAAGTGGGTGTGATGTTTGTCTGCCAGGGTTCGAATTCAGGCTTGTAAACGCATGGCTGTTTGCGATCAGCCCTAATGAGAACAACGGTAGCTTGTCCTCTGAGTGCTCCCTCACATTTCGTCCCTTGTAGTTTCAAATGTCGAATAAGACAGTGATCGGGCATTAAAAAAATATTTTTTGTTTAGAAAACTTCCAATATTTTGTAAAATGTAATTTTAAAAACAAACGTTCTTTACCAAAATGTCAGAGAAAGTTCGCCAAGAAAGTCCGAAATTCCATCGCCAAACAGGCCCCAAAACGAACTCGTTGCCCGTGGTAACCTTGTAACTCAACGTTATATCCGCCTCGGCACTTGGAGAGAGGTGCAAATGACTTTTCGAAACAGTTTATTGTTCAGGAGACGCAAGAAGGGAGGGATGGAATTCATCTTTCCATCACTCTCCTCCCTACATCGCCAGCCATTTATTTATTTATTTTTTTCAATTATAAAATCTTGTTGAGCAAGCTTTCCTAACTGCTCATTTATCAACATCAATATCAGAAGATATTTATTTACATGGGTGTCGCCGCTGAATTCCTTTATTTATTGTTTTATTAAGCATTCGCGGTCGCTCTCTCTCTCTCTCTCTCTGTAGATTAATGAAAGGTTTATTTCCCGATAAAGAGCGTTCATTGACGATTGTTTGTAGGTTTGGTGACTTGGAAAGTACGTCCGAAACATTAACTACTCTCAAATGAGGTTGTGTAACACTTTTGCCCCACTTTGATACTTGCCACAGGTTGATGGTTACTGCGATTTGAGAGCAAAAATATGGTTGTTTTGATAACTTAGATGGATTTTGAGATTTCTGTCTCAGGTATATCCTTCGTTGCGTGTGTGACGTAGATAATTGAAATTTAAAACGGAACGCATTGCTTTAAATGCATTACATAACTTCTTAGATAGGGTCTGGATCATATACTATTGGGGGGTTATGGGCGTATGCATTTGGATAATGAAACATTTCAGAAGCACAAATTTTGCTCAGTTCAACTATTTGTACCATATTTAGGTCCTGAAACATTTGATCCCCAAACTCTTTTAACCTTCTTAATGATTTTAAGCAATTGAGAGCAATAATAGTGGGTTTTTTTTAAATTCTTATATCCCCTTAACCCTGCATAAAGCACGCCCGAGTACAGTCCGGAGAGATTTCTGTGTGGCGGCCAGTAGGACCTATAAATCTCGAGGAGCGTAATGTTCAATGGTCCGGGCGAAATGTCCGAAGTTTCGGCTTTGCCTTTGGCAGTGTGAGTTAGTATTTCAGAGCTGTATTCGAAATGAATTTTCCGAGCTCTGCTCGGACGTGAGGCTGCAATTTTTATTGCCTAAGGACTGAATGTGCGCCTAAGCAAAAGACGTGAAATAAAGATAGACTGAGCATTGCTACTGAGAGGAGTTTCAAAAAATGTGACCAACATGTTGACTAGCAGCCATTTAACTGTTCTGTGAAAAATTGACTTCTTTGGCCTATTTGGCATTTTATCGCCTCGTTTGGCGATAGAATATCTCGCTGAGTGCGCATTTCTAGTGGTTACAAAAATAATGAAATCATCGGAATTTACTATGTCGCGTGGATCAATCAGTGGTGAATTAATGAATAGTCGTCTTCTCCCGTCCATTAGACTAATCAGATGATGAATGTTCATTTCCTCCTGGCAGACGAAAGTAGTCTGTCATATTACTACAAGTTTTGATCACATGATCCTAAGCACATAAAAAGTTACCATTGCTTACTCTACATTTATATCACTTTTATGACTTAAGCAAAATGAGAGCACTTGATTTAATCCTCCAAGTGGTTTTGATGAGATATCTCGTCCATTAGGTTCTGGCCATTTTTGCCGTTGAGACAAAACCGCCCTATTTCTCCAAGAGGGAATGAAGATACAAAGAGGAGAAACGAATTGTCCTTTGGCCAGAAGTGGTGTGGTAGGTTTTTGCATCATAAGGTGGCCACTGTAGGGCAGTTTTCGAAGCAAAGATTAACCACCAGGAGGGGTAAAGGATGGAAACAAGGAATGACAGAATGAATCAAACATTTTACTGACACTTTGGAAGCTTTTTGCCAAAAATAAACAAGTAGGGCACTACATTCTTTGCTAGTCCCCGCATGTCAACCCCCGAAGATTGCTAAGCAATCTTCATTATTTCACTGAAACCATGCTCGCTCGCAATGCACCCCATTACCAAAAAATTTAACAATTTAAAAATTAAAAAAATTTATAAAAATTTAACAAAACCAAAAATTTAACAAATTTAACATAAAATTTAACAATTTTTTGTAAAATGAAAGTACCAATTTAAAGCTAATGATTTAATAAGTGTAGAAAGAAAACTATTCATTTCACATTTAGACTATTGGGTTCAAGCTTTTAGGTCATTTCCCATTTAGGGAAAGCTATCGAGTTGGGAAGAGACATTTTATCAAGATCTCAGGAACCTATGGTAATAAAAGTCGCGGAAACGTTCCGTTTCTCAACAAATTGCTAAAAAATTTGTATCGTTTAGTTTAAATTTTCCAATAATCTAAATCGGATGCATAGAAACATCAGAACAATCCAATTATTTTGGTAGTATTCTCAGTTTTTAAAGCCCGACCACTGATCTCTCCCGCATTACAAGGGGTGAACTAGATACTACTTGTGAGGAAGTACCCCAATAGATAGCCTTAAACAAGGACATTCACCAATATCCAAGCTCTTGCAAACCTTGATTCGAATCCGAAACTTACTGGGTGGCAGACAAACGCTGCCCACTAGTCCAGATAGGCGTCTAGAAGTATTCCCACCATGAGAGTATTTTGTGTAATTTTAGAAAAATGTTTTTTTAGCAGCAAGGTACACAAGTTCACGCATGTTTCGGTATTGACATCTCCATTATTGTGCTGGATTGGCCCCATTAAAAAAAATTCACAAATTTTATTCTTTCTTTTCACCTTTTACATCTATGATCTAAAGATCTGTTTGTTTCCTAAGGATAGCTTAAGCCTGTATTTTGTAATGAATGTAATATTTGACAGCTTAAATTCTTTTGTAAAATATATTGTAAGTCGCTCATTACTTTTGTTTTGATTTAAATCCAGAAAAAAGGCCATTTTTCGGCAGCAGATTTGAATTCACTGTGAAATAATATAATGGTTAACTCAGGGTTGCCAAACAAATATAAATGAGGTATCTTTTTCTCGCCACTAAGATAGGTACTTTGCTTTTCATATCAGGTTTGGTTAACTTGAGTAAATAGTTTGAAAGCAATTAATGTAAGTAGTTTATTGCTAGTGGGATAGTAAACTCGCCGTTTTTCTAGTTATAAATTAATCCAATCTTTTTAATAAACGGATCAAGTTTCATAGTCCTTTGATTATCCAAGTGATGCAAAAGGATTGAGTCGCAAAAAATATTTTTTACAACATCCAACCTTACAAAAATTTCTTCACTGAATTTAAAATGAAACGAGGCTATAAAAATATAGAGTTTAGAGTCCATCTGAGGGTGGTGTTTCAGTTTTTATAGGAGTAAAAATAAAAACCTAACGTGCATATAAAAAACATAGTATCGACCTATTTTATCCTAAAATCCATCCTTGTTCTTAAAGTTAAAGCTAAATCTGCACCACGCATTTTCCCGACCTCAAAGAAGAAAGATCACCCTAAAACGGACGTATTTTTAAATGTATATAATAAAAACAACGCTATTTTATGAGCTGCGTTATTTTCCTATATCCGCGATTATTTATGTATATATTCTAATACTAAAACTGAGCTGAATACTATTTCCATTTTTTGTCTATATGATATTCGGAGATGTTTTTGATTTTTGTTTACTATTAGTTTGATGTCAAAGGACGTGTGAAGGTCTCAACATTACACAAAGAACGCAAAAATTTTAAACTTTTCTTTCCATGGATATTCACAGGTAGTCTTTTAATTATGGAATTTCAGTAAAAATTGCATTGGTTCAAAAAACCTCCGGTTGGAAACCCTCCCGATTAGCAACCAGAGGGTTTTGAGTTCGAAATTCGATCTAACCATAGACCGTCGTGTACGCTAGGGGCTAGCGCACGTTAACACTTGAGACCACTGTTGTGTTCTCAAGTGTCCTCAAGTTGGCGTGGTGCGGAAGTTTGGAGAGTGGGATGCCATCTCAGGTGTTAACCTCGTCATCTGACCGTGGTTTAAAATTACGTGGATCTCTTCGGATCTTTCCCTTCGAGATTGATCCCGGACATTGGCTAGTAGCCCGTTGTGTTGCTCCAGTGTGACATTAATTCAACTACCTACCTTTTTGAAACAGAAAAAGTTGGTGATCTCAATTAACGTTTGGTAAACACAAAATTAAAAACGATGTTTCTTGAAATTTGAAAGAATTTTTATCATACTATGTAATTTTAAACAGCGGATAAAGTTTTTCCTTTTTTGTTTATAAACCAACAACGAAATAAGCGTTACCAAGCAAGCCAATTTGTACGTATGTTGTTTACAAAAAGATGGAAATAAAGTGGAAAAGCAAAGTGTATACAACCTTCAGAAATTCAAAATATTGTTGTGAACAACAACTTAGAATTTAATAGAGAATCTTAAGAACTGACTGGGTATGGTGGTGAAAGCTTCCTTATAAAATAGAAACCGGATTTCGTGGCAAAAGTACTCTAATATATTTTAAAATCCTCCCAAACATGTTTTCTGCATCCAAATAACAGTAAATGCCATCTAAATCACGTACTTTCACAACGAAAACCAACTGGATTAAAGCTGAAAATCTAAATAAATATGTATTTTCTTTGTAACCAAATAGTCAAGAAACGACAAACATGGCGATTCACTCTAACTCAGCTTTTAGAAGCTCAATATTCCAATGGAATTGACTACATAATGCAAAGCCATAAGAAGCAGTATAGTATTGCTTTTGCAATCTATAGTAATATTTATGCACTTAGCTTTATCGCTTCATAGCTTTCAATACTCCTCTCGGTATCTGCGTCCCGCCTAAAGCCGCAACTCATGTATGGAGGAATGAATTTTTATTTCAGAAAGCCTGTATATGTATAAATGCATAAAACAGATATACCGTGGTCGCATGTCGAGTTTTAACATAGCCGTAGAAGATAGAAATTCGCAAACATCTTTCAGGCCCGATCCTTAAAATACAAATGGTGCATTAAAACTTTTTTTTTCCTCTTTGTTCCCTACTCTTTTCTGAACCCTCAGGAAAAATAGGGTGGCTGTATGGATATATACACATTTACGTAACATTCGAAAATTCTTTCAGCGAAGAAAATGTTTTCTCCCCCTCTTTGACTGTTCCCCCTCGCCATCTTTCTTTTGCGTTCTTTTTTACGTACACATCCATAATTTTTAAAAGATAAAATAGTTCCATTTTGCTCTTTCACTGAAGGTTGAATGATGGAATTTCGAATAGAATACTCGTATCGTGTGGAATAATACTCTAGTGTTTTGTAGCGTTGTAGGGGTTTTAATTGTGTTCTTTAGAGTTGTTGAAATGAAATTCAAAAGAAAGAATTATCTCCATTAATGTCAATAATTGGAAACAATTTCTATTTTAAATCAAGTATAATTAAACTAATCGCCAAAATTGATAAATCTAGCACGTTTGGGCGAAACGGTATAAGTCAAAAATTGTTCAAATTAAGATAAGTAAACGAGTACATGTAAAAAAATGTCTTTCGTTTGGTCAAATTCGAAGAAGTCAACTATGAATAAAAGCAGAGATATAAATGATGGTTGAAATGGTTAAGTTGTTTTAGAATGGATATGTAAAAAATACATTAAAAAGCTGTCTCCCGAAAATTTTGATTTTTTTTTATCTTTACCGTTTTGCCCTAACTCGCTAGAAGTATATATATTTATTTCACTAGCGTACGTGGCACAGAAATCGACGTTATTTGTTTATTGTTGAATGGCAAGAACGGATATAAAATCGCCCATTGTGGAATTCATTCGTCAATTTTACCGCTTAGTTTAAATATGCTTGATTTCTGCTATGAAATTGTATAATATTTGCTATGAGTACACGGAAGAGCTTGCCACTCTAATCAATTTCTTCACCAGATTGAGTGCAGGAAGCAATGAAAAATCTGGAATCAGCGCAGTAAAGAAAATATGAGCGAAAATAGGTTTATAGCGCCAAAAAATGCAGAATCTCCTTTGAACAACTGAATGGGATGAAATTGAAGGAGACGTTTAGATCTGACTGTGGTAAGATGATTGAGGTCAATTTTTTGTCTTGTATTTTGTTGGAAATAAGAATTAACACCAGTAAAAGTGAACGAAATGCTGTTAGATATTTTTGGATAATTTTATTTCATTTAAAAGTATGAAATCCATTTATGGAATATGGATACGATATTAATTGTAAGTAGATTAAAATAAGTAATGACATTTCGCCGTCAATAAATGGAAGCAATTAAGAAAGTTTAGGGCAGGGCACCTCGTGCTTTCCATAGAAAATTATGTTAAACTGCAAGTTAAGTAAAATCGATGGTAAATCCTTTAAAAGTTATAGTAAATGTGGTTTGATGTTTGAAAACAATAATTCCTTCTGATTAGACACCCAAATCTTTTTTGTCAATTGTGTTTAGAATAAGTGCTTTGCTAAGACTTTTCAGCTCTCATTCTAGAGACTTTGTCATATGCTTACAAACATAATTCATTGGCGAACAAATAAAAAAAGCGATTATAACCATATTCGCAATGTATCGGATTTTGTGTTATGCTAATGGATTATATTTGGTTACTTGTATAACTATAATGGTTCGATATTTATTAATGTTAAATGTATAAAAATATGAAAATGCTATTTGCTTGATGTCTTAAAAATGATCTTATGTAAAATGAATTCGTAAAATATATGAAAATCAAATAAATTATTTAAGAAAAGAATTTCGATGAGTAAAATCAATTTTAAGGGGTATGTGCATATTTAACTTTTTTAGTTTTTATAACTTCCGTGGTGAGCAAATTGTTTTTATCTTCATTTTCAGATCGTAGATTTTAATTCTTCAAATAATGTGGATTTAAGAAAGTACTTTATTGCTTTACTTATTAAATAAATATTGTGTGAGAGAGAAAGTTTCCTATGATATTTTTAGAGGTAAATTTAATACATATTTTCAATAAAAAATACTTCACTTGAACATGGGTAGTCGATATGTTTGTACGAAACTGTGGACTGTTTGATAAAACTTCCCCGTTAAAGTTTACAGCTATAGTTTATTTTAAACATTCAGTGTTTAGAACTCTCTAAATAACAAATAAATGACTAAATGGCTTCATAACTGGATAAGAGGAACACCAGTGTAAACAAAATCAGTTTTCCAATTTTAAGCGAAAATATGTACAAATAAATCTATCGTATAATTAAAACACATGGCTGGAAATGTTTTATGAATATATATAAGATATACATGACACACATACATATATATTTGGGCATCAATTGGAAATTTTAAATGCAGATCTCTCACTTTTTTGTGTTTAATTCAGTTAAACTATTGAAATTCTAAGAACATAAAAGATAATCAATGCTACTATTTTTTGTATTGTTATTATAAAAATTTTATTTGAATTTCTTTATTCAACTATCAAAACAATTTTTACTTAACATTGTAGTTTTAAAATGTTACGAAACAAAAAAAAACGCAATCAATTTAATAAAAACTCCAAATGAAAAGTTTATTGATCAGCCTTAAAATACAAATTGCTGAATTATATACATTTTAAGTTCAATTTTTATACTTAAAAATTAACATGATTGAATATTAAAAAAAATATATTTGTTTCCTTTTTATCTTTACTTTAAATAAAAACTTTTGCAATATGAGGAAAAATTTTTAAAACTCATTTGTCTGGCCTCCCAAAAGCCACAAAATTTGCCCTACCCGGTTTTCATTAAAAATAAATTATTAACACACATTTCTTAGACAGTTTTCAATTACAACACCACCATCGTCCCTTTCATACACACCCGAGATACTTATAAATAAATCACACTTCATAAAAAATATAAACGCTTTATATTTTTTGCACGGGGGGGGACGTAATTTATAATGTATTGAAAATAAATGCAAACGCGTGTACCATAATGCATACAATATGCACATAACCTCCCTGAACTGTCCCCACACAAAAAAGGGGGTGTTGGAACTAAATAAACAAACAAAAACCCAACAGAAAGGGGGGACTGTCGCAGTCAAAATAGCCCGTCGGCAAAATTTTATTCATGACTTCGGCAAAGGGACGCAGCGCGGGGTCAAATACGTCATTTGTCGCAAGCGATGCGATCACAATGGAAGGGGGCGACGGTATTAAGTGTCGGGGGGGCTTTAACGAGATTTCGGAACCGGGACCGCAAAAGTAATGCGCGCCATGCATAAAACAAAAGTCGTGTGTCATCCTTCGCGCTGTCTAGTCCGCGGTAAATCCCGGTGTTGGCAATGGGGGATTTTCACTTCCCACTTGATTTGAGGCTGTTACGTCGCGATCGGGTGGCGAAAGAAAGGAAATGCTACGTGATTGCTGTGGGCTCAAGGAATAGATCGATGCGGAATGGCTGTGGATACTCTACGCTTGTTTCAAATAATTAAATAGTAAGATAGGGGACTGATTGTATTGAAACAGGAAGAAATGTTACTTTTAAATACATCTATATGTGAAACGATACTAAAATTAAACACCTAAAATGTAATTTTCACCTCAGATAAATCCCTTAATGTTTTAGAATAGCTCAACTTCCTTTCTTTGTCTCGCTGCAACAGACATCTGGAGGCATGAGCCCAGTTCTTGCTTTCAACACTTTCATACTTTTTGAACTTCCCACATCGCTAGCCATGCCTTCAAACAGCCGATAGGGGCCGCCGTGGTTCATCGGGTTAGACCTCTGCTCTAGTAACCTGTGAGTTATAGGTGGCGCAGGTTCGATTCCGGTCAGGTTCAGTTCCTCCATGGGTGCATTCCTCTCATCTGTGTCAGTAAAGCTTCCATTGTATGAGTATGTCCATTACTTGATGTTGTCTATCTTGTGGTTGGCCAAATATTGAACCTTAAAACCTAAAACCAACCAAACAGCCTCTCGCTCAAGTTGTTTACTTCTTCGTTTTCTGTCACCTGGTGCATTCCACCACAACGTACCTGCATTGTCTTCGGATCTTTCCCTTCAGAATTGATCCCGGACCGTTGTTAATAGTCAGGGTGTTACTTCAGTGCCACGCAAGTTCAACTATATTATTTGTGAACACATTTGCAAAAAGATCGAAACTAAATCTTTCAAATGTTTCACAATTTATACCATTTCATCGTCCTTCAAAGTGTCTTTTAAAAAATATTTTCGAGCAGTTTAGTTTTGATACTCTGCAATAAAAATTATTTTATACTGGTATTAAGATATGGGTGTTACTTTAAATTATTGGTGAAACTGATCAAAAGTTGAGAACTAAACCGTAGAAATGAAATAAATCTTACACAATTTAAAACACTTCACCATCTGTTAGGCACACCAGTGTCATTCTTGAGCCCCACCGCTTGAAAATCGCTGCCCTAAAAAATTCATTTTTAACTACTCATTCTTTCAAGAGCCCCTTAGAAGAACGATAGCAAAGCGGTTCGAACACCATACACTTAACACAGATCTCCTCTATGAATTCTGATATGTTTACTCGTGTTCCAAATCTAATTTAATAGTCTTTGTTTTCCTGTAATTTTCTCTCTTTCTCTGCAACCTGTAAAATTAAACCATTTTCAACACTACCCCCAATGGAACCTACATCGAATAATTGAAACAATCACTTTTGCCACTCCTGTCGTTTTGATTTCTGTTATTATGACATGAAGTTAAACCTTGATTATCTTCGATAATGTGGACCGAGGCCACATTATAACGGGAAACTCGGATAAAACAGACGTAGTAACACAAAACATCCTATACGAAATACAAAAGGAATATGTACTGTACTACATGATACTACTAGTACTGCTACTACTGAAAGATTTAAAAAGCAAGGATTAAAATAATCCAAACTTTAATTTGTGACAGCGTATGCATATATTGAGATAATTTTACAATAAATCTTGACCTTAGCTATGTATCTTTAAAAACTATTTTAAAAACGTGCTTAACGGTCTGTTTCAGTTTGGAAAGAACAGTCTGTTTGTCTTTGCTCTTTCTTTCCTCTTTTGACAATGAGCACACCTGTGATCGAAGCTTTATTAAAAGCTTAAAACAAACTCAGTACCGAATTTGGCTTAGATAATACGAACACTCGGTTAATCGGTTCTTCTGTATATAAATTTATCAAGCTTACATAGCACAGAAATCGACATTATTTGTTGAAGGCAACAGAGGATATACATAAATAATGCAAAGCAAACGCTACGGGATTCATTCGGTAACTATGCCGCTTAGTTTGAATATGCTTGATTTGAGCAACAGAATTGTATTGTATATTACTAAAACTACACGGAAGAGCTCACCACTCTAATATAATTGGTTAGCAGTCTGATACATAAGGTAATGAGAAATCTGAAGATAGAAATCAAACAAAAGCAAATGCGAAAATAAGTTTTGACGTCAAAAAAAATACTGAATAACCTTGTACAAGTGAATGGATTGCAGTAGGAAGGGATCCCATTCACTTATACATGCCAGACATTCAGAAGCTAAGTGCTTTAAAGTAGCGTAGGAGTGCATTTTTTACTTACACTTATTGAAAACAAGAATTAGAAGCAGGTAAGTACACAAAAGGCTACTTTATATTTTTGAGGATTTTATTAGGTGGTATAAATGTACATTCGATTATTGTATTCATTATAAATGGATTTAAAGAAGGTATCAAATATGAGTAATGACACTACATTTCGATATAATAGGTTTCTGACAATAGATTTCTAATAATAGATTTCTGACAATAGATTTCTAATAATAGATATAAGTAATTAAGAAACTTTAACACATATGATATGCATGAATCTGCAAGTTTTTTGTATTTCAAGTGAACTTTTAATGATTGAAAACATCAAAATCACTGCTTCTGCAGAACTGGTTAGCCGTAGCATTCATTGATTTTTGAGGGTTTTGAGTCTTACATGAAGGTGGATCACACTCAAGTAAGTCTCATACTTTGGCAATTCAATGGTGGTGTGTTTGTGTATACAAGTTATAGTGCGTGCCTCGTCAGTGTATAATTTCAGTACTGATTAACCATTTTTGCTTTCGGTTATTTCCATCCTTACTCCTTTTATCCTTTAACTTTAAACGTAAAGTGTACATATTTGTGCTCAATTCAATTTCAAATTATATAAAAACTTATTTCGCAGAATAATAATGGTAACTACAGTACACAATTTGAATATATATAATTTTAATTGTTTAATTTTAACCTACTCATTTATAATTTTAAAGTTTTACTTTGGTCCTACTTATTCATGTTTATTTCTTTTATTCCAAACTAAAAATTGTTAACTTTTACGACCATTTGACCTTTTTATTTTAAAAGAAAAATTATAAAGTTCTCTGAGGAATGCGTTTTAGTGAAATTATTAAAGCAAATTCAAGATTTAATTCTAATTAACTAATTTTCCTAACTTTAATTTGGTTGTATAAGTTTTAGCGTTACTGTTGAAAGACGATTCAATAGATTTGAACACTATTGACAATGCATGCAATGTGTGTGTGTTTCTCATAGTACTCTAGCAATTTACACTGCTGGCCACCGTAAATGCAACACCCTGAAGGAAGCATGCAAATAATATGAAATTTACAACATGCATTAGCGGAGGTGAGATATGCAAATGATTAGAATTTCAGCGCAGACGCACATCACGCGCGCCTGTGGCGCCACTTCAAAGCGCTATTTAAGGCTTGGAGATTTCGACGATTTCAAGTACGGCAATTGTGTTTTTCTTGTGGTTTTTTCAAAAAAAACGATCAATTATGCCTCGTAGAAAACAGCGATCATCTTTTGATCAAGTATCCGAGTTCGACAGAGGAAGGATAGTGGCCTACCGAGATTGTGGATTATCTTTCAGGGAAATCGGTAGTCGTGTTGGACGAAACCAAACAACTGTAATGCGGATATGTGATCGTTGGATGCAGGAGGGTACGACGGACCGACGTGTTCGATCGCATCCACCTCAGTGCACCACTTCACGTGATGACAGGCATATTGTGCGTATGGCAGTGATGGATCGCTCAGCCACATCACGAACCATAGCACAGCACATTCAGTCTGCACCGCATCATCCAGTGTCTGCGCGTACCATTCGACGCCGTTTACAGCAGAGTGGTCTGTACGCAAGACGTTCATTGCTGCGTCTACCCTTGACGCAGAACCACAGACGTTTCCGCCGCCAATGGTGCGATGAAAGAAGGATGTGAACGGCAGAATGGAATGAAATTGTCTTTACTGACGAATCACGCTTCTGTCTGCAAGACCACGATGGTCGGATTCGAGTCTGGAGACACCGTGGAGAGAGGATGCTGAACAGCTGCGTTATGCACCGCCACACTGGTCCTGCACCGGGTATTATGGTATGGGGCGGTATTGGATATCACTCTCGCACTCCTCTAGTACGCATTGCCGGTACTTTAAACAACCAGCGCTACATCTCCGAGGTGTTGGAGCCAGTTGTCCTTCCTTACCTTCAGGGCTTGCCCACAGCCATATTTCAACAGGATAATGCGCGACCACACGTGGCACGCATTGTCCAAGGGTTCTTCGTCAATCGCCAGATTGAATTGCTTCCTTGGCCAGCTCGCTCTCCGGATCTTTCGCCGATAGAAAACATGTGGTCCATGGTTGCTCAACGATTGACCCAGAATACATCCCCAGCTGCCACACCAGATCAACTTTGGCAACGTGTGGAAGCTGCTTGGTCTGCTGTACCCCAAGAACACATCCAAAGTCTCTTTGAATCAATGCCGAGGCGTGTGGCAGCGGTGATCTCCAACAATGGCGGCTACTCTGGCTACTGATTTTGGCAGGAACCACACTTCACAGAAGTCTATAAATTTAATCATTTGATACTTGGTCAACATGTTATCTACAAAATAAATTTTGTTGTGATATCTCTTGTCTTTCTTGGTGTTGCAATTTGGGTGGCCAGCAGTGTATAACGAAATTTGACACTATTATATTAAATATCTACATTTGAAGCTATCTGTATAGTCATCTTTCTTTTCAATCCTTTCCAACTCAAACCAGATTTACATGAAATTTTTAACAACTTCAATACGCCAGATGCAGTTAGGTTGTGTTTTGTTATTTTCTGAAAAAAATATTTGCAATTAGGCTATTGAGCACTTTTTCGGCATGCTACTTCCTGGTTTGTTAAAAATATCAAGTCAGAGATAAAAGATATGCTAGGTTTGGAAGATTAATTATACCAGATGAATCATTAAATTCTAATCGGACAAAACTAAAGCAATCTCTGAACAAGAAAACACTTAATATGTTTGATAAACTAATCCGTTTAAATCTTATTCCAAGGCTAGTATTTGCTATATCACTTTATTTTGCTTTTTATTTCGACTATGAGGGAAAACGATTAATCATCTACTAAAAGTAAAACTTCAGAAGCGACACTCAATTTCTATGCTTAATTACTATGTAAATGAGTAAAATTTTATTTCTGTCCATTCGGGGATCATTCAGAGTGGTCCCCGGGCACCCCTAAAATGTTCCTGCCTATATAAAAATAGCAGTTAAAATTTGCTTAACTCTAAATTTTCCAAGCGGGCAAAATAACCCGTATTAAAAATTTTGACTTAAAATTACTTTTTAAGTTTAATCGCTTTTCCTCAATTGATTTTACGACTTTTCCTGAAATGTTCATAAAATTAATTAAGTAGTATATATTTCTGTCCATCCCTCCCTGCATCCGACATACATGTGAAGTATACCTATTTTTACAGTGATGGGTCATTTGACTGGTTTAATAATTTATGTGTTTTTATAACATTGTCAACTCTAAAACCATTTCTCATTACACTGCTAAGCAAAATAATAATTTCACACACCATTGCAAAGAAAAGGGGGCTAATATGGCACTGTCAGATGACGAGAACACCTGAGCTGGCACCCCACTCTCCAAACTTCTACACTACGCCAACTGAGAGGACATTTGAGACCACTACAGATTTAATGTGCTCGCAACCCTCCGGTTGCTAATCCGTTACTGGGTTCCGGGAGTCCGAAATTTATATCATATACGTATGTTGTCAAAATGTGCAGTTGACCTTAGAAAAAGTAAATCTCTATTTGAACTGAAATCTTTAGCATTAGTTTGGACTTCGGAGATTATGTAAAGTATTTTTATGAATGAATTGTTTTGAAAGACACATAATATAACCTAAATCATCGGCCTTAGAGTAGAAACTAATAAACTGACACTTTTCCGAAATGCGTTTCCGACACTAAATGTTTAATTTTATGGTGGTGAGAAATTGTCTTATTGTAATCTGTTTGAACGAAAATATAACATTATCAAAATGCTTATAATTTTTATTTTTGACATAAAATTTAATAGTCTGTAAACGACTGTACTATAAAATATGATTTTTGTTAATGACTTTTTATCTTAGCCGACGATATGTAGCATTCGGTAGGTGATTAATGCAAAAAAAATTTATTTATATTTTTTTGCACGATAACTCGTTATCAATGCAAAAATATTTCCACTTCAATTTTTTGAAGCAGCAATCTGACTGATATTTCACCAAAGCACAATTGTCCTCTTATAAATTTCATTCCAATATTGATAGCAAATTATTTTGTTTAGAATTGGGTAATTTATGTCAGAATATTACATCTCACCCACCAACTGGAAAACGAAAGGCTATTTTGGTACTTCATTTACTTGAACTAATTTCTTACAAGTTCCTTCAATTCAAGCAAAACAAATCTTCTGTTACTTTTTCTTAGCTTAGAAGCTATGCCAAGTTCACTAGTCCGAATTAGCTCAAAAAGTCCAACACTAGATCAGGATTTTCATAGATCCTATACTGCCAGACCAACGCAGTCCAGATGACTTAGGAAGGCGTGTTCAGTGTTACATTCTAGGCTAGTTAGAAAAGCCTTATTATCCTGAACGAAGGATATAGATCAGGTGTGTCTAGAAAGGACAGTTTGATATTTCCAATCACCTGGGTATTTTAGCAAGGCTCCAAGATGGTCTCTATGATACCAAATACCAAATATGAGTGGTCTGGGGGCAGAAAGTAATACTTGTTACATGGATGTTTTAGGGAATTGGTGTTCGTTTCCAACTATATGGATTCTTATACATCCTTAATCCCAAATGGTGTTTAATTGTTTATTTATGAACATATAAATCTTAATTATTTTTCAATGCCTGACCACTGACCTCTTCGACTTTCGGCACTAAAAGGGCGAAGTGGTGGCTATTTGCAAGGAAGCACCGGGTGGGTAAGCCACTGTTGCTCCTTCGAGGGAAATTACCTACATTAATATATTCTTACAAACCGAGATTCGAATATA
Source organism: Meta bourneti (assembly GCA_933210815.1). Lineage (NCBI taxonomy): Eukaryota > Metazoa > Arthropoda > Arachnida > Araneae > Tetragnathidae > Meta > Meta bourneti. The sequence continues at coordinate 59,581,748 of OW119926.1, forward strand.
GTACCTACTGGATGGCAGACAAAATGCTATCACCACTAAACCAGGTAGGCGGCTTAAAACTTTACAGTTTATTTATCGATTTTGTAGTTAAACTTTTATCAAAATTGCCAGTTGTACAAAAAATTTAGTCATGTCGTTAACCATATTTAGTCACTTGCAATGAAAAAGCCTGTTTTCAAGCCTGGTGGTTACAAATAAGAATTTTTGTAGTCACCAGGCTTTTGTAGCCACCAAGTTGGGTTCAAGAAACAAAACCAAAGTTACAATTGTGTAGACCTCTAGAACAGAAAGGTTAAACTCTGTACTACATTGCGATCTCTGACATAATCTCAACAAAGACATTCGAAATATATCTCTTCGTATCGTCTCTGGGGGATTGAAACGAAGTGAAAAGGCCACCCATCCCAAAGTCGGGTAGAAAAACCGAGCTTTAAGTCGGCGTAACAAGAGCCCGCTTAAGACGCGTCGCTTGACGTTCCGAATCGATGTTGGCTGCTATTCGGAAGAGGGAATTAATACGTCAGATCTGGGGGAGGGTCTCTTTGCTAAGCCCCCGGAATCCGTCGCTCCCCGAGGAGGCTTCTTCGCCACCTTGCGCAACGATAGGTGGGGTTACTGTAGCAAGAAGACCGCCAATTCTTACGCGGCACTGACTCAGTGGCAAATAAATCGAAGCATAATCGAGCAAGAGCAAAGTAAATACTTGCAAATAATATTGTCGAGCAGAAATAATTACAAAATTTGAATTACGAAAATTAAAGATTTATTTGTAAAAAAGAGAGAGCATGACAGAAGTGGAATGATAAATAATTAATAACCAACTTTACAGAGTAATAAACATCGTTTGATGTTTTATGATTTCTTACAAGACGCTTCTTGAAAGGTGTGCGATGCCATAAAAAATGCCATACTTAAAGTGTATAAGTTTTAATGAAAAAATAATTATTGAAAAATATTGTCTACCATTTGACTAATGGCGTTTTTGAACCTGGAACTCTTTTTGTTTTCTTTCAATTATTTATCGTTTGCACAATTTCACACATTCTTTCCATATTTTTCTTCCTGTCCTTGTATGAATTCACACATTTTAAACCATTTCCTAGCTTATTACTTGTCTCAATTGTGTTGATTTCAAAGTGGTTTTAAGTGTATAAAATATTCACAGAACATAGAGATAAAAAAACTCATCTAAATAATATACTAAAAGTTTAACAACAGATCAATTTAGAAAACTCTTAATTTCGTTGTATTTAATCATAATGAAAATAAAAATTAATAACTTTTGATCACTAAGGAAACAATTAAAAAGACCTAACTATATTAAAGCATGTGATGAAACTAGCAATCATAAAATAATATTATCAATTAACAATCGATGCGGTATCGATAACAGTAATAACATTGATTAAAAGTAATTGTCACATTTCATGTTTTTGTTTCGAATATCAGTAGATTTCTTCGAATTTGAGGTACCAACGAGGACATTTGTCAACGGAATAAGGCAACTTAAGAATGCCAGTCGATTGTCTTTTCCTTGGTGAAAAGTTGATGAAAAAATAAAAAATTACTTAAAGCTTTTTTAAAAGTACATCGTTTGCAAAAATGGAAAATTATAAAATATTTTCTTGACATGCAAACGGGTATGGAAAGTGTAATGATGTCACCTGGAAATAATTCTTACAAAATTTTATACATTCAGACAAAATGGGAGGTGAAAATCGCCTTCCAAATAGTATCAATTGTAATCCTAAAGCTATATTAAAAGTCAAAAACTATCTTAGTATGTAATATTTAGCCATGTTAGAAAAATAAATCTTTCAATTCATGATTAGACAGTTTTCTCTTTCCATCTCATTTACAAATGTGACAACTATTTCAGAACAAAATTAACTTGTTAAATGTGACCACGAAATTATATTAATTTGATCATAAATCAATTTTGATCAAAATTTTATCATAAAACTTCACACGATAATTACAATAGTAACAGAACAATAGTATGATTATAGCAGCAATTAAAAATACTACTGCAAAGTATTATCATTTCTGTTCCCCTCCCAAAAAAAGAAGCATACTAATAATGAGATTTTGCAGGTGATTTTGAGGATAGTTTTTTATAATACTTATGATTATGGAATTGTTTCGTTGTTTTGTGCATTAAACTGTTTATCCATTATATGCTTTTGTGTCTGAAAATTCATTCTAAATATGAATTTCCAAACAATAAACCAGAAACTAGCTTCAAGTAATTAATTTAGCTTTATGTTCACAGTAACGAAACTTAATTTATTTTCCCAAATGATTATATTAATTTTCAGTTCAGACTTAGTAGATTTTTTTTTAAATATTAACTTCATTTATTACATTTCACTTTACTTCTACTTCGACGAGTATTTTATTCCATACTAATATGTACAAATTAACAATATCAGAAAGTCTTCAAAATCTAAAATATTCAGTGGTTAATATATTGTTTTTGAAATTTTTAAAATGTTTTAACTTTTCAGAATATTATAATCTGTTAGAATGAGTTTGGTAAAAAAAATTAGCTTTCCTTATGAATATCTAAATCTTAAAAAGCTCCTTTAAAATATGCTAAATGAATGAGTTTGAATTGTTAAAAAATAATTTTAACGAAACAGTAGCTCTTAACGATTCCTTTACAAACGTTAAAAAGTTTCATCCCTTTAAAAGTGATTAAACTTTTGATCTCGCAATGTTAATGCGATAATTGTTTACAAAATATGAAACAAGTAAATAAAAATATGAAAAATTTGACTTCACATTTATTTATGAAATTTTAGTTTTATACCAGTCAACCTTTTCCAAAAAGAACTATTTCATAAACATTTTTCTTCAATTGCTTATTGCATCTAGATTACATGAAGAATTTATTCAGAATAGATCTTGTAATGTTAATTTGATTATTATTTTAAATCTTCAGCCTTTGTTATTTGAAAAAAGAAAATAATCAAATGTAATTGTCCTCTTGATGACTTCCTTTTCCTTGAAGTTGCAAAAACAATCTTTGGAATTTTCTTTTTGAATTGAAGTTTGAATTTTTTTAACTGTACTTTTAAACACCATCATTTTATTTTAATTTAAAATGACTTCTGAAAACTAGTTTAAATTTTCACTTCCCGCCAAGAAAGCGATTTTCTGCCAAATGTTGTATTTAGTTGCTGGGCTTCAGAGTAAACATGAAAAATGCGCTACAACACATTTCTTGATCCTCTCAAATTATCCAGGAGGAAAACGGTGGGATTATTCAATTACATTATCCGCCATTGAGGATCAACTGTTTCACCTCCGTCTAGTAGTCGCTTTTATTTATTTTCCTGCCATTTTGACTTCCTTCTGTGGTAGCATGTTTTTTTGAAGTGTTACGTATTCTGCAACGGTTCTACAACATCAAGTGAGGAATTTGAAATCAGAAGTTTGAAGTTAGTCCTTTTCTTTCTAGCTTTGTTTAACGTCTGAATGTAATCTTCGAAACTTGAGTGTATAGGGATGGTTCGCACATTCTGTTATTTCATTTTTGAAGTTTTCAGTTTTGGGAAGTAAAGACGATTACTTTGCAGGAAATATGTATGAAAATAAAATTTTGCTTCTATTATCGTTTGAATTGAGAAATCCTCGATACCAATGATATGGGATTGCCTATTAAAAGTGATGATTGCGTGTCTTGATGAAGCAGCTTGAATTCTCGCACACAATGTCATCTTACTAAAGGTCCTGTTTTCTCCAGATACAATATATAGTCTTGCGTCTAACTATGGTTCTGCAGAAAGGTTCGAGTTGGGAGAATCATTTTCAAAAATTAGTAAGTGCCGTAGTAAGCATTTTTTTGACTTGGGTGGACATCGGCCATCCTAGACATTTTTCATATGACATCATCCAAGATGGAGGCCGCTCCACCACTAAACAGTTCATATCTCTGATAATAATTGACTAATTTTCATGAAACTCTTCACAAATGCTTTCTATGTTCTTATTAAACATTTTTAACTTCTTTAACCCTCTCGCTGCGCATCCCGCGATTTCCGCGGGCAACGTAGAAGTAGCAAAATTTGCGCATCCCGCGATTTCCGCGGGGATGCATTTTTGCCTTCTATTTAACTGTGCAACCTGCTCTTTCCCCATTCATGGTTTCATTTTGGCTTTTCTGTGATGTTTAATTGTTTATTCAAATCTGGGTTAACAGATGACTTTAGATGTCCACATTTCTGCGAAATATACAAGCATTTTTTGCAGCATTTTGCGCGCTCTTTTCAAAGCTCAAAGATGTCTGGCAGGAAGCGTTTCGCGAGTGATAGAACCTACATTCCTGACAATATTTCCGACACTGATAGCAGTTCTGACTGATATCAAGTATATTGAAGATAGTTATAGCGAAACTGATGAGAATTTCTCGGATTCCTCTTCGAATAGTGATTTCCAATAATTCTTCATTTCTAATAAATGTTTTGTAAGTATTTTGCATATTTTCATTAGTATATACGTTTTACCTTTGTATTTCATAAAATAAATCATAATTTAACCAAGATTAATTTTCAAAATTTTGCTTTTATATGATTATTCTTCAATTTCAATATTCCGACAACCTTTTTTTATGATCTAATTCTATATTGAAAAAAAAATTCTTTTACAAACATTTTTGTATATTTTAACTCTAAAATATATGTAGATTTGAAATATGTAATAAAAAAATACGCAATTTTTGAACCTATTTTGATAAAAAAAATTACGCAACGAGAGGGTTAATAATTAGTAACTTGTAGAAATTAACCCTCTGAGGGTTTTCCACGCATGCATCCGTTCTCATCTGCATGATTTCTAAACAGTTTTCAGTTTTTACCATTTATTGGGCCATGACCAATAGAAACTTTTCTTGGATTCTTTCAAGTAAAAGATGTGATTTCGTTAGCCATTGTGTATGATGTGTGGTAAGAGCTACTACATTATTCAGAAATTTCATGACGCTCAGAGGGTAAATGTTTGAGGTAACACTTTCATGTTCCGAACTCGAGATGTCAACGATTTCATGTATCGATTAACATAAGTGTAAAAATAATTTAAAGTTTGGAGGGGAATCAAAATGACAAAATAAAATGTAAGTCCTTTAAAAATATTTTAATAAAATTACATTACTCTTGGGGTAGTTTTTAATGATCAGGATAAAAGAATGAAAAATAAGTTCTCTGTTATACGTGGCAGGCAGTGCTGATCATGGTTGAGTTAACCCTCTCTGCGTAATTTTTTTATCAAAATAGGTTCAAAAATTGCGTATTTTTTTTATTACATATTTCAAATCTACATATATTTTAGAGTTAAAATATACAATAATTTTTTGTAAAAGAGTTTTTTTCAATATAGAATTAGATCATAAAAAAAGGTTGTCGGAATATTGAAATTGAAGAATAATCATATAAAAGCAAAATTTTGAAAATTAATCTTGGTTAAATTATGATTTATTTTATGAAATACAAAGGTAAAACGTATATACTAATGAAAATATGCAAAATACTTACAAAACATTTATTAGAAATGAAGAAATATTAGAAATCACTATCCGCAGAGGAATCCGAGAAATTCTCATCAGTTTCGCTATAACTATCTTCAATATACTTGATATCAGAGTCAGAACTGCTATCAGTGTCGGAAATATTGTCAGGAATGTAGGTTCTATCACTCGCGAAACGCTTCCTGCCAGACATCTTTGAGCTTTGAAAAGAGCGCGCAAAATGCTGCAAAAATGCTTGTATATTTCGCAGAAATGTGGACATCTAAAGCCATCTGTTAACCCAGATTTGAATAAACAATTAAACATCACAGAAAAGCCAAAATGAAACCATGAATGTGGAAAGAGCGGGTTGCACAGTTAAATAGACGGCAAAAATGCATCCCTGCGGAAATCATGGGCTGCGCTAATTTTGCTACTTCTACGTTCCCCGCGGAAATCGCGGGATGCGCAGCGAGAGGGTTAAATGCTCAATGTGTGCAAGAAGCATTGATCTAGAAAAATGAATACAGTGCGGCTCCCACGAGAAGGCGATCGACCTTGGGTCAGTTGGTGTCCAAATAGGCATTAAAGATTGTCTCGTATAAGTGCTGCTATACGCAGAAATCAAAGAAACATGTGCGGCCATCGCCATTGATGATGTATCCCTAGCCAACTTAGGAATCAAACGATAAACCCTGTGCCAGAATCAACGATGACTGACGATTCATTCAGGGACGGCTTTGCAAATTGTGATATTTTTAGTTAATTTCATTGAAAGTTAATACCATCTCATCTCAATCTGACTTTTCTTCAATTATTGCTTTTATCCTGATCTTAAAAAATATCCAGAGAGAAATGTACTTTTACAAAAATATTTCTGATTGATTAAAAATGGATATTTAAAATACTCAATTTTACACGACTTGCATTTTGTAGTGGAACACGAAAAGCCCAAACGAAAAACTCATTGATCATAAAAGCATAATTTTGCAATTCGGTCCTGCAACGCCAGAATTAATGTTTTATTTTATAAATTAGATTTAGAATTCCGTGTCTATGTATTTGAGTTAAGACAGAAATGTTGCGGTCATATTTGAGCATTTCTAAGTTTGTGTAAATTTGTGTTCTTTTGTAAATAATTCATTATTGTCTATCAATATTTTTCAAATGCCTTTTTTCGAATTTTTCTATTTCAGAATATTTTCAAGAAGTCGAAATTCGACACGCTTGCTCATGTCATTCGTTTTTCAGAATTCTACATTTTCCAATGACCAAAATTTCGTTTTTATATTTATGTGTTCCAGTACTTTCCATAATAAAGATATACACAGCTAAATTTTAATGTATTATTTTTATTTTCTGCAAAATATCATAGTCATGGGTAATTTCTGGGTGGTATATGTATATTTCGACCAACTTTCCTTGAGTCTTTGGGGTTAAATACATTATGGTTTGTAGAATTCTGTTTCATAAAAATAAGTGGAACCTTTTTAAGTGAGGTGAGTAACTTATTTTAAAATGACCGGTAAAGTTAAAATAAAGTTATTCTAAAATAAGATAGGTTACGCTAAATCAAAACGGGTAGCCATACGTTGTAGTTCAGAGATTTTTCTAATTTTTTTTAGATTTTCATTACAAGACGATTAAAATAAATTAAATTTACATTCATTTTGTTTCATGGGTATTATTGAAAGCTGTACTCCATAGTCAAGAAACTACATCTATTATTCGAAATAAGGACGTGGTTGGTTTCCATATAGAAACTGAATTTCTCAATTAAAAAAAGCACCATAAAGGTTCAATTTAAAACTGAATTTCTGTTGGAGTAAAGCGAATTTTAAATAAGACTGCGGATCTTGGAATAATAACACAGTAAGGAAGTGTTTAAACTAGGGCTGTTGAAAAATAGAAGTTTCTTGTCTTAAGTGACAGAAAGTCGATGTTGCTTACTTGAAGTTGAAATTGAAACTATTCGTATGCAACTTAGGTGCCTATAAAATATTCGTTGGAAGCAGTGTTTTTGTAAAAATTGCAATCTATAGTGTTTGCTTTGTCTACACTGATGGCATTTATTTTTAAAACAAGCTCCGTTATTCCACGTGCCGCTGAATAGAATTTTCAAGAAAAAAATGTGTTTGCCTCAAAATAAATTAATCACGAATGACGTAACAGTTTAATTTGCCATCCTCTCACAATGATAATGTAATTCAAAAACATCGAATCCATGGTGCAAGGGTACCACACATAATAAATATTGATTGGAAAACTGAGTGCAAGACTATTCGCTGAAAGTTCCTCATTTTTACTGAAAATGAACTTAAGGGGCAATTGTAATCACTCCAAAACTCAAAATCGACTTCTGTAGTTATCTTAGAAAAATCTTTTGTAGTTTGTCTTACAGCAAGAGTGCGATGAATATGAAATGGATTATATGGATGGATATATCATGGATACATACGTATTTGCGTCCAAAGTAAATTGTAGAAGCTACGAAAAAGTTAAAACGATGTTAAAAAATAATTTTCTGTACACTTAAATGATGCTTGCATTTTTCTATGAAATAGAATCAGCATTTAACCAATTCAACCCGAGCAACTCCGGGTAATTCTTCTAGTGATTATCGCTTTCAATAGAGCATTAAACAAAACGTTTTATAAATGCTAATTGATCTTACGCTGATGTCATCGGCTGATGCACATCGACCTTAAAATGAAATAGACGGAGTATGTGCTAGAAGCTTCATGTTATTTCTTCCCGTCGCTCGGTTTGAAGATCTATCACGTGGTTGTGGGTAAAAGCATGAATCCTAAATTATTGATTGGTTAAAGTGATTATAAACCGTGATCAAAAACTCTAGTTTGAGCTTCCATAGTCAATCGGCTAAGTCGATTTGTGATTTACCCTCTAGAGATCTTACGACAGTGACTCCGCCCACATGATCTGTCTATTTCATTAGAAGGTTGATGCTGATGCAATCGCAGCGTAAATTTGAGTCACGAAAATGTGCTCTGCCTCACACATTAATTTAGTCTAGCTCCGGCCTCCTTTGTGCGAGCATAACGTTTGAGGTATCGTTGGTTTTGTCTCTTTGTGCTTTATAAATAATAATATAAATAAATCCTAAATATTTAATATTTGTTTAGATATCGGACTTCGAAGTGTAGAAATTTCTCAAAAATTTTTAAATGTTAATAATTCAAAAATATGCATAATAAATACCAGAAGAATTATAGAAAACGTCAACAAGAAGACAGATAGGAAATCCAAGAAGACCCGGATGTCCGATTTTGAGCGTCAACGGACTCGGCGGGAGCGCTTGAAAGTTGAGGCATCGTGCCATCAAGGTGAACAAATGCCTGATACGAGTATGTAAAATATTTCCACCGCTCAGTTCGACTCAAAGAGCATATCTGATGACATAGATTTTTCATTATCGGGTGATGGAATTCAACCAATGGAGTTTGGTAATGAGCTATAACCATCAACAGCGAATGCACCAATTGTGATACATGTGCGGGACAATGAATATGCAAGAATTTGGGACAATGCTAATAGACACTCGTGCTTGAACTCTAAGATCAACTTTCTGTTTTTGAACGATTACGACTAACTAATTCAAAAACAGAAAGTTGATCTACTTCTAGAGTAGAAGATCAACTTTCTGTTCTGAATTAGTTAGTCGTAATCGTTCACAGTATTCTTGTTTGGGCATGAATATTCACAATATTCATGCCCAAACAAGAATACTGTGAACGATTACGACTAATTCAGAACAGAAAGTTGATCTACTCTAGAAGTAGAAGATCAACTTTCTGTTTTGAATTAGTTAGTCGTAATCGTTCACAGTATTCTTGTTTGGGCATTACATTGCTAAGCTTTTTTACTACTGTGATAGCTTTTAAGCCTCGCATTCGAAGTTATCGTTGTTCTCATCACTCGCCTCGCCAACTATACTACCGCACATGCTCATCTATTTCATTTCGTTGCCGTTGCAAGTTTGCAATATTATCATCGTTCTCGCACAGCTCTCTAAGCTCTGCCATAATTGCATCTATGTCTATACCTATGTTGCCTTCGTATTCTTTCCTGTTGGCTTGTAAATGCTATAAATTTGTACAAAATGTTGGAATAGTAGATATTTGTAATTTAAGATATGGTGGTACTTATGAAGCGTTGCTTTTGTAACGGAATGTGAACATTCGATGTGTGAAATTAAATTCTTTAAACTGTTTTGTACTAAATTATTTATTTCGCTCTCATTCGCCATGTGGCCGAACTGACGTATTCAACGCCTAAAACCTAGCGGCCGAGTCCCGACACAGCCCCGACCGTTTTTTTCTTATCTTCTACTAGTCAATATATGAAATAGTTACCATCTCAAATTTGAAACCAATCTTCACTTGTGGTGATTACCTCAAACATTCAATGTGTTGCCTCAAGCATTTACCTTCAGAGCGACATGAAATTTCCGAGTAGTGTAGTGTATCTTTTACCACGCATCATACAAAATGGTAAACGAAAAACTGCACTATTACTTGAAAGAATCCTAGATGTCAATTAAGGAAGTGATTTTCTTACGTTCCCACCAATCAACTAATATACTCGTTCAAAACCACGTGACCTAACTGCCTTCTTGCTGAAACCAGACTATAGTGATATGAGAATCAAGAATTCTTCATATGCTCTTTTTGTTCGTCTTGACTCATCCTCTAGAACAAAAACGTTCAACAATGAATTGAATTAAGTGTAGATTATCGTTGTATTTTGAAATTAAATTTAATTGCAGTCTAAAAACCTCACTTGTATCAATTTTTTGTGTCTATATGCTAATATGTTCATATTTGACAAAGGAAAATCATTTTCTCAAGATGACAAACAACGGTCCCCTCCTGATGCTGGTAAAGGGTTCTCATCGACCCTCATCCATCCGATTCACCAGAGGTTTAGAGCCTGTATTGGAATGGTGGAGGAAAACTGCTGGTAGAGGGTTGTATTTCCCTGGATGATCATCAGATCCATTCCGTCACTTGGTGTGTTGGACGTGCACTTGCTTGGAATGAGAAAAATTACCATCGGCTGAATGACTGCCACAGTAGCTTTCAACTTTTAACAAAAATGTCCAGTAATAATTCGGTCCCTTCGTAGAAAAGGGCCTATGTCCATTTTGGTAGTTTTCGGTAATTGATTTAGTATTTTTAATTTTTAATACAACGTATATAAAATAATGTTCCATGTTTCGATTCGTTCAGAACGTATAGGCGTGATGACATTGGCACATTTTCTGTTACAACTTTCACTGAATTGATTATGTTGACATAGTGATGAAGTGATTTGTGGACATAACTCGAAGTCAGTGAATTTGGATAATGGCTCTCTTTTTACCTAGGTACATAAGTAAGATATTTTTAATTTTTAAACAAATTTGTCTCTATTCTTATGTTCTTCGTAGATTGTAATAAGTCTACTAAACCTGAATATTTTGTTTTCAAAAGCATTAATCGAAGGTATTTTTTTTATCAAATATATACTTGAAAAGAGGATAAGAATACTCTTTGAAGTCTGCACGTGGACAGCTAATACTTCAAGAACAGTCCCTGAGTGATAGTTAATTTAAATATAAATGTTTTTAACATTCTGAGCTTCATGAAATTTCCAAGTAAGTAGCATATATTTTACCCATCAACGCACACACTGCCTAAATAACTATATCGATTGGTTGAAAGAATTTTAGGAAAGTTCTAAAAGTCAAGAATGTCAAAACCTCCTAGAAGTCATACAAGGAAGTCTGCAGATTACATAACGGATATATGTGTGAGCTCTTCAGAGGGCTAATTATGAATAAGTCATACTTTTCGTGAATTCTCTGCAAAATAGATATCAACCTCAAACAATTTTTCTTTCCCTTAGACCAAATTTACTATACACAATCCATTTTATAAACTTCGAATTAACTCTCATAATATCTCGATTTTTTGAAAAACACATTCTGTTGATTGAATTAAAAAAATGCTTGAAAAAATATTGATTTAATGCTCAGATTTATGTTAACCAAATACCTCATTCGGAGGAAAAAAGAAAATTTTATCTAGTTCATGGATTGCGTTATCTAAGCAAATAAACAAAATAAAATATTGATGCAGTTTAAATTGTATATAAACAGTGTTTTCAATAATATTCATTTAGTGTTTTACAATTTTTCTTATTTGACAACTAGAGCACGTTTTTAAACTGTTAACCCTCCTGGTCTAACTGTTACTCCTCTGTGTCTAAGAAATATCTCGTTGCAAAACTGATCAGTTCTTGATGGAAGATATTTCATCATTAGACGAAACCTGACCAGATATTGATGTCATCATAAACAAAATCGGCCATATCTTGGTAACGAGCTATTTCGTCCGTTGCAAAAGCGGTCAAATATTGATGAACCAGTTCGGACAGATGGACGGATGAACATCTCGTCGAAACCACTAGGAGAGTTAAAATTTCTATTCGCAACGGCAATAAACGTACAAGGTGATGACTATTTTAAATACTCTCTGTCCTAAAATAAGTGTCACACTTAATAATTGAATTTTGTTTTGAAATAGTGGTCGCATTTATAAAGTAATAGGAAAGAAAAAAAATTTGATTGTAAATTAAAAGGTTTAATTTTCTATCTTTAAACATTACAAATCAAGACACAATGTTTGACTTTTAATATAACTTCAGGATTACAATTACTATTACTTGAAAGGCAATTTTACATCTCAGTTTTTTCCTTCTTAATGTGTATAATTTTGTGATCATTACTTCCAGATGACCTCAATACACTTTCTATACATGAAATGCCCAGAAAAAATTCTTAAATTTCATTTTCCCAGTAGGTGTTTTTTTTTAAGTTATTTTTTTCCGATTTTTTTAACAGCCTTTGTCTGCAATAAAAAAGAGACAATCGAAAGGCATTGTTATGTTTCCAAAGTCCCCTAACAAATGTTGTTTTCTTTGCTACAGTTCACCTGAAAATTGTAGAAAAATTTGCAATGTTATTATCATTTATTGGATGGATTCTGTGGACGGAATCTTTATTTTAGAGAAAGAAACGTACTAAACTTACAATTCTAAAATTTAAAACGTACCAATAGGGATATTATAAACTTGGAAGCAACTCACTAAAATTATATGATTAATAAGCAAAAGTGTAGTAATACTAGAATAAATTTTCACAAGCATCCACCGAGTACTAGAACATTTAAAAAATGAATAGAATAAAGACGAGTCCAAACTTCCTTCCAAAACCGCACTTGTTTCGCACAGAAGTGTGTTTTAGTGTAAAGAAGCCAGAACGGAGCATCTAATTTTGTTACTTCCATAGTAATTTCTAAAGTTTATTGCTCATTTCCATTTAAAAAACGGAACCTCCGAGTAAAGTTAATCATCACGAAGCAAGCACGTTACGTAAAAGTAATTTGAAATATTTTTCATCTTTAATAGGATTCGTGCTCACATTAAAACTCGCGCTTCGTTTACAAAATTAAAGCGTGAATTTCTTTGTTTTTAAGCCTTCCTTCTTTTTTAATTCAACAACCGTAGAAATTAGTATTGCGTGACAGTTCTCAAGGTGTTGGTTTAAGACTCATCTCTGGAATGTAAGACGATTCTTAACTTTGCCCTTTTACCTTTGTTTTAAATGTTACTTTTAAGATTTCTTTCGAATAGAAGAGGGTGTAGCTACAACAGTCACATGGAAAGGATCCATGAAAAGATCTGAATTTTAATAAAATTCACCATTTTTACACTTATTTACATTACTTGTGTTGTATTCGATTTATGTTTAACACAAGTATTTTAAACCCTCTAAGGCTCACTAGATTTCATAATAGTGTGTTATGTTTTGATTTTTCCCCATAACACAAACATTGACTAAATGTTCTCATCTATTGGCAAAAAAAATTCTAAGAAAGATTTCATTGGTCAAAAGTTTTAGAACTGATTTGAAGTAATGTAAGGAAGACTGCAGAATGGAAATGCGTGTGAATCCTCAGACGTTAAACGCAGTTAAAATATATTTTCAAAACGATTGGACCGGGTACTCAAGTGGTGAGCACTCTGACTCTAGACTCAGCTCAAGCTCTGGATTTAAATCCTAGTTTTGGATGTTCGGAATTGTTCGGAATGCCCTTAAAATCGTTATTAGTCGCAAAATAAGCATTTTTATGGGCAAACAATAACAATGACACTATTAAACCTGACAACTTAAAACTCGTTTTCCTCTTCTAATTTTTTCTCCACTTATCTACAAAGAAACATTCTTCGCGCGGTTCATTTTTTAATAAATTTATAAAAATTTTTTTACATACATTATTTACAAGGATACGAAAAAACTGAAGTTGGTAGGCATTTTAGGAGCAAAGGATATTTCCTAACTTTTGAAATTTTTCTAAAATTATAAAATTGAAAGGAAAACGGAAAGTGCTAATTAATGTATTATTATTTTCATTATTTAATTGCTGAAGTAATTTGATCAAAGTTGTCAATTTTTATTTGTAAAGATTGTAATAAAAACATCAGCTTTCCATTTGAAACACAATTTCTTAGAGAGCGTTTTAATTTTTTTAAAAAACACGACAGTAAAAATATAAGAACTCGAATTTAAAAACTACTTACAACTTGCTTCTATCACCTGATACTAGATATTCTTTGCTAAAATTTTGTAATCTTTTAAATCTACTGTGGTCTCAATATGTAAATGTATTGTAAATAATAATAATTTAACTGATATTTATAGTATTTAATGCCGACAGGAGAGAACTGAAATGTTTTATTGAGAAACAAAGTTCGCACTCTAGGTTCGGGGCCGTCGTGGCTCAGTGGATATGCCCACTGTGCTATCAACCTTCAAGTTGTAGGAGGCGAAGGTTCAATTCCTGACAGGTGCATTCCTCCCTAGGTGTATTTCTCTCTTCTGTGTCAGTAAAGCTTTCACTGTGTGTGTCAGTTACTTGATATTGGAGAAACTTTCATCAATCGCCTAGGCCACTTTTTTCTAACGAACAGTTCTCCCAGCTTAAACCAATACGGTTTCACAGAGGGGACCTCAACTGAACACGCCATCCTGGATGTTTTGGAAACCATCCGTCACAATAAGGAAAGTGGCAGATATAGCGCGGCCATTTCCATCAACATCAATGGAGCCTTCGACTCTGTTCAATGGCCTCTTTTGCGGGAGAAACTCAGACTTCAACTGCCCTCCCTATCTCTTTAATCTAATTTCTAGCTTCCTCCATGAAAGATGGTTTTTCACGGCATACTCCTCAGCAACAACCAGCAAGTTTGTCTCCCACGGCTGCCCTCAAGGATCCAGACTGGGTCCTCTCCTCTGGAAAATCTTAGCTGATGATGTCTTGCGAAAATCTTGGCCAGATCACTGCCAACTCCGGGCTTTCGCGGACGACTTTCTGTTCACAGTGTCTGGCAGCTCAAGAATAGAGCTGGGAACCAGGGCAAATGAATGTCTTCAATCTTTCTCAGAATGGGCTATACACAACCACCTAATAATAGCCAGGGACAAGACACACGCCATCGTATTCAGGAAAAAAGATAGGCAGTTACTTCGGTCACCAGTCTTCGCCCTTAACGGCACAAGTATCCGAGTTGTCGACACCATGAAATACCTGGGTGTTGTAATCGACAAACAGTTATCATGGATTCCTTACGGCAAATACCTGAGGGAAAAGTGCTATTAAGAACAAACGTCAATACTAAGATTTGCTTCAAAGTCGTGGGATATCAGGGGAGAAATCTTAAAGCTCTGGTATAAAATAGTGTTTGAAATAATTCTGGTTTACGGCTGCAGCCTGCCGGGGTACAAACCCAAACTGCCAGATATTTAGGCACCTGATAACTGTTCAGAGATCTTTTGCTGTTAGTATTACCAGAGCCTACAGAACCACCTCCGCAGATGCCGTACTTATACTGGTCAGTCTAGAACCAATAGACCTCCTGGCAGCAAGTGAAGGGGCTACGGCTCTTGTAACGAGACTCGGCAGACCCACCACAGCATATGGTCTCTCTTGGTTTCCCCACGAATTCGAAACAAAAACCTCCAGCCTTCTCAGGAATCCAACGCATAACAAACATACATCATTGATTACACCAAGTCCCCAGCAACACGCTACCAAATCTACACAGACGGGTATAAGACCCAGGATGGAACCGCCACCGCCTTTTGTGTGTTCCTGGACAACAGGAAGATCTTTGAGTAGGCACGCAGACAGCACGACAACTCAGTTTTCCAAGCTGAGTAACTCATACGTGCAGCTTCATCCTGGGCACTTCGAGATTGCCCAGAAAACACATGCATTTTCTCGGATAGTCTGTCCAGCGTTGACCAAGCTCTTGACCAACCTTCTCACGACTAACCCGATGTCACAGAGAATCCATTCCATCATTGAAGCTGCAGTTCCATTGACGCGCATATGTCTCTTGGGTCAGAGGTCATTGCGGTGTTGAAGGAAACGAAGCAGCAGATCATCTTGCAAGAAGTACCACCGGTAATGCGTCCATTCGCCTACACCCCTTTCCTCTCCCGGCATCTCATCTGAAGAGGTTCCTCAAGCTAGCATCCATTAACAGCTGGCAAGAGAAATGGTTGAACTGCACCAAAGGTCGGAGAACATTCGGGTTTTTCCCCAAGGTCTGTACGAAGCGCCTCATCTCCACCCCAAAGCTCATTCACTTTTACACGGGCCACGGACCAATCCTGCAGTATTTATTTCGTATGAATATTCACTGCAGTGACCTCTGCATCTGTGGCATGGAAGCAGACCCGGACCACTATGTTACCACCTGCCCAATCACAACTTATTTATACATCAAGGGACCAGCAACTCAGCACTATGACGCCTGGCGTAAGCGCCTGGCTGTTCACCCCTTACTACAAAGGAAAATCATACAAATCGTGCGATTTGTGGCCTCCAGGGAGTTTGAACTGAAGCAAGCGGTTTAAATTTTGTCGACTTTGATGTGCATAATTTTCCTTGGGCCTAACCTCTTTTCACCTAAAGATAACAGCCCTTAAATTCAGTCTCTTACCTCTTAAACCCTCACAGAAAAATATATTTAGAGCAGCACCTGCGTGTGCATTTCATAGCTTAAAATTACTGGTTTGCATCACACAAAAAATATTCCTTATCCTCATCTAGTCAGTTTTCACGTCATGGGAATTTTTTTACCGTAAACCCTTCGTAGGGTCGTTATCTTATGATGGAGTTGAGTTACTTGATATTGTATGTCTTGTATCAATTACTTGATATTGTATTGTGTCTGGCGCACCATGGCCAAATATGGCCCTTGCGCCATAAAACCCCCCAAAACCAACCAATTCTAGGTTCCTTGCCCAGAGCTGTTGGAATCGCTTTCTTTCGACTTATTACTGGATATGACTACCTACAAAGGCACTTACATTGTATTGGAGTAGGGAGACAAACCTCTGTCCTCTTTGCGAGCTGGATTAAATGACTGGCGACCACCTGCAGGACTGCCCTAATATTCTTGACAACACAGCTGAAAATTATCCAATTATAATGTAAATAATGTTTTTAAAACAAATTTGATCACTTCAGACCTCTATTGGGCTGCTGGTTAACTGATAGCCGAGAGGTCAGAGACGGCATAGAATAAAAAATAATCTGAAACAAGCAATTTGCTTTAGATACGAAAGTTAAAATTCGGACTATCCACAAATCCAAAATTTCACTAACCCCCAACGAAAGCAACAATTAATCTTACTTCCGAGCCCATCCATTCATTGGATCTTTTCCACAAACTCTACTTCCAGCCATGGTCGAAGTTAATTTAGGACGCTAATATGTACAACGGAATGGAAATCAAAAAGGGGAAGGACTCGGCCCATTAAAATGTTGCGTGTCGAAGCCGGCTTCTCAAGTAAAAATAAAGACCTGGAAAGCGTTTTACAGAAAGAGTTTTGAGGAAATTATAAAAAGCTACGAAGAAGCTCCCACTCCACCCGCGAAATCTGTGCGTGCAGCCCCGAATTCGCACGAACGCCGGACAGTCCGCTTTGTGCGTGCCTTGAGGATCCTCAGATGGAAGAACTTTCGAAATAGATTGTGGACCTCAGGGAATGGAGAACTGGACTGAGTTCTATATCCCGAGGGGGAAAGTTAGAATATGGCTACGAACGATGTACATCTAGGATGATTTTCTAGGACATCAGGTGGTTCCCGAACTTTTCAGTCCAAAGGCCCCTTGAAAATTCAAAATTTTCGCGGACCCCTTGAGATTATAAAATTAAAAGGGACACATAAGACCTTGATAAAATCTTAGTGATCTATATTTTTCATCTTAACCGAAGTGGTTTTGATAAGATATCTCGTCCATCAATATTTGATCAATTTTGCTAACGACAAGATATTTCGTCAGCAATATATTGCCGATTTTTTAATGATGGCGAAATTAAAATTTGGTCAGTTTTCTAATGACGAGATACCTCGTCTATCAAGACATGGTCAGTTTTGCTAATGTCGAGATACCTCGTCAAAACATCCACCAGGAGATTTAATATTGGGAGTAAAATATTTAGATCTATGTTAAAGAGATTGTAAAACCACATTAAGGATTAGTGATGACACTTTAAAGTTCTGATGTAAAAAAAACAATAAATATTATATAAATTCTTATCCATTAAAATCAAAAGACTTTTCACTTACAAAATTATATTGTTAATGAAATTAAAATATATCATTTAATCATAATGCAAAGAATGAAGCGGCTTTCTAGCATTTTGCCTCAGCAATGTTCGATTAAATGTCTGATAATTTCTGTGTAAGTCACTTTCAACATAAAGCCTATTTTAAATCAATAAAATCTAGAATCTCCTGCTAATTGTTTTAGATTCTGAAATTTATATTTTAGAACAAAAGAATCGGAGAAAATAATGGAATATTTTGTTTTCTGTTGGAAGTCTACAAAAATGTAAAATGTTAAATATGACATTTATTTACATTTGTGAAATAATGTACTTAACAATTGTGTACCTTTATTAAAGTGGGGTAGTTGTTACATGTGATAAATAGGAATTGGGGGGGGGGGCAATTTATTAACGAAAACAGAAATTAGTTAACCAATTCAATCCGAGTAACGCTGGGTTATTCTGCTAGTGTTTCATAATTAAATAAAAAGATGTCTACTTTTACAAATATTAAACAAATAAAGTTTAACAAGAGTAGAAAACAACTTATCAATTATACAATTAGGACTTCAAGGTATCAGTGTGTAGCGTAACACTTACATCTTGGGATGCCGAGTTTTAATTTGCTCTACTGTGAACGATGCGAAAATAAAAGGGGTGGCATGATATTTTTTCTGTAGCTGTACATCTAGTTATACAGGGAAACCTTTCGTTCCATTGCAATAGAAATGTGAGTAGGTGGTTTCTACCTGCTAGTTTGATGAATTGTGAAATAAGTCTTGGTTTTGAATTAACGTAATTATTAGTAGAGTAAGAGTCGTACAAAATAATCTAATTAAGTTTCTTCCGGTATCAAAGAATCACTCATGATAAAATTACATGAACAAAACATTCCATCAAAAATAGTTTATAAGAAATGAAAAAAATTACAGATCCATCCAAATTTTCAAAAATAATCTTCATTAACTTAAGTATAATTAATGCTACACGTTTTTCGTTATTTTTGTTTTTTATCAGTTCTAAAACCGGTGTATCTATGGAATTTTTGAAGTCTTTTATCCTAATGGGGTTTTCCACTGTCACGTATGGCACAATCATAGAGATTTTAGACATGAAATGTGTGTTTCTTTTATTCTTTATTAATCAAAACACTTTTTTGAACTTAAAATTATCATCCCCTCAAGTAAGATTCTCCCAATTTTTTTGGTATAATCGTCAATTTTTCTATGCAAAAAGAAACGTCAAGTCGTCATGTATGCGTCATCTCAATATGGCCATAGATGTTTCATACGTGGTGGCTTGATATTAGCACTTTTTGTGTGTGAAAAAATAATATATGTCCAAATACTTGGGATAAGCTTACTTGACGAGATAATTTGAATTCAGAAAAGTGTTTTCATTGATAAAGAATAATATACAGCCATTTTCATGTCTAAAATCGGTGTGTGATTGTCCCACAATGGACAATGACATACCCCTATGTGTTTCCAGTTTGCAAAAATATATTATGCAATCAACTGTTTACGAGAATTCTACGCAAGGGCAAAGATCTATTTGTTATGAAATCTTGCCTAATGGGTAAAATACGACAGTATAGGCAACAGTGGAACTTTTCCCACAACGCAGCAAACAAGCTGAATTTCCTTTACATCTTCTAGCAAGAACCATGAAGTGTCTTCCCTGTTGGCTTCGTGCATGTGTAACACAGCTAATCAAAGGCGCAAAGTATCCCCTACATGAGAACAGAATCCCTACTAATTTCTAATCCTGTGAAAGGGAGAGGATGGAGATACCTCACGTGTCGTTTATCCGCTTATTCAGATAATCCGGCAAAAGATCCGATGGGGAATTGTTAGATAAGCGGCCTTATTCTTCCACGGCGATATACTGCTATTACAACAGGGTTGCCGGAATCCGAATAATCACGCCATTCACGTGCCAAATATTTCAGTTGCATCCAAATATTCAGTTGAAAATTAACAACAGCTGGAAGTTTGGGTCAAAATGATTCTCCGTCCTATCATTCAAGAGAAAATTTAATTTTTTAGATGACTAATACACAGATGACGATCTCTACAAAAAAAGCATTTCCAACTTGCTTAAAATGTAATCTTAAACAAGCCTACCCAAGTCATCTTATGGCCTATGCTGGTCTTATGGAGATCTCTGAGTCCTGATTTAATGTTGGGCTTTTAGAGCTTGTTCGGACTCATGGACTTGGTCTAGCCGTTTAGCTATGCCTTACGGAATAAGTAACAATAGCGCCTTACGTAATAAGTAAGAAATAATAAATTGTAAGAACATTTTTTGTTTTAAGGATATAAATCACCTTATAATTTACACTGTCATTCTTGTGTACAAATATCTATGGAAAAGAACAGTGACTTCGAAGTCACATGCAAGGAATTGTGGCAGATGAAATCGCCATTGTTGTGGATGAAATTTATTATCTATAACAATGTAACATTCATAGTGAATTTCTACTGTGCTACCAAGGGAATGCCTCATATTCATCACGATCTTTTGCAGTGACTTGAAGTTATAGAAACAGCTCTAAATAAATAGAAAATATTCCGAGTTATTCCGACTTTGGATACATAAAGAAAGTTACATCAATATGCATCGTTAGTTGTTTTATTGAATTTTTTGGCGCAAGGTTCAAAACTGGACAAGCTGCACATACTTCAAATTCAATATGCTTGAAGTTAAATTTTTGACGGAAATTGCTAAAGAATTGCTTGTAGGAAAAGTACTAAATTTTCATTTCTATTTATCATTTTAGTCATTTAAGAAGCCGATATAAAATAATAGATATAACGAATAACAATAGGCAGGCGAATTGAAAAAATAATAGCTAAATATTTAAACTAGTTATTAAATAGAACTGAAATGAATAAATATAGTTCTTTCATTAATTAGTGCCATAAGAAATTAAATTTTTTGCTTATGGCACTTAAATTAAGAACAATCTTTAACTTTTTCTAACTTAATAAGCCGGAGTTTCGAAAATGCGTTAAGTTCTTGCAGCAGTTTTTCAGGCTTCTTTCACAATTTCTAGCTCGATCTGTGTAAGGAAATCTGAGAGGTCACATTCGTTTTCTAGACAGTCTATTTCATAATCTTCACTAGTTCCTTCTCGAATTTCTGTACATTTAAAAACCATTTCGCCTGGCTTCAGCAATAGAAATGCACACACCTAGCACCCATTGCTACATAAAAAATTTTATCGCCTTTCTCCCTGCCATTTCGACGCCAAATTCAGAAACAGATCACAAGAGGAAAAGAACAAGAGGGATGATAGAAATACAAAAAACCTCCCATCCAACAATGAAGTGATACCCCATCTCTTACAGACCCGAAGCATGCACGCAGCACCCCAGTACTCATTTTCAACAATGCTTAACCCCAAGCACAAAAGGCACACGGCCCCCCAAGGCCTCCCACCAACTACAAGGTGCCGACAACAAATGGCCTTTCAATAGATTCGGTTTCCGATAAGATTACAAGTAACTTCCCTGCCTCCCCTCTTCACAATGGGGGAGAGGGTGCACCAGGAATAATGGACTCCACCGTTATGGACCTTTAGGTGTCATCACACAGACACCCATAGATCTCGGATGCAGATAGCCTCAGTCACTGCTTTGTGCCTATAGCCACTCGAATGATAAATGTTTTCGGGGCACGGCACCCAGAAAATTTCCCATTTTATGTATATTTTTTTGTTTTGTGAAGATAGAGAGAGAGAGAGAGAGTATTATATTTGTAGGCGCTGGAGGTAAAATATATCTCGCTGTAAAATCCTGCAGGATTTATTCGCGTAGGTTTCCTGAAAAGTGATTATATTTCAATTCGGCGGGTGATGTTTTGAAAGGCCTGTGTTTTTCTAGTTGCGAAGTTTTCTTTGCCCTCGTTCCCTTTGGAAAAAGGGGATGTTTTTTTTTTGGGGGGGGGAGCGTTTTCGGTTTATTTACTTATTTCGCAGCATCGTTCAATTTTTGATAGCGGGTGCTTTGTTTTGCATGGGGATTTGTGAAAGCAGTGATGTGATCGAAGGACTTACTGAGAACCGATCACACAAAGAGAAATTTGAAGACTCGTTTCAAATCGATTTTTTTCGTCAATTTTCATTTTCTCGGAGACTCGAAGGATGAACAGACTTTTAATGTGTATTGATGCACATTGCCCCTTTATTTGATTTGTTATTTGTAAAAATAGAGCGAAAGAAATAGTAAGTTTAATTTCTATGTAAAAATGCTGTTCTAAGCCCAAGGGAAAATTTCAATCTACACTGCTGGCCACAGTAAATGCAACACCCTGAAGGAAGCATGCAAATAATATGAAATTTACAACATGCATTAGCGGAGGTGAGATATGCAAATGATTAGAATTTCAGCGCAGACGCACATCACGCGCGCCTGTGGCGCCACTTCAAAACGCTATTTAAGACTTGGAGATTTCGACGATTTCAAGTACGGCAATTGTGTTTTTCTTGTGGTTTTTTCAAAAAAACGATCCATTATGCCTCGTAGAAAACAGCGATCATCTTTTGATCAAGTATCCGAGTTCGACAGAGGAAGGATAGTGGCCTACCGAGATGGTGGATTATCTTTCTGGGAAATCGGTAGTCGTGTTGGACGAAACCAAACAACTGTAATGCGGATATGTGATCGTTGGATGCAGGAGGGTACGACGGAACGACGTGTTCGATCGCATCCACCTCAGTGCACCACTTCACGTGATGACAGGCATATTGTGCGTATGGCAGTGACGGATCGCTCAGCCACATCACGAACCATAGCACAGCACATTCAGTCTGTACCGCATCATCCAGTGTCTGCGCGTACCATTCGACGCCGTTTACAGCAGAGTGGTCTGTCTGCAAGACGTCCATTGCTTCGTCTACCCTTGACGCAGAACCACAGACGTTTCCGCCGCCAATGGTGCGATGAAAGAAGGATGTGGACGGCAGAATGGAATGAAATTGTCTTTACTGACGAGTCTGCAACACCACGATGGTCGGATTTGAGTCTGGAGACACCGTGGAGAGAGGATGCTGAACAGCTGCGTTATGCACCGCCACACTGGTCCTACACCGGGTATTATGGTATGGGGCGGTATTGGATATCACTCTCGCATTCCTCTAGTACGCATTGCCGGTACTTTAAACAGCCAGCGCTACATCTCCGAGGTGTTGGAGCCAGTTGTCCTTCCTTACCTTCAGGGCTTGCCCACAGCCATATTTCAACAGGATAATGCGCGACCACACGTGGCACGCATTGTCCAAGGGTTCTTCGTCAATCGCCAGATTGAATTGCTTCCCTGGCCAGCTCGCTCTCCGGATCTTTCGCCGATAGAGCATGGTTGCTCAACGATTGACCCAGAATACATCCCCAGCTGCCACACCAGATCAACTTTGGCAACGTGTGGAAGCTGCTTGGTCTGCTGTACCCCAAGAACACATCCAAAGTCTCTTTGAATCAATGCCGAGGCGTGTGGCAGCGGTGATCTCCAACAATGGCGGCTACTCTGGCTACTGATTTTGGCAGGAACCACACTTCACAGAAGTCTATAAATTTAATCATTTGATACTTGGTCAACATGTTATCTACAAAATAAATTTTGTTGTGATATCTCTTGTCTTTCTTGGTGTTGCAATTTGGGTGGCCAGCAGTGTAAATCAAGCCAAAATGTATGCTCAAAATCTTCAAACCAGCACAAAATATTTTAAATATCTCATTTTTTCGCCAAAATAACAATCAGATATGAATTGTGTCAATGCGACAAACTTGTCTTTCTTAAGCAGTTTTACTGTAGTATTATTTAAACTGATTCCGTTTATTTTAAATTGGTTGGAGTTTAAAATTTCAAAAGAATTTCCCAAAAGTGCCTTTTGTTTTGATTTACTCCCCAGCAACTTGTTTATTTAGTTAGTTTGTTGTCTATAGGAGATTCCGGTTTAATATAACAGATAAAACCCGGACCTATTGCTTGAATCTCAACATCTAGGCAAAGATATAGCTTGAAAAGTGTATTCAGATTACAATTCAAAACTAGAGAAACGTTTACACTGTAGTACTATTGATGCTATGTATTAGATATTTTTCTTTAAAGTTTTACAAATTTACCTAAACTTATTATCACTTAAATGCATTGTGTAATTGAGAAAGCTGAAATGAAACACATATTTAAGAATCATGCTTAATTATTTTGAAAACACACTTACTCTGTATAGTTACTTTGTCAGAACATCTCTCCCAATACTTTATAAAATATTAACTAATACTTTTCAATGAATTTGGGGTTAGAAAAACATTCAAAAACCTTCCATGTTTCCGAGTTTCTTTAGTTAAAAATAGGTTCTTTTAGTTAAAACTTCTATCACCGTGTACTAATCCAATGCACCAACAGGAAAAATACTCTTGCA
This sequence comes from Meta bourneti, assembly GCA_933210815.1. Taxonomy (NCBI): domain Eukaryota; kingdom Metazoa; phylum Arthropoda; class Arachnida; order Araneae; family Tetragnathidae; genus Meta; species Meta bourneti. Next base: position 59,606,363 of record OW119926.1, read on the forward strand.
GGCAATTTAACATTTTAAAATTTACCTCACATACTTAACATTTAATTTAATTTAGATCTTTAAATTTTCAACCTTTGCATTAATCAAATAAAAGCAGTGGAATAAAGTGATAACTTCTTCTAATAAATACTTACAATTAAACAAGCTCACGAGCTAGAAATATTTTCTCTTGAGCTGTTCCATCAAGACCTCTGCTGCACATTTAATGCAACGAAATAAATGAATGTTCCGTTGCATTGAAAGCTGCAGATGCAGTATTTCTCGCACTTTTCCCTAAAAGTCGCTTCGAGGGGTCTGTTGCCACCCTTTGCTTCGCAAGCTTTCACCAGTTCCCTTGGGTAACAACAGGCATCTCTGCTTTTCTATACCTTTTAGCATTCTTTCGTCTGGATATATGCATTTGTTTAGCCGGAATTCAGCTATCTGTAGTGGTAGTGTTACATGTAGAGGTTATATAAATCTGTTTATTTAAATATTCAGAAAAGGTTTTGAAGTCATGAAATTATCTCATTGCCTTTTTTGGGGTTTGATAGATTGTTAGGCTAATGTGTAAAAAGGAAAAACTATTTCGGTTTGTGTGAATATTTTTTAACTTTAATTTTGACTGCAAGGTCAATTTAATTGACTGCCTTATTTGCTGTATAAAATTTATAACTGAACGAATGCCTTAAATTATAATACATAGTCTAAAATTGTCTGTCTGAAACTGACCAGACTTTGTATAGGCCACACTATTTAATCTGATAAGCATTTACAACGTTCAGAACCAGCTCTGACATACCCAACGTGTGATACAACCTTATCTGGTAGACACATTAATTGAATTCCCAGATACATATTAAGTGAATAGACTCAACCAATTTGGTGTTCAGCTGCGATTGATTTATTGAGGGAATCCCCTCATGCAAACCCGTTTTTATATCATATATAGGTTTTTACACTTTTATTGGATTCCTGTAGCTTATCCTTAGTGTCTTTCTCTCTTCAGTGCCATTAAAATTTTCCATGTGTGTATGTCCATTATTTGGAGACGATTTGCAAGTACAAAGAGATGAAGAACTTTGGTTGAGTATATAACATATGTTACCGCTAAAGTACAGAAATCAGGTAATCTGCAGATTACCTAGGTAATGTGCAGATTAACTAAGTCGATCCGTTAAAGCGCGGAAAATTGTTTCATTTCTCAAATTACCTAGGTAATCTGCAGATCTCTTAGATAATCTGCACATTACCTACTAGGCACTCGTTAAAGTGAAAGTAAGATTTTTGCTCGAACTTTAACGATTCGAAAGCCGTTAATGTGCACATTACCTAGGTAAAGTGCGGAAAACTCTTATTTTGTAGATGATTCCGCACTTTAACGGAACAAATCAGCTAATCTGCAGATTACCTAGATAATGTGCATATTAACGGCTTTCGAGCTTTAACGGTAACATATGTATAAATGCGTCATGACCGCCCAGCGGAAGAAATGTCTTCTCTTCTGTTCTAGTTTTGTTTTGATCGCTCAGGTCCTAAACAGTATGTGACGAATGGGTTGAGAACTTTGTGGACTACCTGGATTGGAAATAACAATCATAAAATTTCCATTAAAATTTAAGAAACAGAAATTAACCGTACGTAAACATCATGGGAGTTTTATATCTCTTATCATAAAGGCTCATGTTCAAAAGTAGGATGCTTTAGTATTGCAGTAACTTTTTGTTATGACTGGATGTTTTCTTTCTCTGAACAGATTATTGGGAATGGAGTAAATGGGGCAGAGAACTTTTAAATGGATATTTCACTTCAGGAACAAACACTTGAATAGCTTCAGAATTAAACTGGAAGAAAGTAGTATGGTACTTGGTATGTACTTTTTATTCGATTCTTTTGACTTGTCCTCTGAAAATTTGTAAGTTTGTTTTCAGTAAAGAAAATCTATATCACCCCAAGTGACTATTCCAATTTAACATAAAGGAGTTTATTTATTAAGACCAAAGAAAATACAAGAAAAAAAGAAGTTATATTATAAAGAGAGGAAGAAAATATTTTATATAATGAAGACAATAGTTATATATATCTACATCTTGTATTGAGGAGGGACAAGTGCTCTCCTCCAAAAGGACTCTGCACTCAAGATCTCAAGGGAGAAGTGAGAAAAACCTGTTACACAAGCCCTCCTGGTGGTTGTCTTGACGAGGTATCTCGTCCTTAAAAAAAATTATAAGATCTTGATGGACAAGATATCCATCATTAGAAGAAAAACTGATCAGATCTTGGTCCCGTCTTCATAAGGAAGTCTGCAATATCCTCGTCATCAGCAAAATTGGTCAGATCACGTTAATCAAGAAATCTCGTCAAAACCACTTGGAGGGTTAAGGGGGCAGTGTGGAAAGTCGATATTAACTGGGCAGGAGGGAAAGTGGTGAGGGTTGCTAAAATGGGGGGTGCGAAACAATTCGAATGTTACATTTTTTGAAATTGCGGGTTTTAAGGTTGTTAGTTTTAACCAGTTAGCTTAGCCTTTTATCGTGGTCCCTTGCGCCGAAATGTGAAATTTCATAGGGGCATCTACAGATATCGAGAAGTTAGAGGGGTTTAGATTCTCCATCACAGAAACATGGAAAAACGTATATAATCATGTATAGCAAAATATCCTTTAACATTGCAGTTTTACATAATATTAAATAAGAAACATAATATTAAATAAAAAATAATGTCCTCACATTAGCGTGGTATGGAAGTTTGGAGAGTGGGGATGTCAGCACAATTTTCCTTCGGGATTGATCCCGGACCGTCACTAATAGCCCGTGCATTGCTCCAGTGTGACGTAAATTCAACTACCTACCTTTTCCCTGTTATCCTATGTCTCAGTGTTCAACACTGATTGTGTAATGGGATGTGGTATAACAGGGACAAGGAGGATAATGGGATACACTGCACAACATTTTACCCACACATTAGCAAAGATTTAGTTCTTTGAAACTAGTTCTATACTTAAAACTAGAAATTCATTTTTTTAGCTGAGGTGGAGTATTCCTCTATTTCAATCAAAAGCTCAATTTTATCAATTGAACAAAACATTCAATCCCATACATGCATCCCTTCATCCAAACCCTACCTGAACCAACGCAAAAATCTCCGTTTTTACCCCCACCGTATCTGTCATCCACATCGGCCGTTATTAATAGCAGTCGGATGACAGACACCCTCCCTCGCATCCGCGGCGGGATGGAGAGGCCGGAATTAATGCACTTTCGATTATTCGCCCTCCCCTCCCGTTTTGTTGATGCTTGTTTGTCGAATCGCGCCCGTGCACTTTAGGGCCGCTAATGGGTTTTATTTGAACAGTCGGCGGCTTTTGATCAATTTTGTTGGACTTGCGCTCCTCCGGGGATGCTCTTGCTCTCGGGCATCCGGAGGAAGGAAGAGGAGTTGTCGAACATTGGACTCGGATTCAATATACCTGATTAGGAATTAATCTTCCGGGTTGTCGGCACTGAGAATGCGGTTTTTGTACTACTTTTCTCTTCGTTTGTCTAAGAGAGAAAGTATAAAGAAATTTGTGGTGAGAAGGGTTCGTTTTGTTTCCATATAGTTTGGGCCTATATAGTGTGGCTCGGGTGAGAAGGAGGATGACTTTGGGGAATTTATTTCAAAAAAGGTAGTGCTGTCTGTATACCACGAGAACCTTCAAACCACAAAGTCTGGGCGATGATTATTGCTGTAGGAACAAGACTAGTTCATTTTGAGTGGGGGTGACTCTGGTAGATAAGATGTCTTAAATGATTTTGGCTAATGTTGACTTCGTAAAGACATAGTTTACTAGTATAGTTCTTGTTGGCAACAAGCAAAATATGAAACAAATATGTTTCGCGTCATTAAATGACAAATTAATACATATCGTCACGTATCCTCAAAAGAAAATGGGATAGCATTCGTTTCTACCGCAACAGACAAGCGCAGACTTTGTAGCTGGAATAGTTTCGTAATAGACAGACAGCTAGTTAACTCGCCTGAGAAAGGTTGGAAAAATCATGTGTGGCGATTACCAGAAGTGATTATATATTTTTCATCAACTCGTAATCATAGATAATGTTCATATTAGCCTTCGCTCAGCGAAATAAGATCATCTAACAATAAACCAACTTGTAATCACAGTTATCGCTTCCAGAACCAAGCACTTAACTAGTCTAGAAAGTTAAGCGCATCGGTTATATTTAACTTTATTCCTAATTTAATCAATAGACTCGTTCAAAGCCACGTGACTCAAATGCCAACTCGCCAGAGTAGGGCTATACCTATTAAATTTATTTATTCATTCATTCATCCTTCATACAGAAAAGTCATTTGCATGAAAAAGCGCAAACACGGAAGACAAAGCACAACAGATAAAAGGGTACCAAAGAATGAAACACACAATACAAAATTCAAGAAATAAAATTTTAATGTTTAAAGGTTTTAATTACAACTGAACAGCCAGAAAATGTCCAAGCCTGGCTGTATACTGTGATCTAATATAAACTAATGCGATGATCTTCTAAATCTTAGTTTCCCTCAAAAGTTTATTAACCTATAAAAAGTGCAATCGAGTTTCAAAAAATTGCAACACAAAATTTTAAACATTTTAAGAATACATCGCATTTGATTAATTTGAAAAAAGTTTCGATACCCAATTCCAGATAGAACTGATCATGCATAAAAAAATCTTTAACTAATTTTATTAATAGAAGGACTAAACCCTTTCAACAACGTGGGACCTTTGATTCCGTTGAAATAGTTAAGACTGGATACATAAATATTTGGATGTTGTTAAGATAGATATGGTATACAATTATTCTCTCATTTGATATCTTATGCCTAGAATTACTTTAAATGGGCAGTGAAACATAAGGGGTCCCAGCACTCTTCAAACATTTTAAAAATACTACATTTTGTTATTTGCGAAATATCTTCTCCCCTCTTATGAGACTTCTCACTCACTCTCATAAAACTTTTTCAAAAAGAAATTTTTAGGATGGGAATCTTCACAAGTTCTCTTATAATGAGTTGCTTCCGTCTCATTGAAGTGACGTTCTTAACATTTTTAACTTCTAAATTATTTATTATAGTCTATTGCATGCTTTTCGTTACAATATTTTATTACATCTTCTCATAAAATTCACAGATGTTAATTTAAATGTTCCTTTTTCAGTGTGGAATGTGAATTTAAACTATGCAAATACGGCCCCCATAAGGCTTCACTCAAAAAATGTTTTCAAAAGGAATTTTTTTAGCATAGTGATCTTCATAATTTCTCGGGCCGCGGTGGCCCGGTTGGAAGAGTAACGGATTAGCAACTGGAGGGCTGTGAGTTCGAATCCAACCAAAGATCGTCGTGTAGAAAGGGGGCTTGGTGCACATTAAATATGTCGTAGCCTCAAATCCTCACGTCGACTTGGTGTGGAAGTTTGAGAGTGGGGTGCCAGCTCAGGTGTTGCCTCGTGATCTGACCGTGGTTCAAAATTACGTGGTGTTGTCCCTTTGGGATTGATCCCGGACCGTCACCAATAGCCCGTTGTGTTGCTCCAGTGTGACGTTAATTAAAATACCTAACTACCTGCATAATTTCTCTTTTAATGCGTTGCTTCGGTCTCAATCAAGTGACTTTTTTAACATTTTTAATTATTATAGTCTGATATTGCATGCTTTGCTTATTATTTTCTGATAAAATGCAATTATTGCAATTAATTTTAAATGTTCCCTTTTCAGCGTGGAATATGTATTTAAAATATTATTGTCCTTTTCTTGATTCCATAAGTCTTTGGTACATGTCTTATATAGAAATATGAACAAGCACCTTCTGATCATTTTTTCTGAACTGAAATGGACAGGATGATGTGGTTCTAAATTCTGTAAATATTCATGTTTTATGAAGTTAGTTTAGCACTAGCCTAGTCCTTAAAGGATACGAAATAGAAGTTCAGTAACTAATTTTACAACACCAGTAGGAATTGGTAACGGAAGCTTGCAAAGAGCTTATTGAACACATTCCAAACTTTCTTTCGGGCTAGTAGAGATTGCACTCTTTAACAAGTAAAGAGAAATCGCCGAAATTTACTTTCTTCGTGACAGAAACAGGATTGAAAAATGCTAATCTTATTTATTTGATACGACTCCATTTGGCAAATCCACTCCACCCAAATGGAACTGACGAGCCATTTCCATAAATGCTTTTAAAACATAATACTTCTCCAGTAAACGCAAGAGATTTATTCCGGAAATTTCTCGCGCTATCACTCAAGTTATCATCTTCCCGAATGCATCCTCAAAAGAAAAATAATACCCCCCGACGTGAGGACTCCTCTCGATCTACGCAACTCGACTACTTTAAAAACGCACGAAAAGTCTCGATCCAGAAGCTCGCGTCTAATATTAATCCGCCAAGGAGTCAAAACGAAAAAATGACACGTTGACCGTCTTCAAAAGGCTTTTGCCGACGCCTCCATCAAAGACGACTTTTCAAAAGCGTTTTAATTCCGTATCCATTAAACGCGGGAGTTCCTTCGCAAACCCCTTTGCTTTCCCAGTCGATTGGGTGTCCCGGGAAACGCATTAAAAGTCGTCGTTCCCTTTGATGAAACACTGGAATCAATATAGAATAAAGCAAAAATTCTTACTGTTTTGTAAAAATTTATTACGCCGTGAAGTAATTTCATTTCAACTTTTACATTCCTCGCTTAGATCCATTTTTCTTTCTTTTGAAATACAGTAGACTGGTAGGAGGTGGAGAAATACTTAAAACAAAGAATTCGATTCAAAGAGACTTTTATTTAGTTGAGTCCCATTGAAAATTGCCATCGTGATCGGTAGATTTGTTGTGGGTAAAATACAAAGATGTAGTTTTTCTTTTTCGGTACTTCTCGATTTAAATTAATGTGTGAGTGGGTGAGGTTTGCCAAAGTTGCTCAAAACTGTTTAACTCTTTTTAGCTAGAGCATCATAGGTTGATTGCGCTTTATTTGTAATGCTAATTAGACTGCCACGAGAGATGACACAGAATTTACAGGCTCTAAAGAAATGGCCATGCGTTTGCATCGAAGGATAAACTTTTAGACATGAAAATTTCCGATGCTAATCAACTGGTTTTTGTCGGGTAAATCAACTAGCTGAAGGAAGTCCTGGTTTAGGTCATTCGGGTAAACCGTTATAGGAATCAATTGCCCGATTTGATCTCCTTTTTTTGCTTTAGAGTTGTGATTCCTGAGTAATGCAACCACCGAAAATCGCAATTTTCTCCAAAGATTCGTGGATGTAATCTGTGACGAACAGGCCTATTAAGAAATTCAGTGGAAGTCAATGCATCTACGAGTTTAATAGACCTTTCAGTAAAAAATACCAAATTAAATTGCATTAGACAAAGAATTTATTTTATACATCAGTACAAATGCCCTTTTCCAGTTAGGTAGATAATTAAATTAGATCAATCCCAAAGGAAAAGATCCTTCGATGACAGCACCACTTAATTTTGATGACAGTTTCAGATGACGAGGACAACACATGATCTGGCAGCCCACTCTCTAAACTTCAACACTAAGCCGACGTGAGGACATTTGAAACCACGACAGATGTAGCTTATATCAACCCCCGTACACAAAGGTCTTTGGATGGATTGAGTTTCTAACTGGCAATCTTCCCCTTGCTAATCCGTGACTCTACCAACTGGTCTATCCCGGCCCTATTTACAGTTAGAAGAAAATAAAAAGTTCTAAAAATTAACGAAATCAACTCAATCATAACCAAGAATGCACGAGTTCTATTTTGCACTTGATTGCAATGCTGATAGTTATTGATGGTTGGTTGAGTTTTTTTTATGAAGCAATGTGCCAGATCTGGCCAAGCAATGTTTTTTACGTAGAGTAAATGGACATACAGCACGGAAAGATTTTATTCTCACAGAAGTCATAAATACATTCAAGGTTGGATCGAATGGGATGCTTGCTCAGTTGTTATCCTCCTCATCTGATTGTGGTTCAAAAATACGAGGTGTCCTCCGGTCTTTCCCTTTGGGATTTACCCCGGATAATCGCCAATACCTCATTGTTGCTCCTGTACGAAGTAAATTCAACTACCAACCAGTTACAGGTACCGAATGTACGCCATCTATGACTTGCAGGCAGCTAGCATAAGTGGAAAACCTACTGTACAGTTGAATTAAGTGATCCTGGGCCAGAAAACCAGCCTTTGTCCAGAAAAAAAACACCGTAGTGATATGAGAACCATGAATAGACCTCACTATTTAAAATTGCATTTTCTACTTTCAACATTTCACTTCTACATCTAGTAGATGGTTACACATTCCCAGGTCGATCAACCAAACCACTACATCACTGACACTTTGATCTAGTTTCAGTCCACAAAATGAAATAACTGAATTCTTATACACTCCAAATCATTTTCAGATACATCTCCTAGATTGAAATTGAGCAGAATGAAAAAGATCGGAACGGCGGAAAGCAAGCAACACTCGTCCCTTTTACATTAGACGAACTTAGACCTATTCCTGAGGGTGCGGACACCATCCCGCCCTCTGTGCAGCACGTGCATATAGAGTATCATAAATATATAATAGATCAGGCGGGAAAGTGACACCGTGTCTGGCCGGTGACGCCCGTTGACAGGCCCGCGGGAAGCGACGAGGACCTGTCAATCGCGCTCCCGGATTCCCGGATTTTGTGCGGGTCTCTGGGGGACCGGACGGGACTGACGAACATGGATACTTCATAAGGTGGTCGGATGGTGGTCCCAGCTGAGGGGTGGTTCTCCAAAGTGCCCCTGCGACTGCCGCGTTGTGGTGAATTGTTCATTAATTGTGGATAAATGTTATTTTCCATTAAGGGAAACAGCGTTTTAGGTTTGGGAATGTTTGGCCTTGATTGGAAGAACTATTTACTCTGATTATCGGGAGGATGGGGACTTTTTGTTCTCATAGTTCACCCTGCCATGTACGTGGGTGTATGTTAAATCTGTCGTGACTTCAAATGTCTTCACGTTGGCTCGGTGTGGAAGTCTGGGTTGTGGGGTCCAGCTCAGGTGTTGACCTCGTCAGAAATGACAGTGGTTCAAGATTATGATGTTGTTGCCCTCGGATATTTCCATTCTGGATTGATCCCAGACCTTCGCCAGTGTGTTGCTTTAGTGCGATGTTAATTCAACTGCCTACCTACCGTACAGTTTTATTCTGATGATAAATGTTCTTATATTGGTCCTGTATTTTCTGATGTGGCTTCTGTTGTATTGAGTTAAAAGGTATTTATCTACAGTGCTTGTTGTATTGGAAATAACTATAATAATGCAAATGTTTGGGTATGTAAGTAGGTATTTCTAATTAACGTCGCAATGGAGCAACACAACGGGCTAGTGATGACGGTCCGGTATCAAACCCGAAGGGAAAGATTTGAAGACAGCACCACGCAATTTTGAACCACGGTCAGATGACGAGGTCACACCTGAGCTGGCACCCCACTCTCCAAACTTCCATACCACGCCAAACAAATGTTTGGGAATAAGGTGGCATCTTAATAACTTCAGGCGTTGTTTTCAATGGCTTACGAGAAATCTACAATAATTAAACATGTAAGTTAGCGAATTATTATTTATTTGATCTGACTCACCTGCGTACAGAAGTACAGGGTGTTTAAAAACTTTCTGAGCGAACTTTAAGAAAGATGAACACGAAATTTAGCTATATTTACAGATATGCACCTTTAAGTGCATATCTGCAAGCGTCACCCGGATATACTAGAGCTGAGGGGAGGAACCGGTGACTTTCTGGGAATTAGTGCGGTATTTTAACTGATCCCAAATTTTCCAGAACAAATTTTTTTATATTAGTATATTTTCGTTCGTCTTTTATATTTATACTTTATTCTTAAAATGAACGTATTTTAAATGCTAAAGAATAAAATAAGTTTGAATGAAATAATCCTCCCAGATTGACGGGCAGAATTTGAATTTTAATAAATCATAAGGGCTAAATTGACTGTGGTTTTGACGGTCATGATTTAGTTCTAATGCGACTCTAAAATGTCTGATGTCCTCCTGCCTGACTTGCACCACTATTGCACGAGGCTAGTTGGCAAGAGTTTATGGGAGTCAAGTACACAAGTCAGTTTTTACGAGGTTGCAAATGATGGGTACCCATCTGAAAAATCAACAGAAACTGCGGACTTCATGCTGCACCCACTCATTCAAATGCTTTACAACAAAAAGCAGACACAAGGAAATCCTTAAAATATTAGTTAACTTTAAATTTAAAAAATAGTTTTAATTTTTTGAAATTATTAAGTATGTTGTAGTAGTTAAATTTTTACAAAATAATGTTCTTTCTTAAGTACAATATATCTTATTGGCATATCCCTAATATGGTCTTTTTTAATTACAGCTAAATTGATGAAGCCTTCCGACATGAAAAGATTCTTTAGCCCTGTACTAGTGGACACATTTAGGTTCAGATATGAAAGACAGCAAATACACGAACAGTATTTTTATCAGCATTTAATTTCGCAGTTTGGCAGCAGTTGTACACTTTCAATTTCACAGTACGTGCTTAAAGTTGTGCCCATTAGAAGTCTCACAGCGTCGATGTATAGATTGCCGTACAAACATTTCCAACTGCCGATCTGCTAAATAGCGCCCTCTAGAAAATCCAGCTTTCTTGTGGACATACATCCCTATGTGAATATAGTTTAACTTTGTGTTAATACCTCCCTTTAAACAAAATTTCATTCCTGAAGCCTTTAGATAGTTATATTTCCCAGGCTGATCGTCCAATTCAGTCCATCACTGAGAAATTTAGGTATGTTTTCAGTCACAAATTGAAGTAACTAAATGTATATATAGATCTGTTTTTAGTCACAAAATGAAGTACTTTAATGCATATAGAAACATCGTCATGTCTGTGTCCTTATCGTCAAGATTTTGAAACACCTGGAGACTAAATATTACTGATATGTATTTTTCACGTTTTCCTTTATTGTACACTTACATGCTTTATAGTGAAGGGTTTCATACAGGAAGTTTTGAAACACCTTGAATGTATTACCAGCACTGTCTCTGAGACTAATATCTAGTTGCTAGGTGGTAGTGATACCAGGTCGACCGAGTGGTTTAGGATACAGTTCGTTAAAGTTCAGTAAACTTGAATCCTCTATTCCTGTAGGTATGCGTGAGAAGTTTTACTGTTTTCCTTTGTCTGAAGACATGTGGACTAACTTTCTGAGAAGTCCTATTTTTGATACAGTATGACTGCCAGAAAAAATATTATATTGGAAATAGTATTAAAATGTATATCAGTCAATATAGAGCTTTCACTTGTATATATTCATACATATTTATTTTATATACATTGAAAACATTTTTTTAAAGCAGAGTAAAAGCGAAATCTGTATTGAAGAGGACAAGGTTGATAAACTTGGAAATGTGTTGCAAATTATTCTAAGATGGAATTTACATTGAATCTTTCCAGAAATAAAATATATTTGGCACACACATCTCACAAAAATTAGCAATCAAATGTCGAACCTTAAAATGCGAATTTTTAAAAGATGAAAACCTTTTTGTATGATTTAATATTTCACTGACCAATCACTATCTAAATTTGTAAATGTTTGACCTCCTGATACGAGTAAAAAGATTTACATGGCTTCAAAATAAAACAAGTTGTAAATATGAGTTCTTTATATTCAGACTGGTATAAGGATACGTTTGAACGGAGATCTAAAACTTGCTTCCTCGCATTTCTCGTACAATCCCTGGCGCATAAGCAATTCATAAGCATCCCATAATATTTCCGTCGCCCGACATCAACTTTCAATTTGGGCAGGGAAAAATATAAAAAATGTCTCCCGATTCTATTAAGGGCGTGAAAAGAGGATAGAAAACCTCATGCCTCCAGAAATCAGGATTCCGCGGTTGAACAACTCAGACTATAATGGACAAACACATGCATACTTTAATTGGTAATACAGAAAGTAAAGAAATATCCCAATAAATGCTAGCATTTTGGTCAAAGGTAGTATACCGAAAAAGTCGGCTTTTATATATATATATATATATATATAAATTCTGAAGTATTTCATAAAGGATGTATAAAAAGTTAACTTCTATTATTCAATGATTTCACAACTGCTTTATACGGAATAGAAGTGTGCTTTAAAAAGCATAAATACCGGTCAAAAAAGTTAATATTCTCTCTGTTCCAAAATAAATATCACATTTAACACTTGAATTTTGTTTCGAAATAATTGTCACATTTATATAAATAGCAGGAAAGAAAAAACTTAAATGTAAATTAAAAGGTTATTTTTCTATCACGGTTAAATATTACGTATCAAGACAATGTTTGACTTTTAATGTATTATATCTTTAGGATTTCAATTAATATTTCTTGGAAGGCGATTTTCTCGTCTCAGTTTTTCTATCTTAATGTGTATAATTTTGTAGGCATGACTTCCAAATGACCTCATTGCACTTTCCATACACACGCTTGCAATGTCTAGAAAACATTTTCATTTTTCCAGCTCGAGCATTTTTAAAAAGTCCCTCTTTTTGGTTTGTTTACCAGCTTTTGTTTGCAATAAAGAAGGCAATCGAGTTGCATTCCTAGGTTGTCTCATGCCGTTAACAAATGTTGTCTCCGTTGGTACACTTCAAAACTGAACAAAAACTATTAATATTCATAAAGAAATGTACAAATGTGATACATATTTCGGGACAGAGAGAGAGAGAGAGTTACTATAGTGTTGCTAATGAGTTTAATACTATGAATCGCTATTAAGTACTAAAAGCATTACTAAATTAATGTGACAGCAGTAATAAAACATCCTATAATTATGTATAGATATATTTATTATTCTCTCTAGAAGATTTGAAGTCTTCGCTTGATCATCAAAATATACGTAACAAGAACTTGCAGAGCTTAAAGAATCCGAGTGCTATTAAGCAACATAACACATTTTTGCAACTGCTTGTTCGTAAAAGTACGTTTTACAGTTGTTCATCAAGTGCGTGAAGTCTTATATGAATAAAAAGTTTTAACTATCCATTCCACCTTACCTCTAAAAACACCAGTCTTAATATCATATGCAGACTACTATTTTTAAGAAAATTTAAAAATATCTGTGTTTGTTTTTATACCTGCTTGAAATTTAGACAAAAAATGCATTTAAATAATTATAACAAGGCTTTTTCGTTTTACTTGCACAAGAATTGGCTTACACCAACACTTCCTGTATAGAAAATATGTAATAGGTGTCCAATAAATTACTGATGTTTGAAATACTATCTTTAACCCTCCTGGTGATTGTCTCGACGAGGTATCTCGTCTTTTGCAAAACTAACCAGATGTTGATGGACGAGATATCTCATCATTAGAAGAAAACTGACCATGTCTTGGTCTCGTCATCTTCAAACAATCGGTAATATCTTGTTGACGATATATCTCGTCATTAGCAAAATTGATAAGATCATAATGGACGAGTTATCTCGTCGAAACCACTTGGAGGGTTAATAACATGACGTACACATGAAATGTATTTCGAATTTGTAATTTATTCCAATACCAGACTATTTTATCTTAAATAGTTTTGTAGGAGGTATTCTTTATTGTACATCAGAATCTAACTGATATTTATGCTTTCATATTTACGTCTGATAAAAAGTAATTTCCCAACAAATTGCAAATTAAAGAACTGATTGATAAGACTCAATGAAAACTGCAAATATTTTAAAATCAAAATATATATAAATATTTAGAATTCCCTCGTGTAAGTTTCAATGTGTCAATAAAATATTCTTATCCCCAAGGCATTCATGGGAATGAGGGAATTGAAAAAAACTAATACAGAAACTAGCTATCTCTATAAATATGTAATCAAAGCTCTTGCTTCTCAAATGACAATGACTTACTTTAAAATATCAAAAGTATTTCCTTCTATATTCTCAAATTCGAATTCCGTTCATTTTACGAAGTTCAAATTATGAATAATTCTCGATATATTTTAAGTCATTCAATTTGATGCTCATTTATTCTTTTATTACAGCCACTCTTCCACCAAATTGACAAAAACAAAAACAGGAAATTTGATCAATTATCATATTTTAAAATTCAGTTACAGAACAGGGAAATACCCATTCTCGCCTATCAAAAGACTATTCTCAACAGAAACACTTTCTTTTGTGAATCCCTACGGAAAATGCACCGTGGAGTTTTAGAATTTTAAATCAAGTCGTGTGGTTTTCGTGATTTTTATATCCCATCAACAATTTTAAATTAGGTTATTCTCTAGTCTCTTCTTTGCAAGTACGCATCGAACATTTGAAGAGACTCACCGATGTTCAATCTTTTCATAAACATTGCGACGGCGTTTCGTGGTAAATCTGATTACGAGGTTTTCTTTTTCATTGTTGAAACCGACAGAGATGTTTTTGACAACCGATGAATTCTTCAGCTCGGATGTATGTAAATAGCCTTACCATACTTTTTTTACTTCCTATGGGGCCTTTTGTGGTATATTTTCTGTGAATACGTTATTTAGTCACCCACCAGTAGAGAATACGATCTAAATTGTAATCACCGTGGTGGGGCTTGAATAATGAAAAGGATGTATGTGTCGATGTGTTCTGCGGCGATACTTTCATGAATAATTTAAACTTTCTATTTGCGTTATTTTTTGGTAATGATAGTTTAAAATTCAGCTGTGAGATGCTTTTGGGGTTTTGATTTCATTATTTGATGTTTTATTAAACAATCTAGATGGAAAGTTAATGTAAATAAGCTTGAGTTAAAATGAATAGGTTTGTAAGAATATGGTTAAATTGTAATTTATTATTTGATAGGATACCTTATCCCGAACTGAAGTCATTTTCCTGGACAATTCGTTGATCCAGTAATTTTCCAATTATCGAATGTCGGAATCTTGGGATTTTTAAAATTATTGTATGAAAACATCCGAAAATCCTTTCAATTCAAGTGAAAGACATACTTTTTGTCATTACTTACCTATTTTTAATATTAGTAGTACTTTTTAATGCAGAGCTCTATATTTATAAAGATAAACTCTTTCCACTATTCACACTATTTTCAAAATCCATAATGAAATTATGTTAAATACCTATAAACAAGGCAGTTATCTTTCGGATTCTAAAATATGCTTTTAAAGCAGTTATTGTTGTTTCATATAAAGGTATTACTGTTTTTAATTTTAGATATCATCCATTCTTTCCAAATAAAGATGTTCATTCACTGCCTAAATTTGAGTAACATTTTGAAAATTAGATGTTTTCCTTTCTTGTATAATTAGGATAGACACACATTTAACACTTAAATGTTATTTAATGTCAAAAATTTTCATTTATATATTTTACTGTGTCCTTTATGTATAATCCATCCCCAATACCGCCACCAGAGGTCGCGCCCAGCGCGTGGAGAAGACTACGTGTAATTTTATTTTTTCCTAATTCAGTTGGAGTTGGAGTTGTGACAGTCCGCATTCGAGAAACTTCAAAAGATATACTTAAAAATGTACATTATTTCGTAAAAATCTAGCTACTATGTACTTAATTGAAAAAAGAAAACTATTTGTTAATATTTTAAAGTTAACTAATCTTTTCTGGTTTTGTTGTGTCTGTTTTTTGTTGGAAAGTATTTGAATAGTTGGCTGCAGCATGGAGGTCCGAAGTTTCAGTTGATCCTCTAGTTGGTTAACGAGCATTTGTGACCTTATGAAAACAGGTAACAGACTGGTGTACTCGATCTTCGTAAACTCTCACCAACCCGCCTCGTGCAGTAGTGGTGCTAGTCAGGAAGGGGAACATATCAGACATTTTAGAGTAGAAATCATGAGCATACGTGCCATCAATTTAGCTCTTATGGTGTACTGATGTTCTAATTGTGTCAACCCATCTGGGAAGATTATTTCATTGAAACGTATTTTATTCCTTTAAATTTAAAATACGTTCGTTTAAAAATTAAGTAAAATATGAAAGACGAACAAAAAAGTTAATAAAAATAAAAGGATTTGTTCTGTAAAAATTGGATTCAGTCTAAAGGTCACACTAAAGGACCTAAAGGCCGCATGTTGTCTGAAGGCCACAAGTTCCTCACCCCTGCCTTAGATCTATGTTTCATGTGTTCTCACGTATAACATTTATTTATTCCACATTTAGAACTTGTGGAGAAAATATGAATGCACAATTTTCAATAAAATAAATGCTACAAATATTATAAAACAAACTTTTTATGAATGCTCGCATATTTTAATGTAGATTTAGTGTTTAAATATAAATTAAAAAATATTCTTACACGTATGAATAAAAATAGATCAGGTGTAGTCTGCTTTATTTTATTGCTTGAATGATGAATTTTAACTTCAAAAGTAACAATTAAAGAAAATTCTCTACAAAATAATGGACTTTCTTAGAGATCATAGCATTTATTTAACAACGATAAATCTGAAATTTTCATCTGTTAACTAATCTCGTGTTCACCACTTTCATTTAATAATAACGAATGTAAATTAAATCTGTTAGCTTATTCAATGCTTTTTGAAAAAGTATTGAATAAAAGTTAGTACAAATTCCATTTACTGACTTTTTAGTGTTCATTACTTGTATTCAATAATGGTAAATGCAAAAATTTCATCTGTTAACTTGTTTTGTTCATAACACCTATTTAATATCTATAAATGAAGAATTTAAATCCATTGAAAATTTTGTGTTCATTAATTGTATGGATGGTAAAAGCAGAAATTACATGTCTCTGATGATAGTAAGATTTAATGAGTCAAATATAAAAAAATTCATATGGAACCATTATTGGCAACATTTAAAATGCAGCGAAATAAAAGTAGAGAGTGAACAATATGATTGATATGAAATAGTTTATATGAAATACTTTAGAACGCAATGAAAGTAGCTAAAAATAAAATAAAAAACATCTAATATCCCTTAGGTAAAAAATTAAATGGAAATATGCATTTTCATATCGATCATTTTATTTGTTTTTAGATACGATACATGTAATATCATATATAAGCAAATTTGATATTGCAATATTGAGTGATCCTATTAATTTTGTTAATTTAAACTAACAAAGTTCACATCTGGAGTGAATTATGTGTGTTAATGTTACACATAACACCTTCTCAAGTAAAGTGATGGAATTCAAAAGATTTAAAATCTATCTATAAATTTTACTTCTCAATTTGAAATAAAATTTTCAGAGAAACATTTTGTTCATATTGTTATTGAAAATTTGTGCATATTTCCTGACTTGGTTCGCATAATTTGTTTGAAAGTTACAGAATCGTTGGTTATTGAATAAACAAAATCTTCATTTTGAGCTGTACCACTTTTCTCGAGAAGGTGCAATGTGATGAATAAGGTATGATAATGTATTATATAAAGTTGTATTAATAACTTTGTGAAGCCACGGATATGTCTTGTAACAGTGACCATGACTGTATTAACCTGCTTATTCTAACATAGACAGAATGTCAACAGTACAACGATGGATGCCAACTGAGAGTGGCGGTGTGTGATGTGTCTCGTATTCCATTTTCGTTAGTTGTATAATTGACTATAATGAATATTATTTTTTCTCCTATGCGGAGTGTGTTATCATTGGGAATTGAGCCATTACGTATATTTTATGATACAATGCGTAACTAACCATTAGACTTTCAATTGAATATTCGAAAATAATTTTTATTTATTTAATGTAAAATTAATGTATGCAGCATTGTTCCTGAGGCATTAGCTGCCCGCGTGTAAGCCTCAGTACATCACCCCGTCACAAAAACGTGTAATTCCCCTCAAATATCTTCCCTTATAGTTAGATCCTTTTTGAATATTCCTATTCAAATAGCGTATAAAATATTTAAGTATTATTGTAGTATCTTCATCAAAGGTACGAAGCAAAAAAAACAACCTAAAAATATAGACGAATAAAGTATGAAAACTAATATATATAAGAAAATGTAATAACTGGATATTTTGTTTAAAATTCGAGGAATGCCGTTTTATTTTAGCAATCACTGCAAGTTCACCCGGAGAAAGTATTTAGGAACGGCACTGAATTTATGTAACTACAAATTTTATTAATGTAAAACGAATGATTAGTGCTGATTAGTGCAATGACTGAAGAGAATTTGCTTTTTGTTGTAGTTTAATTCCATGAATAAAATAGTCAACCACCTATAAATAAAAAGAGGAGGAACACAAGGAATGTAGGTAATATTTTTATTAAAAGTTCGAAGCATATCCTGGTTTTGTAATGGCCGCCTCTATTTTTCTTGACGACTATAAGTTCACGTCGAAAACACTATTTAGAAACGGCCCTGGATTTATGTAACTTAATAATTAAATTAATTTATAATGAATGGCTAACTAGTACAATGACGAAGAGTTTTGTTTTATTGTGGTTTGAACCAAACCACAACCAAATGAATAAAAGTCAGTCAGTCCTGTATATTATGTATACAGGACTGACTAGTCATGTATACTATGTATACTAATAGTCATGTATACTATGTATACTAATAGTCATGTATACTATGTAGTATACAATGTATACTATGTAGTATACTATGTATACTATGTAGTATACTATGTATACTATGTATACTATGTAGTATACTATGTATACTATGTAGTATACTATGTAGTATACTATGTATACTATGTAGTATACTATGTATACTATGTAGTATACTATGTATACTATGTAGTATACTATGTATACTATGTAGTATACTATAATCATGTATACTATGTATACTGATAGTTATGTATACTATGTATATTAATAATCATGTATACTATGTATACTAATAGTCATGTATACTATGAATAAAATAGTCAGTCATCTGTGAAAAGAGAGTGAACAATGAATGTAGGTAATTCTTTTTATTTTGAGTGCGTCGCCACTTTAAATTAGTACACTCTTATAGTTGTTGACTTGTATCTTGGGTTGACAATTACATATTTCTACAGTGTGCAATGGAATAGTCTTTGAGATGTATCATCTGGAAGTGTAAAGCTTCCATTTCCATAGATCAATCTTTGTATGTTCATGAATGTGCTTTAAATAAACGGATGCTTTTTCTCTACTGATAGTCCTCTTCTTTTCCCAAATAATACTTTCCATTTTTACAAATTCAGGTCCATTGAAAGCAAGTAGAGAAAGTGCATTTTCTTCAACGTAGATTGTGGAAGGATATTGCATTGCAATGAAAGATTTTTACAGGAAGCATTTCATACAAAAGTTCACGTGGAAAATATCTGAAATCACAGGACATCGTAATTCATTTGTTTATTTTACAAAAGTTTGCTCTGATTTACCAATATAAATTTATAATTACTTTTTCAAACTAAAATTAGTGATATATAGGGTTTTATATTCATAAGTAAATTTAGACATGCTATGGAATGTGAATATTAAGAATTGCATTCTAATTCAATCTTAGAAGCATTCTCTATCTTGAAAAATCTTGGAGGTCATTAAGATAATCTACTGAATATTAACAAAATATTGGTTTAATATTCACGTTACTAGTCGTAATAATTCTGGAATAAATACCGTATTCGAAACTGATGCAATAAATAAAATTGATAAATTAATGATATCCATTAATTATGTGGTATTTTTAAATAAGTGTTTTTTCATTTTTTACAAGTCAATACACTTGTGAAAGAACTACCAGCTTTCACATATATTTTGTACAGTTCCAAAATATATGATTTATTTGATTATTAATTAACTTAAGATTTTGCAATTAGTCATTTAGGGTTTTAAGTGTTTTATATTTGAATTTAGTGGTAAATGCAAAAACTGGAAAGTTAGAACTGTTTTAAATTTTTCCTATTAATATTGATTAGTAAAACAAAGATTTTACTTTTCGCGTAAGTGATGTAAAATCTTTTTGTACATTCATGTAAAATGAATTTACAGAAAATTTTCCATTTCCTTAAAATCATTTCATAGCGTTCCTATCTACTGATATTTATTTATAAAATCAATCCTATTTTTACATCTGATTTTACTTTCTTAAAAAATGTTTATTAAAATACAAGATTGTTAAATAAATGCGTTTTTAAATAAATCTAATTCTTTGAATATGATTTGATCAATAAATTGCTCTTTATATTACTGAGCTTCATCGATAATTCATTAAATAATTCTGTATTAGGTGATATCTTAACAATTTTTTACAATTGAACGCGTGCAATGCCCACTTAATTTAGTACTTGAAATTTCACATTTGAAGAGTGATAATTGAAATTCCGTCACTGGACACTAACCTCGCTGCCTGCAGCACAGTCAAAATGTTACGTTTTTGATTCAAAAAACACAAGTTCATTCTCATTTAATACTGCAGAGAACCACTTCACCTTC
Organism: Meta bourneti; assembly: GCA_933210815.1. Classification (NCBI taxonomy): domain Eukaryota; kingdom Metazoa; phylum Arthropoda; class Arachnida; order Araneae; family Tetragnathidae; genus Meta; species Meta bourneti. The sequence continues at coordinate 59,626,779 of OW119926.1, forward strand.
TTCCTTTAGTCTCGCTTAAAATTCAATGACTATCAATTGACCAAAAAAGTGTAAATGATATTACAGAAGTCCACTGGGGTGGTGTCAGATGCGCTTGCTTCAAGTCACAGTAAAACTCGAATATATGAAGTCTATAGGGGAGTCTTATTTCACAACCTATTCGTCAACGGTGAGTTGTGTTTTAAGTTATTCGTAGTATCGTTCACCGGTTGGGATTGAGGTGGAGGACTGCACGGCACCACCACAACGTTCCTGTCCTCTCCCTCCTGGAGACGAAGCCTCAGTTCCAGTTCCCCCTCAGTCTGACCACCCTCGTCTTCAGACTCGGATTCTGAGTGTCCAGCCCTCATTTTGTACTCTCCGGTCGGCCTCTCCGGACTGCTCGGTGCGCTGTAGTCGCTGGGGGACACGTCGCTGGACTGGCAGGAGTCCGGACTGGCCAGTTGGGACCGGACCAGGAATCCGACCGGCTGTGTGACGTAGGAGGACACTGCCGAAGAGCCCAGGAGGCGGCCTTTGGCCACCTTGTCCTCGGCCAGGATGTTCTCGATGCTGAAGGGATTGACCTTCTGCGCGGCCATCAGCTGCGGCCGGTGGTGCAGGTGTTGGTAGCCCTTGCCGGGGCTGCCCGGGGGGTCGGCGTACTCGTCGGCCGTGGTGTCGTCCCCCAGGGAGCAGACGTTGACGTCGCCGAGGCTGCTGCTGCCGCCACTGTTGCTGCAGTGGTTGAGGGGCTGCTGCTGTTGGTGGGAGGGGCGTTTACTGGAGCGGGTCATAGCATCCACGACGTCAAAACCCATGGTACCCAAGAGGGCGTAGATCTCAGCACCGACCAGGTCCCGAGGCTCCTTCCGGCCGTTGATGTGCCTCAGCTCACCCAGAGTTTGGTAGATTGCCTCGCTGAAAAAAGAAAGCCATTAATATGATGGGCTTGAAACAGCACCCCAACTCAAGAAACAGTCGCAACACAAAAGAAAATTTTTAGAAAGAAATCAAATTCTTGTTTCGTGGCGTGGAATTGTGAAGTACCTATTGCAGTTCAAAATTATGGTACTCGGGTATGAGCCGGCCACACATTGGAGCAGCATGCAATTAAACTTACGTGCGCGTGCGTATTCTGTTTCTGCACAGAAAACATGTCGTTACGCATACGTTATCCATTTTTGTACAGAAAACGTGTCAATCCGAGCGTATTTCATTCAATTAAGTTTTCGCAGGGTTGATGTTGGATTAATGTGGGGTTTGCCTAAGACAGACTTGTGACATTTCACTACCTAAATATCCTGATATTTCCTCTACCTAGAACTGTCATTATTCCTGTGTGAATGAAAACGCGTGATGCCGTTTAGACCAATCGAAAATTATATACAGATGGCTTTGTAAAGAATAGCAAGCTGTGTCAAAAATGAATTGCTTCCCTTATTTTCATCTCTTCCTGTTTTTTCTTTCGAATTTGATTTCAATTGTTGAAGGAGCATATGAGCTCCCCTTTTAATTTGACGGGTTTTAAGTCCCCTTACCTTTGGATTACGACTTCCTTTTCTATTAATGGGTCTTAATTTTCTTATCTTAACCCTCCAAGTGGTTTTGAAGAGAAATTTCTACCATCACGATCTGAACAATTTTGCTAATGATGAGATAGCTCGTCGAGACAACCACCAAGAAGGTCAATACTTATCAGTATACGTTAAAAAATGCTTCTAAATTTTTGATACATTAATTTGGTGTTCACGGATATTATTTAGCTGGACTATTTTCCATACAGCAGTCATAGAATATTTTAACCCAAATGTATTCAGTGGCCTTGCTAAGAAAAGTTTCAATAAAAATACACGCGTGACGGATATTTTAAGCAATTGAGTAGCTAAGATTAGTGGACTATTTCTATACGCTTAGTTTAAAAGTATAATGATTCGTAAGTTTCATCATCATATCACTTGGAACATGCAATAGTGAGTAATTTCGAAAATATAAAAACCACGTTTCTCAAAAATTTCTGAAACTTTTGATTACTGGTACACAAAGAATGATTATACGTATGACAATTTCAAAATATACATATTTATTCGTCCCATTTTGCTATTAATCACTATATCTAGAACTATTCACTATATCCACTATCACTTCATTTACTATCATTATGTTTAGAACTATTCAGAAAATGTTTAAAAGTAGTATAAAATAGTTCATATTTCAAAAAATTTCTATAAAGTTTTATTCAAAGAATTTATTCCTTTTTGAACAATTGCTTCTAAACAGAACAAGAGTTTATAAAAAACATCTAGAAAAGCAATTCGAATTTTCATAAGTTGTTTTCTGATAAGTTTTTTCCTTATTAGAATTTTAAAAATTTCTGAGTGAGTAAAATGTTCCATTTTCGCGCACAGGTTTCATATACATACAATACGATAAACCACGATTCTGAAAAACAAATTGTAAAACCTTTTCTTGAAACTCATAAAATCGCAGTTCGCTTTATTTCATATTTTACAAGGAAATGCATTTCGCATAACCCTAAGAACATGGGAACTTGAGAACCTCTGAAACTTTATTCATCCATTTTACTCAGAGTATAAATACTTTATAAGTAGTTGCATTAAAAGAAATAGCATTCCCTTCTCTTTGTTCCATCAAAACAAAGCACGGAATTTTCGAACACCAAAAGGCGGGTAAAATTTCATCTCCAAACGAAACTGAAAGAGCATTTACACATTTTCCCATTTTAATACTTAAGTAACTTTTTATTCAACTGAATGGAAAAGGTGCCAAGATCTCACCCCGAGATATGATAAACCGTTTTGGCAGAGCTGGTTCATATATCCACAAGAATGGGGACAGCAATCTGCATTACAGCAGTGCGTTTAACTGCATTCTGAACAGGACAGAGTTTTTATATTTCATGGACTTTTCAGTCACACCCCACAAACTGATCCTAGTGCAGATAAGGTATGATCTTTTTATTTTTGGAAACAAAAATAATACGTTTCGCGTTGTTTTCTTGAAAAGAAAGAGCAATACCGTTTGTCATAACGTTTTTAAGACGTACTTTTGAGCTCGAAATTTGAAATGTATTGTTTTTGTATAATGTGAATAGATTTTAGTTGTAACAGAGGATAGTTATAGTTGTAATACGCTATGATCTTAACTTTAAGGTAAGTCACACATTGGCCCATCAGTCCTGAGACACTAAATTGACTATGCGCATGCGTACCGACATGTTTTCTGTACCGAAATGGAGTACGCACGTGCATGTCACATGTTTTGTCACATACTGCTGCACTGTGTAGCCGGGGTAAGAGTTCACTAATATATCTTTTGGTTCTAAGATAGAAAAATTGCTTCTGAAATTTTTAGTATAAAGAGAAGACAGGAATGATTATTTTATTATAATTTATTCATATGTGTTTCTCAATATTTGAAGTCGTATTTATTTCTGAAGATCAAATTCTCTTGGTTTTGTAAACATTAGATTAAAACTACAATTGTATTCAGAGTATTTGTATAATATGAAAAAAATTTTAAGATAAGATCATAAGGGAGAAGAGATGGAAATTCTATACTCTTTGATCTTAATTTTAAAAGTTATCTAATATTTTTCTGGTTACAGGCAAACTATTACGTAGGAAGAAATATTATACAGAATCAATGTAGAAATGTGTGTGTTTATTTATGTACTTTTTATTCACATGTCCTTCTAAAATTAAAGTCCTACTTATTAACAAACTCAACTCCACTTAATTCTTGTAAATATTAGAATAAAACTAAAATTGAATTCAAAATAAATTTGAATTATGTAGACAAAAAATTAATTGTGTAACATACATTAAAATTTTACTAATGGACATAATATACCTTAATGGTATCATCATGTAACTTAATGAATTGTAAGAAAGATGTGGTAATTATATTCTGAATTCCATTCATATATTATGGATATACACTCTACGCCAGATTTCCTAATTAGAAGGCAAAAGCTTACAACCAAGAACGAATAAAATAATATATTAAGAGTTTAAAATATTTAATGAGCTTTCATGCCGAAGAAAACGAGTTTTCATTTTAAAAAAGAAACGAGTATAAAAGCGTGAATTTTAATTTCATAAATGTAAATAGACTTTTTATATAGTTTAGAAGTAAAATAAATTAATAGCAGAAGAACAAACCAGTAAAAGATTTATTGTAGTTTAACAAAAATTTTAAAAAAGCTCTCTTAAAAATCAACAATATAAATAATTTCAACTTTGAAATGGAATTACATTTTTCGCTTAAAATTTATGAATATCTCCAAATGTATACTACTGGTTTTTGGAATTGAATGATCATAAACTGACAAGACCATTTATGTAGGATATGTTTCATTTACACATAAACGTTTCCTAATGTGGCCCCTCCACACTAACAGAATCCGGATCAATCTGAATCCAGTAGAAATTGACTAAACGCTCCGTATTCAGACAGCTTGAAAGATTTTAAGACCAATATTTTTTATGGTAAGTAGTTCAATTTACTCCGCAATGGAGCAACACAACGGGCTATTGACAACGGTCCGGAATCAATTCCGAAGATTTCTGGTCGGAAGCTGCTTTCCTGAATCTTGGTCAGATTCTACTGGATTCAGATGGATTCATATCGACGCGGATTCTGTTGTCCTAAAGTGGCCCTAAGCTAAAATTTAAACCTAAGTGTTTACCTTAAACTGGCTACATTGACTCCTGGTTTGACTTTTGCCTGTTGCAGCCGCTTCGCTTGTCTCTCCAGTTGCTTCCTGAGTTTCTTTTCCCGTCGATCGCGGTCCCTTTTCTCAATCTCCTCCGGAGGAATGGGGTCCCCTGAGCACGTCTGGGGGTGAGCGTTGTGCGCCGGCCTTCCAGGACCCTTTTTTGTGTTCTCTTTCTTGCGCCATTTTGCCCGTCGGTTTTGGAACCACACCTGGAAAATAAACGTCAACTGTTGAGTAACCGAGTGCTTTAACAGCAATGTTATAATGTGATAGTGTATATAAAACTTAATATTTATCAGAGGATAGGTAAAAATGAATCGTATATCGGAATGTGTGATATATCATAGGCGATACACTTAGGGCTTACTGAAATGCTACGAGATCTCTAAGGAAAAATAAAAATATATAGTGGAATCTTACCACTTTCCACCAGTTCATTTCGGTTGGGTTTTTTATGGCACAAGGGCCACATATTTGACCAAGCACCTTACAGACAACGTCGCGTAATCCAGTTTAATTCCTAAACGACTAATTGTTTAGTTTATTCATGCAATGAAATATCCATTAAAAGTGCTTCAGATCAGAGAAAGAAGACACTCTGTCGCAACAAATGGTTACTGCAATATTACCGAGGCAACCTGTTACTCTACATGAACCTCTATAATCTTATATACCAAGCAGAAAATCTGTGTGCTTTAAGGAACAAAAACTCTCGAACGCTGGGTTCTGGAGTCTGGAATTTCTAGATCAAATCAACTATTTTCAGCTCACGTAGAACCGTAGAAGTAAAATTGAAAATGGAGCATTACGCAAGAAGAGTCCAATCAACACAAAACTTCAAAAGCTCTCCATGAGTGATCAATCAGAAGAGGAAAGAATATCAACGAGTGAAGTGGACAAAGTTCAAAAGCTGTTCGAAGAGGCAACGAAAATGTGTAGGAAACAGAGGCGTGACTTGTTTAGTCTGAAGGAGCAAAACCTCTTGAACGTTGAGCTCTGACGTCCTGAAATTTGCTCAGCTTATTTTATCTGGAATTTCTAGATCAATGCAATTATTTACAGCTCGCTGCGTCGTTTGCTTAGAACCATAGAAGTAAAATTTAAAATAGAACATTGCGCAAGGAAAGACCAATCAACACAAGGTGTCAAAAGCTATCACGAAAGAAGACAAGCAGATGAAGGCGCACAAAGCCCAAAAGCTGTTCAAAGACGCAACAAAACTACTGAGGAACCAGAGACGGTTTGTTTGAAGCAGCAAAAACTCTCAGTTGAAATCGGGTAGTAGAGCATATTTTTATATTTGTTCACAGCTTGTCGAATATTTATGATTTCATTGAAAATCATGCATTTCGAGGGATAGGAAAATCTATTATATTGCAACATCTCGAGAAAGAGACTCAGCTCAGAATAAAAATTCATTTTCTCGAGTAGCTAACGACTTGATTAAACTCGAATAAATCAGGACTACATTCTCAACTTTTCAATGGAGATATTAATAAATAGCATCAATTTCAAATAGTATTCTGAAAGATTTTCAATCCTTTTTTCTTGCCTCGACTGTAAATTTACTTTTTTGAGCTCTATCACTTTCTCTGGATTCACTAAATGCGATATTTAAAAAATTAAGTAATTGAAATAAGTCTTCTCGAAATGAATTTTGCGAAATAAATTTATTTTTCAATTTCAGTTCAGCATACGTACCCCAAAATGGTTTTGTGGTGACCATTTTTACATCACTATGTAAAAGAAACATTATTTTATGCCGTTCGTGGGAAATTGTAAAAAATAAATATTTAATTAAATTTCTCTCATGTACAGAGAATTTATTTTTATGATAATGTCTGTATATGACTCAACGAATATGGCAATCATTCCTTCATAAATTAAAGCGTCAAAGCAGGTTGTGTAAACATTTCACAATATATCCGAAATTGCAATAGTAATAGAGAAAACTGCTTTCCCATTTCCTAATAACGAATTTCCATGATTAATTTTCAGTTTTGAAATATATCGTAAATCCTAATATACCAAACAGGCTTATTAATTTGAACAATTTTGAACACGTCACAGGTATTGATAAAATATACATGTGTCACTATTGTAAAACGTGTCTATGCAAGTGTATCAGCAATTATTTACAATGACAGAGTGCACAAATATATCTAATGCAATCCCTAAATCAGACTTGCTTTCTTGTAAATATTGCAAGCATTTTCCTTCTTTATTGTGGAACGTATTGGGAAAATCACTTAGATTATAGCTGCGTATCATTTATAATAAAGAATGCTTTGATATATTATTCTGTTTTGGATGTTGTGAAAATTAACTGAATATACATAGTTGAACCGCAATTTCACAAATTTGTGCCTGTGTACAATTTTAAACTGCACTTTCTGTTATTCAGGCCGAATTTGATGCATTTTCCAGTGATTCTTGATATACAATAATGCAAAAGCAAATGTTATTAAGGTGAATCGTTTCTCGATTCAAGGTTGGTTGGGTTTTATGTCGCAAGGGCCATATTTGGCCATGCTGCGCCAAACACAAGGCAGACAAAGTCAAGTAATGGGCATCCACATATAAAAAAAGTTTTACTGACACACAAAAGAGAAATACACCCATGGAGGAATCGAACATGCGTTGCCCTACAACTCGCATATTGATAGCGCAGTAAGGAAATTCACTGAGATACGACGGCCCCTTTTCGATTTAAGCAACTAAAATATTTCAAGCTCGGTTGATTTCGGAATAAGAGCCTAACAGAACAAATTTGAAATAAGTGGTGCAATACATATATTGTACATTCATTTCATTTCTACAATGCTATGTTGTTGGATTGTAGAAAATTTCAGCATTGAAGATATATCATAACTCGACTGTGATATACTGCCATACTAAAAATGAATTTCTTGCTTTATGAGTAAAAAGATTAAATATATGCTTCTGCAAAACCCAAAACTGTTACAACTATCCTCTATTCAAATCTCGACTACACTATTGATATCTATAAGTATGGCAGTTTCGAAGCATATGCAGAAGCATGTATTTACAATCTTTCTAAACATAAAACTAAAAATGGCGACATTGGTACGATATGTACTGTATTCGAATACTTAATCAAATTGACTGCTTTAGTAGTACATAGGATATTACAGACCTATCAAAAGAAATTTAAAAGTTGGTCCATACACATATTTAAGTATTGCAAAGAAGGGCCAGAGAAAAATGCCAAAATAATGTTAACATTATTAAAAACTATTAGAAAACAGTTGAAGTTCAAGTGGTAAAATATTAATTCAACATATAACAGAAATTATCAATTCATAGAACATAGTTACTTCAACAGACACGCTAGAAATTCGTGTCAAAATATTCAGACATCAGGTACTAGATGAGTCTACAATATGAAATTTCGGTAGGTATACCGAATTTTAAACAAAATGACGAACATAAAATATCTAGCAATTGATGTTTAGAAATAATATAGGAAGATACACACAATTTTACAATTTAAAAGATCTCCTTTCTGCTGATGTTATTTGGAAGTGAATTTAGGAAGGAAATAGAGGGGGTAGTTGAATTAACCTTTCACTGGAGCAACACAGCGGACTATTGGTGACGGTCTGCCATCAATCCTGAAAGGAAAGACCCGAGAACAACACTTAGAAATTTTGAACCACGGTCAGATGACGAGGTCAACACCTGAGCTGGCACCTCATTCTCCGAACTTCCACACCACGCCAACAAGAGGATATTTGGGACCACGACAGATTCTTTGATTGAAACGAGTTTCGAACTCGCAACCCTCCATTTGTTAATACACTACTCTTCCAACCAGGCTACCGCGGCCCCAGAAAGGAAATCGGAATTTTATATAGTAGAAAATCATCTTACAGCTGGTGTTATCAGGAAGTCATTTTGGTAAGTAAACGGAATTTTATATAGTAAAACAATCGTGCAGTAGCTAATTTTATTATGAAGTATGCATAATGAAATAATATATGAAGTTAAGGTGTGTAGAACTTTGTATTGTGAAAGATCCTCTTGCAGCTGATGTTATTTGAAAATCATTTAGGAAGGTTTCGTAATTTATATTGCAAAAGATCATCTTTTGAAGCTGATGGAAGCTTGAGGAAGTCAATTATGAAAATGTACGGAAGGGAATTTTACATTGAAAAAAATCGTCTAACAGCTATGTTGTTTGGTTCATGTAGGAAAGTATACGAAATTTTATATTGTGAAATATCTCATCTGGCAACTATGCGCAGGTTTACGCAATTTTATACTAAAACAAAATCCTTTCAAAATACCTTTCAACTCTGCACAAATAAGCCATCATGTCAACAGAAGCTCCACAGAAGCTTGTCAAAATCGCATATGCTGCAAGTCGATTGCATTCAAACATGAAATCCCGTGTGCCTTCCTAAAGACCTTTTTACACTCTCCACACAAACAAATGATCAGCGAAGAGGGGGCTGAAATCTCCCTCCAACATCCCATATTCTGTGGTGTTCCAACTCAATGTCTTTGTTAGAGGGAGCATGATAGGTTAATTAATTATGTCACACCTTTCGATTCATCACCGGATTCGGAGGGCGCGCCCCTCTGAGGTGTGATTAAGGACCCAGGCACCGCCCCCTCCAGCACACCTCCCATGACAGCCGAAACGAGGTAGGTCGAGATTTAGCGGTTTTTACGCTGAATGCAATTAGCTCCCCCCCGCCTTCGCATGCTGGAGTCGGGTCTGTGTGCTTTGCTCATCCCCCTCCCAGCTTAAAGGTTACCGCGAACGGGAGGAAAGCGGTTTGGGGATTTTTTTTTTCTTGTTTTCTTCGCCAAATGCTTATTAAAAACTTAATCGGCCATTGTTCCGAGGTTGGGGAACATATTCAACGAATCTTTCAGAGGCGCGTAATACAATGACAAGTCCTTTGAATATTGAATGGAATCACATTTTTGTCTTTATTTTTCAAATTTTCTTTCGCTTTTACTGAATAGGAAATGTATAAACCCTCTGAGGGGTTCAGAAGCATAATTCCGTCTTGAAGCCTCCAGTCTTCCCCTGCATGACTTCAAACCAGTTTTAACTTTCTAGACCAGCGACTTTCAACGACCGTGTCAAATCTCCCAATCTGCCCCCTAAAGAAAGTTTCTTTTTGTTTCTTTTAGACATTGGTTTTACTAATTAATCTAAGGTTTAAATAAATCTTTTGTGTTAGCATGCACACTTATCTTTCTATCTCCTTGTGTTTGGAGCAGCATAGTCGATCTGAAAACCTATACCTGAACCAAACGGTTGTGCCGCAAGAATGTAACTGGTATGCCTCACGGATGGTGAAATGTTTTAAATTGTGTAAGATTTATTTCATTTCAACGGTTTAGTTCTGAAATTTTTACAAGTGTGTACACTAATAATTTCAAGTAATACCAGTTTTTTTTAACCGTCCTAGTGGTTGTCCCGATGTATCTCGACATTAGCAAAACTGTCCAGATTTTGATGGACGAGATGTCTCGTCATTAGAAGAAAACTGACCAGATTTTGATGGACGAGATGTCTCGTCATTAGAAGAAAACTGACCAGATTTTGATGGACGAGATGTCTCGTCATTAGAAGAAAACTGACCACGTCTTGATCTCATAATCTAAATAAATATCGGCACTATCTTGGTGAAGAGATATCTCGTCATTAGCGAAATTTGTCAGATCGTGGTGGACGACATATCCTGCCGAAACCACTTGGAGGGTTAACATCCCATTTAAGCAATTTTCAGAATTTTTTTTATTACGAAACATAAATTATTGCCACGGTATCTCGGTTGGAAGAGTAGAGGAGTAGCAACGGATTAGATAGGTTACGATTTCGAAATTTCTAGCAAATACCATCGTGTACGTGGGGCTAGTGCACTTTATATCTATCGTGGGCTCTAATGTTCTCACGTTGGTGGGGTGTGGAAGTTTGTTGAGTGGGGTGCCAGCGCAAGTGCGACTTAGTCATCTGACCGTGGTTCAAAATTACGAGGTTTTGTTCTCGGAAATTTTCCTTCATCATCCGGGAAATTTCATTGATCCCGGACATTCGCCAATAGACAGTTGTGTTGCTTTAGTGCGAGATTAATTCAATTACTACTACTGCATCATAAATTAATTGTTTCAGAAAGCTTTTTTAAAAGTCATTTTGAAGTAAAAAGGAAAGATAATTATTATTTTGTAAATCAATCAAAATTATACTTATTTGTGTTTAGTCAGATCGGCAAGGAATATTTTTTGGGTGTGCCGTAGAATTTGGTAATTAGTTTATGTGTGCCATGAGATGAAAAAAGTTGAAATTTGCTGTTCTAGACCAATGGAATCTTTCCTGGGATTCTTTCAATCAAAAAATGTCGTGATTTAGTCATTATGTGAGTGTGGTATAAAATCAATAATACACTACTCGATAATCTCAGAGGGTACAGAAATTACGATGCTACTTTTGTGCAGAGATCCGATAAATCGAATTATAAATCCATTTTATTTCATTCGGCAATTGCATTTTGTCTAATTCTTTTCCTGTATTTGTTGTGGTTTTTATTATTCGTAATTCTTTGAGCTTCACGAGATTTCTGAGTAGTATTTTTCTCCACAACACACAATGACTAAATAACCAGATCTTTTGATTGAAAGAATTCTAGACATCCTATTGGTCAAGAAGTCAAAACTGTTTAAAAGTCATGTACGGGAGACTGCATGTCTCAACTCATATATGCGTATGAACCCCTCAAAGGTTTAAACTCAGTAAAAATCTTTCAACACTATGGGGTCGGGTACCCAAGTGGTTTGCGCTCTGAGCCTTAACTCAAAAGGCTCTGGATTTGAATGCTGGTCTCGGGTAAACGTAGTTGTTCGGAATACCCTTAAAATCGTAAGTCCCGGTCAAATTTGGCCTCGTGTAGCAAAAGAGGATCGCAGAGTGACAAACCAAATCATGATACGAGCCAATATAGGATTTCGGACAATACCACAGTTTAAAGACTAAAGAAGTGCCTTGACTGAACGTCCAATCTGCATTACGCGCGTTGAAGTAAAAATTTATAGATTCCATCTAGCCTTAATAACTATTGAAGCAACCATAATAGATTAAAACCTAATTAAGGAAATAAAATACCTCACGGTGGACATTTCAAAAAGAAAAACTGAACAATTTTTTTGATAGTTGAATTTATGCCTCACTAGAGCAACACAACGGGCTATTGGCGACGGTCCGGTATCAATCCCGAAGGGAAAGATGCAAAGACAACACCTCGTAGTTTTGAACCCCGGTCAAATGACAAGTTAACATCTGAGCTGGCACCCCACTCTCCAAACTTCCACACGACTCCAACGGGACAACACTTGAGGCCGCTACAGATTTAATTTACACCAGCCCCTACGTACACTACGGTCTTTGGTTGGATCGAGTTTCAAACTTGCAATCCTCCGGTTTCGAATCTGCGACTCTTCCAACTGAGATGCCCCAATTTTTCGTGGGGATTTAAAATTCACATTGAACTTTAAGATAGTGACGTTGAAGCTGACTTCCTAATGAAGTTGTTCATAAAGAAGTCAGACTTATTTTTAAAAACACAGATTCACTGAAATGTTTATTCGCAGCATAGTAAAAAACATCATTAAAAAAGAAATAAACACTGAATGGTAAACTAACTGGAACAATAAAGGAAAAAGATAAACACCGTTCATAGTCTCATTCCAAAAGTTAACTCAAATAATATTTTACCGATTTCTACATAAACCAAGCAATCGTATCCAATGAAGTATTCGGAACATATCAAGCAAGGTCCAGAACAAAATAGATATTTGCTGTTGTAGGGAACATTCGGAAACACTAGGCCACATACTGTTAAACACAAATTATGTCCAATCCTTTGCAGATTGTATAAGAGAAGAGTAGATTCTTTGTATGTATTTTGATATCTTATTCTTTGAAAATTCAATTTAAAAGAAAACCTGTGTGTCTTGACAGAACAAGGATGTTTACATTTTTTTCGCATCCTCACATCAAGCAATGTTTGGATAAGAAATGTGTGTGTGTGATAATTCTTTCAAAATTTGAATATAATCATTTTTTGTTTATTTTCCTTAATTCACTGAATAAAATATTACGATGTCACTTTTGTTCATACATCCTGCATCTTGAATCCGTCCCCATTTGTTTTATTGTGTATTTCATTTAACCTTTAATAAAGCTCTATTAATGTCATTATTTTTCTATCACGATTTTTTTTCCTATATGTAGATTTGTTTTTCATGAGAATAAATTCCCACCGAAATCCATCATTGTGGCACCAGCAAATGTCTTGTCTACAATAATAGACTGAAAAAATTAAATCGCTGAAAACATTTTCTAGATGTATTGTTGGGTGTGTCTGCATGCATTTCATTCTACGCACTTTCCTCTATAATTCATTCACTTGTTCACAATGATTCCTAATATTTGTTCAATGATCTTTTCCGTTTTTGGATTCAATCCTTTCACAATTCCATGATCGTGACATCATAACGGAAAATTGGATTTAAATAATTTAAATAAAAATAGACTCATGAAGGTTAGTTTGGTTTTTTATTCTTTTTCAAAACTGGGTAATTTTTTTATTTAATTTCAAATGAATTCTATCAATTATTTTTCAATCGCATGGTATTTAATGACAATTTTACAGATTTCTTCTATGTGTGACTGTTTTACTTGATGATTATATTGTGTTAGTGTAAAGATGATCGATTTCTCCTATTCTTGAGAAAAAGATTTGAAGAATACTATTTTTATAATTTATGTGTGCAATGTTAGAAGAATTGCGATAAATTTCTAAATTATCATTCAAGGAGAAATGTACAAATAATTTATAGTATAGCAATTATTATGAATGGAAAATAGATTATGGTTTTTTATTTTTAGTTAATAACGCAGATTTGACTGCGAGTTGTAAGCGGCGAATGTTCGGTTCCTGTCAGTTCGATTCGAAGCCTTCTGTTTGAAAGCCAGGGTTCTAGGTTTAAAAAAATAGTCTGCAGGGGTGTAATTTCTGTGCTGCATCGACTTGCCTGTCTCATTAAAGTTTAAACCTATGGTATTGGGGTCGATAAAATGAGTAGAATATATACTTTACTTTTACATTTAACCCGTTTACTCAACACAAACTATTTTCATTTCATGTAATATAAATCTCGATTGGACACGTATTTGTAGTATTTTTAATTACATCTGTCCCCTCAAGGTCACTACCACAAGGATACGGACATGCCGATGATTATCAAGTCACGGTTAACACAACAGTCTAGGTTTACATCTCGGTCGATTCCTCTATAGCGGTGGTTCCAAAATCAAAGACTGCAAGAGTAATAGAAAGCTTCCTAGCCAAGGACATTAACTACCCGAAAGCTGTGGAACAATTGCGAGAACGTTTCAGACATGAAGATTTAATAGTGCAAATATACGTGTGGGATTTGTTGGATATGGTGATGAAGAATGTCTGGAAACGAATCTGCCAGTTCTGTGACCAGTTGGAAGGGAAATTACGAGCTTTGGAGAGTCTCGGGAAAAAGCAATATAAATATGGTGATTTCCTAACGCATTTAGTCGAATCATGCACCCGAAGAAATTGGGAGCGAAACCGAAATTCGAACGCCTGTCCAGGCCGAAGATCGTACCTTGCGGAATTTAATGAATTTTTGAAACAAGAAGTGAAAGGTGAGGAAATGGTTGTGCTCGCCCGTACCGAGTTTGGAGGTAATTATATTCACAAGAAAAATTATAGTTATGTGGAGGACAACTTGGAAACTTCTACAGCAGCTGCTTTGGTAAACACAGAAACCAACGTACAGTCGGGTAAGAGGATTTTAAATTGTCTTTACTGTAATAAGATGCACCTTAGCAGAGATTGTTACGCAGCAAAAAAGATGAAATAAGAATCTAAAAGGAAACTTTTAATTGACAAAGATGCATTTTCTTGTTTTAAAATAGGTCATATGGCGAGGTTTTGTAATCTTAAAAATAGATGCTTGTATTGTGATGAAGATAATTATAATTATTTAATGTGTCCTGATCGTAGAGAAACTACCAGAAATTAAGGAAATGAAATAGTGGCTACGAATACTTAATCCAATAGCTCCAAAATTGAAAATGTTTATTTGACGACTAGTGGTAAAAATAAAAACCGAAAGGCAGAAATAAAAATAAGAGCACTTAAAAAGCGGATCTCAACATTCTTGTATAAGTAAAAGAATCATACAGAAATTACGATTAAAACCGAAGGGAAAAGTAAAAATGATTCAGTCTGTTTTGGGGAGGGAAACGAAACATCGAGTGTGCACATACATGATTTGTTTGAAATAACTGTTTCCGCTTTGAATGATTCCTTTTCTTGTAGCATTGAAGTTCTAGCTGAAGAACGAATAAGTGGTGAAGTGCCTAGAATTAATGACGTTATGACTATCCTTGAATTGAAAGAAAGAGGAATAGTTAATCCGATGTGGAAGCAACTGATTCTTAAATCGTCCTCTTATTAGGCGCCGATGTTAACTGGTGCGTTATTCATAAATGACTCAACAAGGCTGAAGTCTGGATTGCTTATGTTTGAAACACTATGGGGTTTATACTCTCTCCGGTAAATAGAAAATCGCTGATGATAGTTCTCGCAAAGCAAATATTGTTTTAATGGCTCTTTCATTGCACATTAGTAATTCATCTATTTGTGAATTGTGGGATCTTGAAACTATTGGTATTTCAGATCCTTTAGATAGCGCTAAGAGGTTTGAGCATTTTGAAGTTTTAAATCAATTCAAAGATTATTTAAGAATATTTCCTAATGGAAGGTATGAACTTAGTTTGCCTTTTAAGTGTAATATTTTAGATTTACCAAGTAACCAGGAATTAACTGGGATCAGACATCAGAAAACGTGCAATCGTGTGCATGAAAAGGGTTTACTTGAGGAATATTGATGTGTTTTCCAAGAATGGAAAAAGTTGAATGTAATTGAAAAGGTTCCCCAATGTGTGAAATTGAAAAGCCTTGCCATTATCTACCTCATAGACCGGTAGTCAAAAATGAAAGCATGACCACAAAGATTAGACCTATGTTTGACGCGTCTGCGAGACAGAGTGGAAGGCATTCCCTGAATGATCTTTTATACAAAGGTCCAAATATGATCGAGTTGATTCTTGAGCTGATAGACCGATTTCGTCTTAACCGAATTGGATTGTTTACGGATATAGAAAAGGCCTTCTTACAGTTAGGAATAACTGAAGATCATATGGACCTTTTACGTTTTTTTCTTCCCTTCAGAAAATGAAAGGATTGTTTACAGGCACTGTAGGGTGGTATTTGGGGTCTCGTCAAGTCCTTATTTATTAACTGCGTCGATATCCCATCTTGACAATGCTCCCTTAGAATGCTATGAAGTAACTGAAAAGTTGAAGAAATCGTTTATGTAGACAATTGCTTATCCGGTGGTTCTGATATCAAAGAGGCAGAAAGTTCATTTTGAACTTAGGAACATAGATTGGGATAGAATTGCTCGACATGCAGAAGAGCAACGTATCATTTGGAAGTTCAATCCTCCTACCGCCGCCTGGTGGGGAGGTTGGTGAGAAAAACTGATTTCGAGTGTTAAAAGAACTTCTTAGACGAACTTTAGGGAGAACAATTATGACTTGCGAGGAGCTTCAAACAAGCTTATGTGACTGAAACTACCATAAATTCTCGTCCTCTCACCTATATGTCCGAAGTTTCCAATAACCTTACTCCGATTACACCGCCTATGTTCCAGTTTGAAAATTCTAGTTCGAACGTTCCTGATATAGACTATGCTGATGCGCAGCAATATCGTAGACGAATAAGGTATCGCTACAAGCTTCTTGATGAGTTGAGAAGGCGTTTCGGGAAAAAATATCTTGGCCAACTCATTCAGAGACATGAAAGATCCTCGATAACTTAGCGTGAAACTGAGTGAAATTGTGCTAATAGGAGATGATAATAAAATACTTCTAAAAGGGCCACTTGCAAAAATGGTAAAGTGGATCTCTGGGAAGGATGGGAAAAGTCCGAACTATTAAGCTGAAAACACAAGGTGTTTTAACCCGACCTATCCAAAGAGTCCCCTGGAATTACCATACAATAATAATTTTGATTCTCTTTCCAACTAACAGATGGTAATGCCATTCTTTCAGAAAGGGATAATAGCTTAGAAGTTCTAGATGCCGGACCTGTCATTCCGAATGAACCATCCTCGGATGACCACGTTCCTGGTTCCACATCGCAGGTGACGAGAGCAGGTCGTGTTGTGAAACCCCCAAGAGTCTGAACCTGTTCTTGATCGATGAAGATTTTGAGTGGACATTCGCCAACTTAAAAGGGGAGTGTATGTTAGATCAAGAAAAATGAACTGAAAAGAATTGAACTATTTTGACGTTCGTGTGACGTCACTTTCTTTTTGTAACTTCCTTATTGGAGCGCGAGAGGATTGCGCATTAGGAAAAGTGTAACCAAACTTATACGTTGTATTTTGTGCTGTAATAAATATATGTGTATGTTAACACTAGGCTTTTTTCATTATTCTGCTACGACATCGGTGATGTCCGACCTGCCCTAGATTTGATGGAAATTAGTTCCAATTGTTAGGTTTTAACAGTATCAACACATCTGCATTCCTCATATAAAGATACCTTAATCAAATTCCCATTAATATTTCTTCCCCATTCAACTACAACAAGATTATACCTATAAATCAGTGTAGGTCTCGGTCTAATTAATCATCGAGCAGCAAAAACTGATCTTAACCGCAAATCAAACAACCTGCAAATCACACGAAAGTAGTTAATCGTACTCGATATAATTAGATGCTACTAATTCCTTAAGGTCTAGCTAACAGCTAGACCGTCCATGAGTCCGAACACGATTAAGAAGTCCAACTCTAGATCAGAGCTCCCTCCCATAGAGATCCTTTCTTGCCAAACCAACACAGGCCAGAAGATGTGCTACATTTTAGGCAAATTGGAAATGTCGTATGGACCTGAATTAACTCACCTGATGGTTGTCTCGAGGAGGTATCTCGTCATTAGCAAAACTGGCCAGATCTTGATGGATGAGATATCTTGCCATTCAAATAAAACCAATCAGATGTTGATCTCATTATCATCAAAATATTGGCAATACCTTGATGACGAGGTATCTCGTCAAAATTGGTCAGATCATAATGGACGAGATATCTCGTTGAAACCACTTGGAGGGTTAAGGATAGAGATCGGTTAATATACCGAGAACATTTATATACCTAGCCATTACAAGTTGGGTAGTTGAATTTCCGTCGCACTGGAACAGCATAACGAGCAGCTATTGGTGACTATCCGGTATGAATTCCGTTCGAAAAGATCTGACCAGAACAAGAAGATGGGACACCCACTGTTTCACAGCCCTTGAAAGGCCTAAGAAAAGACTTCCAAACACTCGAGTTCATGTTCGATTATTCATAAACGAAACCTGACTCGAAAGCTCCGACGCGTCTCACTGCGCAATTCCCAGACGCCCGAAATCACTGCCCCGTCTCCTCTTCCTCTTGTCTGATGTTTTCATCAGCCGACAATACGGCATTGTACGCACCCCTTACGCGCGTGCTCCAGCACCATTCCTCCGCTTATGATCCCTACTGCAAAAAGAGACGTTTCACGCTCGTGCGCGCCGCCGCCAAATTCGGTAACCCTTCCCCTTCATCACCTGGTCCGTCCTGAAATTAAAAGACGCCCGAGAAGAACAACAGACGGACGGGATGACCAAACGTTCGTGATCCGCGGGTGCGTGCGTGAGGGAGAGCGAACGCGGGTGCGCTCGAAGCGTGAACGCGCAAAATACGCTCCGTCCCCCCTCAACCTTTTCATATAATATTTTTGCTAATATATTGACCGTGTTGAACAGTGACGGACGGGGAACGCCCCTTCCCAGATGTCTTCATTGAGTCTGCCAGCTTTGATGTATATAGGGTGGTGAATTTGGCACGTGAGATAAGATCTTCCACTCCGGACTCCTCTGATTGAGTTCGCAGGCAAGAGGGGAAAGAATGGTGTTTTTGTGTGGATTTGCCGTTGGTCTCGGTGGATGTTATTAATTCTGGGCATTGAAAATTGTAAATTGGAGATCTGGCTACGGGACGAGCTAGTTCCGGCTGTGGGGAATTGTTTTTGGCTCGTGGTGGGGAAGAGCTGTTGCTTTGTACTTGGGGTCTTCGGGTATTGCACACAATTTGAACGCCAAAGTGCTACGAAATTGGGATGAGAACATCATTAAAAATATTTTTTTATGTAATCCTCTGAGGGCTGTGAGATTTCCAGGAAGTGTAGCACTGATTTTCCTCCACAACACACAGAATGACTGAATAACCACGTCTGATGATTGAAATAATCCTAGGAAAGATTCTAAAGGTCAAGGTCAAAACTGCCTTGAAGCCATACTGGGAAGACTGAAGGTTGGAGTACGTATATATGCGTGTGAATACTTCAGGGAGTTAATCGCGGCGACTGACTTGTCCGACTTCCGGCATTACAAAAGGGAACGTATGGCTATTTGTGAATTATCTCTCCGTGGGTAAGCCACTACTACTCCGAAAAGTACAAACATCAACATCCTTACTCTTACAAACCGTAATTCGAACTCGATACCTACTAGGTTGCAGACAAACGCTATGACCAATATACCAGTTATGTGGCTCATTTAGAAAGTATGTAAAAAAATTGAGTTTAGAATAAATTGTTCAATCTTTTCAACTCGTGGTTTAAAAATTGTCTGCTGCTAATTTGGATTCAACGTCTTCGGGTATTGCAACAACATCTGAGAGCCAAAGAGCTTAGGACCGTGCTAACAATCAGTAAATTACAGCTTTCTTCGGAACGAGGTAGTTCCGGGAGAAAGAAATTGTTTTTAGCTCGTCTATTGGATATTATCAGTTGCTGATTTGAACTTAATGTTTCTGAGTATTGCTCAAAGCTTAAAACCTAAGAACTCGGAGCAGATAACAGCAATCAGTATATTGAAAGGCTTCAATATGAGTTAGTTTAGACTATGAGAAAGCATTTTGATTCGTTGTAAGAAGCTATCAGCTGCTGCTTTGAACTCTGTCTTCGGGTATTGCCCACAATTTGAACGCCAAACAGCTGAGATTGGGGTGAGAGCATTATTTAAAAATATGTAAAAATACCGAGTGTGGAATAACAATTATCCTGGTTTTAGTTCGTGGTTTAAAATTTGTTGACTTCTAATTTAGACTCGATTTCTTCCGGTATTGCAACAAAATCTGAACCCCAAAAAATGGGCTAGCTGTGCTAACCACATTATCCAGGAAGCAAGTAAAAATATTGATTTTCAACAATGGTTGATCTACATCAAATCAACATAAGCTGTATCAGAAGTTTGAGAAAACGTGATGAGACATGTAAATAGAGAGGCTGGATTTTGATATAGGCCGCGAATCAAAATTTATTAAGAAAGCTGTAATTTTCAGGACGGCCCTTGTATCTTTGTTAGTGACTGTCAAAGGTACGAGTCAAAATCCAATTTAGTCTTCGATAAGAAACTAATTCTTTAATATAACGGTTGCGAAGTTAATATTTTGGTTAACATTCAGTTTCATATTAGCATTAGGTGTCAAATTTGCCTTCCGATATTGAGATAACAAGTCAACTATTAAAGATCAAATAGTAGTAAACGTTGCGAATATCTAGTTTAATATTAGTATTAGTATTGGTTGTCAAATTCACCATCCATGACATTAAGATAAAAAGTCACAACTATTAAAGATCCCATAGAGAAAGTTGCGAATATCCAGTTTAATTGGATGTCAAATTCTCTATCTTTGACATCGAGATAATAAAAGTCACATTAAAGATCAAATAGTCGTAGAGAATGTAACGAATATCACCAAATCATGTCCATTTTTATCAAATACAAAACGGAATTTTTTCCCAAATCATTGAGAAAAGAGATGGAGAGAAAATACTGTCAAAAAATGCATGGCAACATACGTATTTTTAAACTTCCATCTGTCTTTGATGGCAATGTATTTTCATGTCATGTATACTTATAATAGATAGAAAAGCAACAGAAGAAATTATGAAAAGTTTAATTGATTTTCCCGTCTTCCACTAGATTGTGTTTTAATAGACCATATGTTATGTTTCAATAATGATGTTTAAAGGTAGTACATTCAAATTAATCATCTACATTAAATAATAAGTACGTGAATAATCAAGGCAATTCAATATTTTCTCTTATAAGGACAAATTTATTTGCCCATAGATTAGTTTCTGTTAACAAAATGACTCAAGTGATTCTGCGGAATAATTAAAACTAACATTAAAACTGATGGGACCGAAGTGGATTCACCCTCTTTGTTTAAACGTATAAATACATATGCTTTGTCTTTGATAACAGTTGAAATCGCAATTTTTTCACACGATTAATCTCTAGATTAAATAGGTTAAAATTAATTACGAACCAAAATCAATGTTCAATCACCTTTAGTCGAGAGTGGAAAACGAAAAGAAAAGTGTACTCGTAACACAAAGCAATGACCATCTACTTCGACGCTCTGTCCCCAAGTGCAATTGATTCACCGACCCCACCACTTATAATTGTCATAAAATGTCATATTCGATATCAAACGCCACACCTCGAATTACACCGAAGTTATTGTGAGTTGAAATTGATCACCCAATTACGTCGCTTCCACCACTAATCTGTATCGTACCATAAGACAGGTCGTATGCCGAAAGAAAGAAATTTGTTTACAAAATATAATGTTGAGTTATCAACTGTAATACATTTTAAAAAAGGATTTAATTGAAATCTTTAAATTTTGTTCTCTTGTGAATAGTTTATTTCGCCGAAAAATAATAATAAATCCCCACTATATTGTATCCAGTATATTACACTATTCGTAATCCATGCATTTCAAGTTCCACTTCAATCGAGCAAGCCTACATTTAACAGTTGTAGAACTCTAAAAGGGTTTATTTGAAAACTTGAAATTTTGTTCTCTTGTGGAGAATAGTTTATTTCGCCGAAAAATAATAATAAATCCCCACTATTATATCCAGTATATAACATTATTCGTAATCAATGCATTTCAAGTTCCACTTCCATCGAGTAAGCCTACGTTTAACAGTTGTAGAACTCTAAAAGGGTTTAATTAAAACCTTGAATTTTTTTTGTGGAAAGTATCTTGCCAATAAATAAAAATCAGTCCACACTCTATTGTACTACCATCTGTAATCAAGTCCCACTTCCATCGAACAAGATTACATTCAACACAGTTGTAGAACTCTCGAAAATATCACGCTCCCGTATCCGAGATCTCCCCATTCTAGGGGTCCCAACTTGGCGTGATTTTTATCAACTCTTCCCCCAACTAAACACTTGCGCCGTTTCCATAAAGCCCTGTCCTGCCTAATTAGCCATGACACGCTGTATTAGGATGATGGATATGCACGATAGGCACAAATTGAGGCGTGAGAGACCAGATTGAGACATTACCGATGATGACACACAGCAGGAGGTGGGGCAGGTATCAACAAGATCCCCCTGCCCCAGTCCATCTCTTCTGGAGGGGGAGGTATTACAGTATATTTGATAGGAGTCTTTCCTCCCTCCCGAAGTTGTAACGTTAACGGCACGCGATTTTTACACATGACATTTGTGTTTTAATTCACGGATTCCTGTTGGATGTTCTTTTTTAATGCATTCTATGTGTGATTTGGTTTGTATTCCTATGCGTGACGATCAGAGAAAAGAGTATGTTTTGAATGAGGTGATTTTTTTTCTCGGTGTCCTTTTTGGTGTTGTCAAGTGACAAATGACAAAACAAAAAAGCAGGATTTTTTTTTTAAAAGGTGAATGCGTAATTTACACTACATTTAAGTTATTAAAGCCTGTTGGTAGGAACACCGGTGGTTTCAACTGTCCCCAGGGGGCATTTTCAGTTTCAAAGTTAGTTCCGTTTCACATCATTAAAGGCCCGAATCTGCGAAATCATTGCTTCGAGGAAAAGGCGTTTAAAGGTTTGTGGCGCTTTCGGACAATTTATGTAATATTGAAAGCGTGTGTCAATTTAGGTTATGAATCAGAGTTTGTGCCTAAGGAATAAATTTAAAAGATATCAAATAACAGTTCATAATATGCACTTAGGTAAAACATTCAAAATTCGTTATTAGTGTCTTTGGCGTGATGTCGATGATATCCAAGCGCATAATAGCTAAAACACATATGGTTCCTTGAAGTTCTTTCAAAGATGCGAAAACTTTAATTTTCAAATCGTGGTAAATATTTAGACAAATAAATTAAACCTACTTTTCTGAAAAAGCGTGTCAGGTTAAATGTTTCCATATGCAACAAGACTACTTATGAGTTAGTTATTACACATCAAACCTTAGTGTTTGTTATCTGCGTTGTGTTTGACGCAGATTGACCAAACATTAATCTTCCGAATCAGATTATTTTGTTTATTTTTCAGTATCTTTTTATAGTATGTGTATGTTGTCAGGTGACAAATGACAAACCAACAGCAGAATTTTTTAAAGATGCATGCGCAGTTCATTTCCCAATTGTTATTAAAGCGTGTTAGTTTGAGCATCTAAGGTTCCTAGGTCCCCTAAAGATATTTTCTGTTTCACACCAACAGAGGCATGAATCTGTTTCGAGGAAAAGGCGTTTAAAGTTTTGAAGCTTTTGAACAAACTGTGTAACATTGAAAGTGTATGCATCAATTTAGGTTAGGAATCAGAGTATGTACCTCGGGAATAATGCAAAAGGTACCAAAGTCCAGAATATGCAACTCAAAATTACAAATTACTAGCATGACGCCGATGATATCTAAGCACACAATATTTTGGTTAAAACGTTTGTTTCCTTAAAGGTACTTTAATTTAAAATTCCCAAATAAGATTGCTTGTACGCAGTTAAAGGCAAACTCATAACATATACCAGAATACTTTTTACAGTGCATTTTTCTATGGTTTAATATAGTCCAGTTACCTTGTGTACGTTTAGTACATGTTTTTGAGGAGATGAAAATTAAGAACTTCCTTGAAGTAATGTGATAGTTAAGAATATGGTGAAAAATGATGGAAAATCTTCAATTTTAAAAATCGAGGTAACGTTTGTTTCCTTATGCAACAAGAATACCGTGAATTCATGTTTGTAATAACCCATAAAACATATCTACTTAACGTTGTATCTACTATGTTCTTCAGCTTAGCCAAATATTACACTTGTGCCATGAAACCCAGCCAACTAACCCATAAAACACAAGAGATGTATTTTGTTTATTTGTTGAGGCATCAACACAGATCAAAATGTATATAAAATATGCAAGTTTATTTTCTGTTCAAGAAGTTCAATACATCAATTTTAGATACTGACCTCAAATAAAAAATTATATTTTGTTCAAGATTTTCCATCTTATAATTTACTTTTATAACATCCACACTCAATATAATTGTGCAATTTCGAGTTATTTTTCTTAATCGAAAGGGATACACGCATGAATAGTTTCAAGAATTTTTCACATGCGTGTAGTTTTCAACCATCTTTTGAATCATATTATCAAGTTAATTACAATTCTTTAACCTCCAGATTACCTCCAAATTTTAACCTCGAAAGCCTCATCAGGAAAATCCCCTAAAAGGAAATAATGTTTTCCAAGTCGACAAAATTGCTGCAAACCCAAAAGAAATCAATGACCTGCGAGTATTCGTTCAATTATTACATCTCAAAACGGTAGCTAGTTAGACAGGAATCATTGAAAATCAAAAGAAGCTTATTCTCATTAAGGAATCTTTGTTTCCAGAAAAAAAATGAGGAACCACGCATGGGATGATGCTAAAAGCTTGCCTAAGTTACTTCGTAAATTGTGTAAATATCCTAAGAGTAATTCGGAGTCTTTTAACTTATCCGCCCCTCTTGACATGGATGTAAAACAAATGGTCTGTTGGACAGCGTAATTTGTCTGCCCAATCTTTTGTTGTTCCTTTCTCTAAGTGGTGGTCACTAAAAGATTCTGTCATTAATAATGTTATTTTGGTCAAGCTTATTAGTTGCGGCATTCAACCGTACCTTCAATGAAAAAAGAGAAGTTTTTGAACCGGCAACAGTTATTACCGTCATGAACATCGATTTATGTAGGAAGTTTAGAAAAATGTTTGACTGCATTCTGGGTTCTTTCGCTTTAAGCGGCCTGGAGAATTAATCATTTGGAGTTTATTCAACCGTTGTATCCGAATGATAAGTTTTTCATTTATTTTAAGACTTATTTTATGGTTGATATATTTTTTGGTTGTATTTTGAGGGATTTCAAGTTTGTAACTGAATGTTATGAACCTATTACATCTTGCGACAAAAATTTTTTTGAACTTGGGAAACTGTTTTGAGTAAAGCATAAAATAATGTAATGCCCATATTGGCTTTGAAGCAATTGTGGTAATACAGATTGGGATTTCCTTTTTCTTTGGTAATTAATATATAAATATGTGTTTGCAAAATTTGTTTCTCTCATTAAGTTTTTGTATTATTATACATTGTTTTTTAAATTCTTTCTTAAATCGAAAACATCTATTAAATTTGTTTCCTTTTGTTTCCAACGAGTGTTCACCTTTTGCCGTATGACAGTTAACAGTCTAGGAATGAAATCCAAAGTTATTGGGGAAAAATTGATCAATATACCAAATATTTTATGGGCCGCTTAACATGTCTAAAATTTATTTAGATTTTCATTTTATTAAAAATTTATTTAATATGCCTAGTACAATTATTTCCACACAAATAGTACAAAACACCTTTGTGAAATATCATCATTAAAACGAAAAAAGATGGCTAAAAGTTACATCAACTCATACATTGAGTTATATTTAAAAACAATCGCCAATATTAATGTTAATTCGAAGTTAGAGGACCCATTCTGTTGCCTATTGAAACATTGTACAACAAATGTGCTTGCTTTTAAATTATATTATAGCATCCAAGAAACATTTTATATTATAGGCACATCGTGGCATAGTTTAGGAACAGAATATTTTCACAAAAGCTTCCAATTTAAATACTAATTTCTAACACTAAAGGAATTGAAAATACAAAGTGTTGACAGTTTATGCATTCTAGGACAAATATAAGGGAACTTTAAAAGCAATTGATCTCATAAATGTTAATTTTGAATCGATTAACGTTAGGCAACTAAAAATGTTTAATAAAGACTCCAAATCAGTCACTAATCACTGATTATAAATGAAAATATGCCAACTGGTTTATAATTTTGTGCCTACTAAATGAAATCGTCGTTTTACCATCAAAACCTCGTAAATCCAATATTTTGGTTTATGGGAAACAATATTTGATTACAAATATGCTCATTGAAACCTGTTTTAAAAGTTTTTAGGCATACATCAGATATAGTCGTCTATCCACGAATTTTTAAACCTTGTATCGCATACTTGTTCTAAAATTTGGTATCTAGTTTTTATCACTCCAGAAAATTTTTTATTTCAAAACATACGAGGTTTTGATAGTACAATGACGAAATGTAGGTTCTGGAACTAATCATATCAAAATGCTAAAAAAATTTT
Organism: Meta bourneti; assembly: GCA_933210815.1. NCBI lineage: Eukaryota > Metazoa > Arthropoda > Arachnida > Araneae > Tetragnathidae > Meta > Meta bourneti. The sequence goes on from OW119926.1 coordinate 59,653,124, forward strand.
ATCTGTCTATAATCTTAACAAGCTAACCAATTTGATATAAAAAGTTTCCAGATAAAAGAAACAATTCCTATTGAGATTCGAAGGACCCATTGACCTGCTGTCCACTGATCCATTGTGAGTCTAATTTCCGTCATAAAACTTGAATACACAAACGCCCGCCTCCAGCCGAAGAGCCCAGACCTCTCTTCCGTATGTAAACCCAGTCCAAGCTTTCCGGGTCTGTGGGAAACTGGCCCACCGATAACAACAGTACAATAAATGCGAATTTCCCCTTAATGTCCAAATGATATGTAATTTCCAGCGAAGGATCCGTTTCAAGCAGCGTTTGTTTTCCATTTCGGTGGTACCCAGTCTTTACTGCTAAGTAATAGCCTCGCCAACTCTGGCTATGGTCGCAAAAGCAAAAACAAACAGCAAATGACGGCAGGGAGAGTCCATGAAAAAAAGAGAGGAACCTACCATGGGGAAATGGAAGGAAAAAATTACAGAAGGTGCTTAAGCGATGGCTGAGCATGCGCTACCGAGTTGATGATCCGTGGGTTCGAACTCTGACCCTGGTTTTGCCTCCACCCTCCTATCGCTGGCAGCAGAAACCCACTTTTGGGGGAGTCCTCCCCTGTCAAATGGACGAGGTGCTGCAGAATCGTACCGGAAACGGGGAAACGGCTCACACGAGGCCATCTGTTGCTGCTGCTTCAGTCACTCTAGCAGATTGTGCTATTGCTGTGTTTTTAACTTGTAGTACTTAAAGCTTTGCAAAAACTATCTCTTAGGAACTTTACGCTGAGATTTCAATTCGTCCAATTCTATTAACATCATCAATGTGAATACAAAAGCTATTGAATCCGGCAAAAAGGTTGATAAAATATTCTAGGTCCAAGTAGTCTTATTTTTGATATACATCAAGTCTACAAAGAGAATCCAGTTTTTATTTCTTCATCATTGCATTTTACTAACAGATTACACTGATTCTGTATTTATATTGCATCAGGTGAAAGCAATGATTACTTTTAAGAATTTTTCTCAATTGTTTAGTCTTGGCCAAATATGGACATTGCGCCACATCATACAACGAACCATGGATTGTGCTTCGCTACGTTTCTATAAAATGCACTTAAAAAGTGTCAAAACTAAATAAATATGTTCAGTAGAATAATCTAATGAGAAAAAATAATCAGTAAGAGGGAGCATTGCGATTCAAAAATTGAGGAGACAAGTAATCTCGTACATAAACACCCTAAATAATTGCTTAGAAGATCATAATAATTATTCATATTATTTATATAAAGTCGTAAATAAGTTACAGATTTTACTGATGATAAGGCATAAGAATAAAGTCATCTTCTAGGGGTGTGAACGAGTATAACCGGCCTATGTGTGGCTTGTACGTGGAAAAACTGCTTAATGAAGCAGTTCAAAAGTACTTGAAAAGATTCACGATTTTGGGGATAAATTTATTTTATCGCTTTTTATAGTTTTTCAGATTCATCCTATTTTTAATGAAGGGGATTTAAAAATAGATTCTGAAAGAATTTAGCGTTAAAGAATAAGATGTATTTGGAATCCTGTGGAGTGGGTTTGAGTCCTCTGGAACACCTCCTTGTCCTACGCCATTGAAACCAACTCTGAAACTTTGCAATATTATTATGTTAAATCTGTTAAGGTAGAAAAAGCCACTCAAAAACACCAAATAGCAAATTGAACTGGTTCCTGTATTTCTATTGTATCAGGTACAAGCAACAACATAATTTTAAGAACTTTGTGCTTAGGCTTGACCAAATATAGCCCTGGCGCCACAAAACCCAACCATCTATTATGCTTGGCTTCTATAAGCAAATGCACTTAAAAGGCTAAACCTAAATAAATATGTTCTGATAAATATTCAGTCACAAGGGTTTGTAACATTTCATTTGGGAAGTTTTATTTGGGGCGTATAAGTTAGGTGTGAAAATTAAATCATGAGGCATCTTATAAAAACTAAGTAGGCTAGTATTAGTTTGCGCGAAGAGACGTCTTCACTATATTATTTCACATTGCAAGGAACTTACTGATTAGGATTACCAGCAAAAGCATTGTTGAGTATTCATTACAATTATGAGAAGAAACATGTTTAACTTTTTGTATCATCACTTTGAATATAAAAGCTATTTAATTTGGCAAAAATAGTAGCAAAAAGTTATAGATCCAAATTGTTTTACTTTTGATATGATGCATCAAGTCTATAAATATAATTCAGTCTTTATTTCTTCTTTATCGTAGTATTTCAAACTTATACTTTATAATCTAGATATGCTTTTTGACAAAAAGATGTGTTGTGTATATCCTGCTTTCAACAACCATTCACAAATATCTCTTCTATATTTGTGGAAAATATTTTTTAAGTACATATTTGTGGAAAGTTGTCACACAACTGCTGTGACAACTTTTCACGAGTATTTTCTTCATTTCTACTACAAGACTTCAATGAACACTAACACAAAATTAGCATCTCTATAATTGTAAGAGTTCTTCGTAAGACCCTGACAAGGAGAGATCTTTCCAGACAGGACAAAAGATCGCTAGTCACGAATTCATAAGCTCTCAAAAAATTCATTTTCGAAACAAAACCAGACCTTGACATGTGATTTCAAGATCAACTACACAAATCGACACCAAGACCATGAAAAGTGGTCCCGAGATATGGAATGCAAGACAAAATCGCTACATAAAATGAGAAAAAAAAAATAAAAAAAAAACCGGATTTTTTTTCAGACGGTCAAGCTGTTACAGCTTTGAAACCAACACATCCCGGTTCCCATGTTTAGCGCGATCATAAATTTCTCTCTAACGAGACAATCCTTACATCAGTTATCCTATATCATCACCCCTCGATACAATGTAACGAGGCGCTATTATGATTTTCCATTACGTCGAAGAGGAGGTTTGAAATTTCTCACCAACCCACGGTTTTCGAACATCGCCAAGTGAAAAACCATTACCGCTTTTCACTCCAGTTATAAGAACACAAGCACCAAATCGTTTGGAAGGGCCTGCCGAAGGGAGGAGCAGAAAAAAGACGATAAGAGAAAAAGAAATAAAAAGACACAGAAGGAAAAAAAGGTTCCAGAAAACCATACAGCACACCACTCAGCAGTAGTGCCTTTTTCTCTTAATGATAGTGTTCGAGTTGCAGGGCCATTATCCCAATAAGATGCTACACAGTAACGGAAACGCAAACACTTATGATTCTAAAAACTCCGAAGATGGATCTGGAATAAAGGATCCTAAGTATTCTTTCTTTGTTCCAAAGGGAGCCCTAAATAACGCCCTCGACTAACGATATTTTAAGCAAAGCTGTTTCCTCTTCAAGGTAGTAGCAGTTAATGTGAATCAAACTGCGATCTTGATAAACTACCTTTCCGATTGGAAACCTTGAAAAAACTTAGGATTGCAACTTTCGGTTTTAATAATAAAATCTCTGGTTAATGCGGATTCATACTCTTATACTTACAGCCTCAGGTGATAACTTTTTATTGAAACTTCCAATTTTATAAGTAAATTCATCTCTGGCCTTAGAATCATTGTTAAATTGTCTAAAAATAAAATTATAGCATATTACTTTATAATCGATAAAAGAGAAACAGATTACAGACCTAATACAATATTTTTGTAAATTTACTGATGCTAGCATTCAATAGCAAGATTTAATACTTGTGGACAGTCCCCACATTTCCCAAGAGATGCAGTATCAGGCTAGATGATTGGCCCCTGTATCATGTTAGATGATTGGCATCAATACGGTGTTAGATGACGGTTCCTAGTGTCAGGTTATATGACGGGCCCCAGTATCAAGTCGGTCACTGGCTCCTATACCAGATTAGTTAACGAGCATCAGTACCTTGTTTTATGACAGGGTCTAGTACCTTGTTTTATGACAGGGTCTAGTACCTTGTTATATGGCGATTCTTAGTATCAGGTTAATTGAGAGGCCCAGTATCAAGTTGGATGACTGATTCTTGAACCAGGTTAAATAACGGACCTCAGTGGCTCGTTAGATGACGGTTGCTAATACTAGGTTAGATGGCGGACCCTGGCATCAGGTTGAAAGACTGGCTCCTGTAGTAGGTTGGGTGACAAAACTTAGTACCTCATTAGATGACAGACTTCAGTATCTGGTAAGATGACAGGTTTCAGTACTTTTCAAAATGACGATCCCTAGTATCAGGTTGGATGACGAGCCCCAGTACAAGGTTAGATAACGGATTGCGGTTTTCAAGAACTTGTTAATTTGTCCAATTTTTCTCTTTTCCTTGGGGCCGCGGTAGTCCGGTTGGAAGAGCAACGGATTCGCAACCGGAGGGTTGCGAGTTCGAATCCAACCAAAGACCGTCGTGGTACAAAGGGGCTGGTGCAAGTTAAATCTGTCGTGGCCTCAAATGTCCTCACGTTGGCGTGGTGTGGAAGCTTGGTGAGTGGGGTGCCAGCTCAGGTGTGAACTCGTTATCTGACCGTGGTTCAAAACTACATGGTGTTGTCCTCGGATCCTTCCTGTGGGGATGGATCCCGGACCGTCGGCAATAAACCGTTGTGTTGCTGCAGTGCGACGTTAATTAAATACCTACCTCCTCTTTTCCTTCGTACACTTGTACAACTTATTATAAACGCAATGGAAAGATTTCTATAAGATTAAACTTGGGAAAAGAAACTGATGATTTACATTACAAAAGCTTCCCATTTCCTGTATTCCTGGTCTCGATTACATGGCACCGGCTACCCCACGTAGGGTCCTGCTTCCAAGGATTAGGAAAAATCTCCTGAATCGCGGATCGCCAATCTTAATTGTTTGGTACCACACTCTCAAATCCTTCTCCCATCCCAAACCATGCAAAATCGGACGATTAAGTAAATGACTCACCTTTTGACTCGTCGAAATTTTTTTTCCCGGCTCGCAATCTTTTCAATCGCACCTTACTCCGTTAAAAAAATCGCATTAATTTGAGTGAGGCGTCGGTTCCTGGACCCCCTCTTCCCGCGTCTTTCGTCCCTAAACCCTTCGATAAGAACGCGCGGAACTCGATTTTGTTCAATGACCTCACATTTCTGGAGCTCGATCAATCAGAGCCTCGTAATCAGGGCCCGGACTATGCCCGATCTATCGCCCATCGAGAGGCGAGATAGGAGGGGGCAGTCACTCCTCCAGACCCCCTCCATCTTCGGACACACCCACGACACCTTTATTAATCTGCGGATGAGAAGGTTGAAAAAAATAATATTTCTCAATCCCCCTTCCCTCTTCTTCCTGTTCTTCGCCTTTAAAAAGAAGGGTGTTCGGGAAAGTGAGTGTTTTGAAGGGTAAATGGGGAAAAAACGTAGAAAAAGAAAGGCCTCACGCTCTGCTATCATCTCGTATCTTCTGTTTAAAAAGGCGATTATTTATTTATACATTTATTTTTCACTTTCTTTCACGTCAAAGGCTTTTTTCTTAACGATGTTCCTGACGGGTATTGTGTAAGGACTTAAGTGGTGAGACTTTTTTATATTTTTTTTAAGATTCGGATACGGGATAAGAGATGCGTTTAGCACCTTTTGAAGTCCCGCACAATTGTTTTCGAAGTAATAGTTTATTTATGTATGTCGAGAACTAGACAAGGTAGTTGGAAACACCGTGACTCTGCGATGTTTTCGATTAATTTTTCATTGTGTAAAATTAATCGTGTGGAATTCCTTGATAATTTACTCAGCAATTTTAGTTTACGGATCCTGCGTGTTGTGGGTTTTGTCCTTGATATAATAAAGCATGCTACTAATGAAGACTGAAAAGTTAATTTTGTTATATTCGGTGTTTACGTGTTATTTTTAATTAAAAAATTGTTTGAGATGAAATCAGAGAACATTTTGTGTACATTTTGAAACAAAATGTGTGATATTAAATCCTTTGGTATTTGAGAAAACCTTATATTCCAGGACTTTCCAATTAATGAATGAAAAGTGTGAATTATTAAAAGTAGAAAGCCTCAATATAAAAATGAACTAAATTTGAAGAGAACAAAACAGAATTTTTCAGTTCTCACTTTCAAATTCAATACATACTTTGTGTAATTCTGAAATTAATGTGGTTTCTCATAGTGAGTTTAAAAATAACGCAAAAAAAACGTATCTAAATTCAAGCTACATTTACAAGTTGTTCCTATCTCAATTATAAATTTTCAATACCTGGAGATAGAAATTCTTGTGTTTTAATCCAAAGAATGGTTGGTTGGTACTTGAATTAAAGTCACACTGGAGCAACACAACGGGCTATTAGCGACGATCCGGGATCAAACACGAAGGGAAAGATCCCAGGACAACACCTCGTAATTTTGAACCCCTGTCAGATGACGCGGTCAACACCTAAACCCAAGAATTAATCGAGCTGTCTTCGGACATCATATTCCGAATTTGAAAATTTTTTCATTAAGGTAGTTTTGAAGGCTTCAAAAAGATGATAATATGACAGTGCCAGATCAGGAGAATATGGTGGATGAGTTATAATTTCCCATACAAATTGCCTAAATTTTTGCAATCTTTCTTGTGCTATGTGAGGTCGTGCGTTGTCATAGTGTAAAAACACACTCCTTCTGTTTGCCTAGTGCAGGTCTTTTTTCGTCAATAACTTGCTTTAGCCGTGAAGTTGTTTACAATACAGCCCTATTTAGTGATGACTAAATTTTCAGGAATTAGCTTCATATGTAGATAAAGTTTGATAACCATTCGTTTATTTTTCGCTCTTAAATTCACTAGTAAAAATTTAAAACCGACACACAATTACTTAAAACATTTTGCAAATTCTAATTTAACACATACTGTGCAATTAAGAAATATCTGAAAAGTATTGCATCTCTCATTTCGACCATAGAGAAAAACACTACGAACCAATTATGGGGTGACCCAATAGAATAATTAGACAATTGAAGGATTTATGTCTTATGAAGTTTTCAAACCATGCTTCGCGTTTTACAAGGGACATGGACTTCCTCCAACTAATCTTTGACCAGCTCTGTTAAGCTGTTTCTGTAAGAGATATTAATGGAACAAAATCAAGGTATTCCGTGGTAGAAATCAAGGAGGTAAAACGTAAATCCTTTGCTGTTCAGAGTTTAAATATATTTTATAAAAACTTCGCTTGTTTGTGAAATTTGTTGTTGGATGAGATTGTCGGATAATCCGAGATGGTAAACAGATGAAGTGCCCAACCTTGAAAACGGAAGAGGGCTGATTCATTTCGATTTTAGTAAGAAAAAAAACAATTTACAATGCTATAAAATATTTTTTAATGAAATTAATTAATACAATTGGCCAATAAGTAAGTAATTTAAGTAACTAATCTGATTACAATATAATTAATTTAAACATATAATTTAATTTCTGCGAAGCTTAATAAAATACAATTTTTTTTAAAAAAGGTACCGACGAGTTTGTATTTAGATATAACGAACCGTGAACGAGAAAGTTTGAAAAACTGGCTTAGCGTAATGAGGCTTTAAAATAATATTAAGAATTGAACATTTAGTTCATAGTTCTTTAATGAGAGCACATTTGAACAAAAATAATACAATTTAATTTGTGATATTTCTGTTATCAAAGACTGCTACACTAAATCAGAATTTACTGCAATTGGTCTGGGTATATATATATATATATATATATATATATATATACATACATATCCTCTACTCGATAGCATTCTTCTACAATTATTGAAACTCCTTTTGAATGTTTTCAATGAAGCAAGAATCAAGACCTTACTGTAACAACGAGGTAGTCCGAAAGTTAGATTGATAGAAATGGATGAAGTTTATGCAATCCAAATAGTTCCAGAGATTCAGGAAAACCAGTGTTATCACTAAGAACTTATTGAGATACGTTGCCACACGATCTATCCCTGAATGTATGTTTCTAGACTAAAACTCATTTTCCTCATATCTACAAGATGCGGGTTAGTAACGTATGGTCTGCAATTAAATTACAACAATATTCTCGCTTAACATTAACTTCCTTACATCAAAGCACTTCTGATATAAATCTAAGATTATCTCAAAGCTATCTACTTACACTACTTCAAATAAAAATGATATTGATGCGCGTGAATTTGCAGTTCGATTCTTATACGCACTTCTCCACTCACGATCGAAGCTCTCGCTCCCAAACACAAGCTGCGATTCCATTCGCCCCGAAACCTAATTAAACAATTTGTTACACCAACAAACAATTTCAAACCCGATAAAGAATTCCTCCGGATCAACGCTAAAGTCGCCATCGAACAACGCCAGGTCCCCCCCCCCCCATCCCAATTAAACATTCACACTCAAGACAGACGCGGAAACCGATTGCGTTTTAAAACGAGAGAACGAAAGAAAAAACATCTTGGAAGACGAACAGAAAAAGGGCCCGCATAACAAATAATTCACTATCCCCTGATTAATTAGCGCAACAAACAATTAGTGGCGAACAAAGTAATTTCCACTAACACCCCAGTGGGCCTGCCTCCCCCCTCTTCAAAGTTTCATTAACTACCATCCAGATATCTGCCTGGCCTCCTTCAAGTCCTGTTCCCTATCTCGTTAAAATTGCGTGATACTCGTCTTATCTGGAGCCAGTATTAACCTCCGCGGAGGTTCTGGACTTAATCTGTGCATGGCACGCACCGACGCTACCCCCCAGCTTTGCAATTAAATCACGTTGTAGTGCAGGGGAGGGGGCTAACAGGGGTGCACCGTTTTTGATTTATGGCCCCAGTACGGCCCCCGAAGCGAATTTCGCGGGGGCGGGCCGCCCCACTCGGCAACCCGGTCCGGACTGGCGAATTCCTGGTGCTACGGTTTTGCCAAGAGTGTGGTTTGGAGCGCCAAACAGACACTCAAGTGAACTGGTGTAAGACCCAAGACTGACGTTATCAGTTTTGTATTGAAAATACTTGAATAATTGAAGTAGTCGATATCACTTTACAACGTAAATAAGGATTTTTTTACATAGTTCCTCACAGAAAACGCTTAGATTCCTGGTGATACGGATTTGTCAAGTGAGTGGTTTGGAACTTGAAAAGGGACACTACGTGTACTGATAAGGACTGATGTAAGACCCAAGACTAATGTTAATAGTTTTGTATTGAAAATACTTGACTAATTGTAGCAATTGTATGGGATATCACTTTTCAATGTAAATAATAATTTTTGTTAAATAGCTCCTCAAAGAGAAAACTTAGTTAAAACTGATGTTAATGCTTTGTGTTGAAAATACTTGAATAATTCTAGAAGTTGATATTATTTTTCAACGTAAATAAGAATGTTCGTTACATAGCTCCTCAAAGAGAAGGTTTAGATTCTTGGTGCTACCGTTTCACCACGTGAATGATTTGGTGTGCGTAAATGACTTTACGTGTACTGATATGGACTGGTGTAAAGCTTAATGTGAATATAGGTTTGTATCGAAAATACTTCAATAATTGTCGCGGTTGATATAACTTTTCAGCGTAAATAAGGACTTTTGTTACATAACTCCTCAATACGAATGCTCAGATGTAAAAAAAACTTTACCATTACTTGACAGAAGAATGGATTGGTTTGGTTGAGTTGGTGGTTTTTAAGGTACAAGGGCCATAATTGGCAAACAACGTTAAGTAAATGGACATACAAAGCTTTACTGACACAGAAAAGAGAAATACACCCAGGGAGGAATCGAACCTTCGCCGTCTACAACTCGCAGATTATTAACACAGAGGGTAAACTCGGTGAGCTACGGTGACACCACAGAAGAATGGGATACTTAGTATTTCAAACTAGATATCAAATTAGTATTATTATGCGTATTTTAATACGTATAAATACGTGCTATAAACTGGTTATAAAACAGACCTCAGCGATTTCAATTGAAGTAATATTCTTAAAAATTAGACAATTTACAATGAACAACACAACTAAATCTAACAGCCGCTTTGAAAGTGATTAACTTAACTTCAAATAATCAATCTAGAAAGGTGTTTTTAAAAAAATTAAAAATTATACAATAAATTTATAACATTATTTTTAATTGCTTTTAAAGACATGTGAAGTTGTCAACATCACTTTTAAAGTAAAATAAAGGTCAAAAGCATTATCTCTTTATAACTCAATATTACATAAAGGAATACACAATAGGCATTCTAAATTAAAATATTGGAGAGAGGTTAAAATACAATGCAGTATTGTGAAAATACTTAGATATTTGTTTACTGAGGTGCATATTACTTATTATAAAAGGGGACTGAATAGCATTATTTGTGTTTTGCACTGTCCCTTAGATTTTCATGAGTATTTACTGAGAAATATTTCCCCCATTTCTATAGGAATAGAAGAGGAGTTTCGTTTTGCTTGTATCTACTTAGCCGATTCTTCATACTAAGATATTACTTTAAATCGTAGGAAGTAGAAGAATATCCTTCTATTTCTTATTTGGTCTTCCTACTGTCTTGAGAATACTTATAGAAATGTGCTGGAACTGTCAGCAATTCAGACGAATGCACTTAGTTTAATAAATATGGAGTTGTCAAAAACAAAGCTACGTTTTTTTATATTACGTCCTATTGTTCTACGCAGGAATGCGATTCTTCAGTTCAATTTTGTTTTTCCAAACTTTCATCATTCAAATCAAAGTAGTCCGGTGAAGGAGGATCGTATTAGCAACCGGAGGGTTGAGAGTTCGAAACGCGATCCAACGAAAGACAGTCGTATACATGGGGGCTGGTGCACGTTAAATCTATCGTGGCCTCAAATGTCCTCATGCTGGCGTGGTATGGAAGTTTAGAGAGTGGGGCGCCAGCTCAGGTGTTGATCTCATCATCTGACCGTGGTTCAAAATTAAGAGTTGTCCTCTGATCTTTCCCTTCGGGATTGATCCCTTATCTTCGCCAATAGCCCGGTCTATTGTTCCAGTGTGACGTTAATTCAATTACCAATTACCTATCAGATCAAATTTTTTATTTAGATCATTAAAGATAAGTACAACCTTTCATACTGCCAATTCATTTTCAATCTTTAAAGATGAAATTTAGATAAATTTGAAATTTGTGTGCAATTTTTCCCCTAAATAATACGGAACGGGGAAAAGAAGATTGCAAATGTTAAAGAGTAGGTTTTGTATTTTAGTATTTATAATCTAGACTAATTTATATGTTTTGCATTTGGCTAAAATGTGTCATATGATCTACTAAACATAAAATAAAATATTTTAATTTTAAAAAGGTGTCTCTTTGTTCGGAATTTTCTTTGCCCTTGAAAAAATTATTTTTACAACTACAAAACAAAAAATACGCTTTCTGAGGGTACAATTATATGATATTCTATATAGTCCTTACGATATTCCTTACGAATTGAAGTGAAAAAGTATTTTATGTTCTTTAAGTATGTTTACTATTTGTTACTTGAAGTACTCACATGTATTAGAAAATATATAACAATGTATATTATTATATATTTTCTACTACATGAGTAATCGATCATTATTAATATGCAAATTATTGAAATCGTCATTTGAAATATGAAATAATTTCATAATATTGACTCGTATATTTTTTATCTTAAAGTTTCAATAAATCACAGGCAAAACTGATTTGTCAACGAAATTAAAAGCACCAACATCCGTTGTTTATAATGTTATGTGTGCCAAGAACATTATATTACCAATTAACCCTCTTGGTGGTTGTCTCAATGAGGCCATCATCTAAACTGACCAGATCTAGATGGAAGAGATATCTCGTCTTTAGAAAAAATCTGACCAGATCTTGATATTGTCGTCATAAAAAATCGGCAATAACATGACGAGGTGTCTCATCATTAGCAAAATTGGTCAAATCTTGCTGGACCAGATATCTCGTTAAAACCGCTTGGAGGGTTAAATTCTTAAGATTTCTTCAGATCATATTCTAGAAACTAAACTGACGATATCATTTACAATCAAAAGTTCTCATATTATTCATTAACGGAGCTTCTCGAAAAATTCTCTACCACGATTCACGAAAACCGCAATCCTGTTGGAAAGAATGACGGAAAAAACGAAAAGCGTTAAACAGCCAAATGTGGCAAACCCGCCCCTCAAAGAATAATCGCACCTCCGAGGAGCGTTTTGGTCGCTTTTCCTCCAATCGGAGCAATATTACATAACCTCAAAATGGGATAGGGGGCTGCAAATGCTAATTTTATTTCCATCTAGAGATTTCTCTATCGGGAATTCTTGCTCCGAATGATTTAATATCGCAGCTAATGGTTAATAACCGGCTCTTAGCACCCCTCTGCTTCTCTCTGAGCATGCTATGGGGCTCAATTGAGCAGTCGGGATTTTCACCACCCGTGTGTTTATATCAGCTCTATAAATCTTTTTTTAATGTTGTTGAACACTTGGAGTTGGACTGAAATTCCAAGGGGAGGAGGAAAAAGGTATTGAAGGAAGATGGTGAGAAGATGAAAAAGTGCGATTGGAAAAGCGTTTTTTTTTGGGGGGGGGGGACTAGATTACTCAGAAATGGTTTTTCTATTTGCTTGTTTATTTCTTTAACGATCTGTTATGAAAAACTCACGAGCATGTGCAGGTTGATTCGTGTTTTAATACTTGAACTGCATTGAATGGGGAATAGCAATGAGGATGTGGAAAGTGATAATGTCCGATCGTAAGTAATGTGAATTAAAGGGAATTGGGAGAATTCACTACAGAACTTCCAATAGTTGTGGATAGTGATAATGTCCGATCGTAAATAATGTGAATTAAAGGGAATTGGGAGAATTCACTACAGAACTTCCAATAGTTGTGGATAGTGATAATGTCCGACCGTAAACACTGTGCATTGAAGGAAATGGACAGAATTTACAATAGAATTCTCTTTCTGAAAAATTTCCTTAAGCTTATTTGCTTTTAGTATAGCCAGAGGGGCTGTGATGGCAAGAACTTTTGAGTGGGGTTGTAAAGTATTACACGTGTCTCCATAAGAGAATCAAAGAAAATCTAACAAAAACTATCTGCTTTACAATATAAGAATGCCAGTAATAGTAGCTTTATTTCAATCTTGTAGAATATTTTCTGAGTGGTCATTGATGAGTTTATACCAAATGATATAATCTATTATATTTGGAAAGTCAAGGATCTGAAATTCATATTCTACAGTGTACATTTATGATCGAACCACTTTAATGTGTAGTTCGTTGGGACCCTATGTATTAAACTACATATGACTCGTGAACATAATGTTTGAGCTTCTAGATGAGAATTTTGAACCCCTTGAAAGTAACTACCATTTCAAGAAAAATCATCTCAAAAAGTACTATCGAACCATCTCCGTTTATGTAAATAATCTCTGGTAGGGAATAAAATGGATTTAATTTTCAGCAACGTGTACAGCATTGCAACCTGTCCTTCCACTGAGTTGACGTTAATCTGTTAAGAATATTCTATAAACTATTTCTATACATGTCTGACGGCATTACTCCGTACGCGCTATATAACACGAGCAAGCGTATTGTTTCAAAAGTGTCGTTAATGGATTTAGTTCCCTAGTAGCCCTATGTACCAAACCACACATAGCGTTAACTTTTGAGATACCTGACAGGGTATTTGGACCTCTTGAAAGTAACTATCATTTCATGATTAATAGTCTCAAAAGGTATCCTCGAACAATCTCCGCTTAATGTATTCATTAAGCGGAGATAGATTCACTAATAGACCTGCACCATCTCTGGTTAATGAATAAAACGAACTTAATTTTTAGTAACGCATAGCATTGCACACCTTTTAACCGAACACTGCCCACCAAAGTGTTGATGTTAATCTGCTGAAAAATTCTACACATGAATGACATTACCCTGTATATTCTGTGACTCGAGGAAGTGTACATATTCAATGATGCCGCTTGTAGATTTCGTTCGCTGTGTCCCTAAGTACCAAACCACATACATCTATACCTTTTGAGCTACCTGTCACGAAACTTGAAACTCTTGAAAGTAACTATCGTTTCATGATTAATCGTCTCAAAAAGTACCCTCAATCCGCTTAATGAGTAGTCATAGACTTGCACCATCTATGGTTGATGAATAAAACAGACTTTATTTTTAGTAACGTCTAGCACTTCACACTTTTTAAACGAACACTAACCCACCACCGTGTCGACGATAATCCGCTGGAAAAATTCGATCATCTAATTCTAGACATGAACAACGCATTACCCTGCATACTCTGTAGCACGAGAAGGTGTATAGATTCAACGATGTCGCTAATAGATTTAGTTCGCCATATGTACAGAACCACATAAAGCGTTACCTTTCGAGCTACCTGTCAGCAAATATGAACCGCTTGAAAGTAACTATCGTTTCATGATTAATCGTCTAAAGCACGATCAAACTATTTCCGCTTAATGAATAAAGATAGACCTGCACCATCTCGGGTTAATGAATAAAACGGACTTAATTTTTAGTAACTAATAGCACTGCGCATCTTATAAATGAGCCCTGTCCCTTCACCGCGTTGACGCTAATCTGTTATGAGAGGATTCGATCATCTATTTCTACACATGCCTGGCGATATTACCCTGCATGGGCTGCATGGCACGAACAAGTGTATGCCTTCAACGGTGACGTTAATAGATTCCAATAGGTCGCATTACATATGCACATGCATTACGGCGTGTAACAAATCCGCTAAATTAAAAACCAAATCACCTGGGAACAGAACCGCATAAAATTAATTTGCTCAACCTCAGCAGCTTTAATTAGGCAGCTCCCATTTTTATCGATAAATGATTAGCAACGACACAGGTAGGGGGAGGATGTATATATATATATATATATATATATATTCATAAGTGCCCTTGATTTTTCAATTCTAGGCTCCGCTGGATTTTTAATCACGCGAACACGCACTACACGTCACGTGATTCCATAGCTCAATGTCAAAGTGCACCCCGGGCAAAATTATTCAGAGTGAAAGCAGTGTGCCCAATGTAACAAAGCCCGAATTAAGAGACATAATGAATCTTCGGCTTAACAGTTTTCATCCGCTGACGGAATTTTTACGTTTGCTGGAAATTAACGTCGGATGTTTTAAGCAAGGTTTGGCGTTGGATGTGTTTTTCTTTTTAGTTTGTTTCACTTCGTCGTGGAATAAATTATCTTTTTGCGTTGCTTTCTGGACATAGTTGAAAATAAAGTTCGAGGTACGAAAATAACTTAATTTTGAATATATTTCATGCTTTGTAAGGGTAGTTAGGTATGTAAGTAGTTGAATTAACGCCACACTGGAGCAACACAACGGGTTATTGGCGACGGTTCAGGATCGATCCCCAAGGGAAGACCCGAGGACAACACCCCGTAATTTTGAACCACGGTCAGTTTACGAACTTTGTAAGGGAGAACTCCTGTACTGCTTTTAGAAACTGGAAAGGTGTCTAATAAATCTGTATCCACTCCTATGAAATGCATTCCTAGAATTTAAAAAGAAATATTTAAAAAAAAAATAGTAAAAACAAAAAATATTCTTGAATTTTTAAAAATGATTGTCGAAAAACGTACTTAAGATATAAAAACTCGAAACGGTAGAGTTTTTCAATTCATGACTTCGAAATATCAGGTTGGTTGGGTAGGTAACTAGGTAGTTGAATTAACGTCACATTGGCGCAACACAATGGGCTATTGGCGACAGTCCGAAATCAATCCCGAAGGGAAAGACCGAGGACAACACCTAGTAATTTTAAACCACGGTCGGATGACGTGGTCAACACCTAAGTTGGTATCCCACTCTCATACACAAAGAAAGCTTTATTGACGCAGAAGAGAAAATCCAACCGGGGAATCGAGTCTGGTAGGAATGGAACCTGTACCACCTGCAACTCGCAGCTTGTTAGCGCAGTGCGTGAACCCACTGAGCCAAGGTGACCCCACCAAATACCAGGAGTATATTTTGTTTTTTTTTTCTATATGGCTAACTACCCGTCACTACCAGTTCATAACATTTTTGGGTCAAATATTACATATTATACTGACATAAAATGCACGACTAATGCGATTATATATTGTTATTTCCGTCCAAGTTATAATATAAAACATTTACAAATGGAATATTCTGCAAAAGTATGAAAGAATTTTTTTGAACTTGAGACTTCTTTTGTTCCAAATAACAATGATGCTCTTTGAGTTTTTGATAACAGTGTCATAATTAAAGCATAAAATGAGTATTGTATTATCTTGTCAAACATTCTTAATTTAATCTGCTCTAAATTTTCTTTGAGATTGTCATTTCCCGAAAAAGTAACTTTCTGTTTACATTTAAAACTTAGGCAAAAGTTCATTGCACCAAAGAATACATGAATAACCGAATTCGAATATATTACCAGTAAAACGCAACTTTCTACTAAAAGTAATTTTTCTTCAGGTATGAGAGACACCAAATTCTAAGCACATTTTTTTATTTTCCAGCAAATGGCGGATCTGAGCAAAATCCTCTCTGCCATTTCAAAACCCTCATCAGACATAAGACCGACGGGGTTATATAAATACAAGAGAAAAGCTCCTTTCCTAAGAAGAATCTCTCCACAACCCATTGGTACGTCCAGAATAGCAAATTCGGGAACTACGAATTTCAAATGCACCACCATAAATTTGAATTTTCGATGTGTACCAGAATGCTATACTGGGTATATGAATCTGGAATGGGAGGGAGAGAGTTCGATATCGATATTCCATAGAACACCTATCTTCATCGCCGCTGATGCCATAACAGAGTGGAACTTTCGCACAAAACTTAGAAGATCCTCGCTCATTTAACATTTTCCTTCGTGTTGGCCAAAATTGAGCTTAGATTCTAAAACGAGAGTTTCTGTTTAGCCCTTCTAATGCGTCTTTGGCGTGTGTGCTTTGGACTGCCATTTTTCCTACAGGAGGTGATGTATAATATTTTGCTGTGGGGTTCCGTATAGAAAAGACTTACATACGGCAAATACATTTGCCATTTTCTTCCCGACGCAGATTGGTGGATGGGGTAGGCGAATTTGCATACTGAGTTTAGGAGTGATTTTCGATCAAAAGAATTTGCAGAAAAATTTTCTTCCGATGTTTTCTTGGTGTTTTTTATTCCATATTCGATCCAAGCTCTTCATTGGCGAAGTTCTCTTTCTTGTCTAAAAACATAAGGACAGAAGTTACTGGACAATCGAAAATGTAACATTGTTAGTCACTGCTCTTCATGGGTGAAGTTTTTTTTGTGTCTAAGAACAAAAGGAATGAAAATACTGGGCAATCGAAAACGTGACATTGTTATACACTGTTCTTTATGGATGAAGTTTTTTGGCCTACGAACATAAGGAGACGCAACACAAAATATTTGCAATCGAAAATGTGACATTGTTAACAATTTTTGATGGAGCCAAAGTTTCATAAAGCTCGAGACAGTGTCTAAACATAGCTCATTTGTACTTTTAAAAATTATTTTTCCGTTAAACTCTAAATTTGGGAAGCAATCTTCTGTTTTTGTGTAGTCACTACAGATTTCAATCTACTCTATCAAAAGTTCACGTACGTCTTACACGAAAGGAATTAATTTGTCGTTGTGACCTGTAAGTAAAAAATTACTTAATTTCACGATGCTTATCGGTACCATAATAATTTATATTTGTTCAAAAATATGTGTGTTTTTAAAACGATTATGGGGAGAACTGTTATGACAATATCCTTTAAAAGTATACTATGGGCAGAAAAGTTAGATATTTTGGCTATTTAATGAATAATTTCCACGGTTCATCAGAGACTTGAGTTTCTTGTAAACGTAATTTTTGAAGTAAATTTGAAGATAAAGGCCCATAATTTAAAAAGGAATCCCATAATTTGTAAAGGAAGTCCGTTTTATTCTAGTTGTCATATTGTATCATATCGAAAATGTGGAAAAATACTATTTGATTTAGCTCCAACATACTGATTCTCTTTTATAAAGTATTTTACTTTTCCCATTTTCGTAATTAGACAAGATTGGTGCTTGATATCAGGGATGCTTACTTCTCTGTGCCAGACTCCTTGCCCTCCCATTAATATTTTTATCATTGAAGCCCTTCTCAAAACACGGGGGATAAATATTATAATAACCTGTAGGCAAATATACATAGTAACTCGTCCTGACACAATAGGGAAAATGCTCTATATGTAGGAGAACAGGGATACTGACTCCGAGAAGCCCTAACTCCACATAGTATTTGTGTAGTTTAGAGTCGGTTCCCCAAATTTTAGAATCAGTTATCATCCCCAATTAATGAGGGATGAATGCATATTATACAGATAATATGAATAGTGAAATGCATAATCAAAACAAATTCTTCCAAAGTGCACATGTATTTTAAGCAACTGGGCTCTTAATTGAGTTTCTCAATAATTTTTACAAGATGGCTCCACTGCCTGATGTAGCCCGTTACAACTTTTTAGAACCACTCTCGACTGGCTATGAAAATTTTAAAATCTAGATTGCAGAAGCCACTTCCCCAAACAACAAAATACACCTTCAAAATACACCTTCCATTAAGAACGTCTTATGGTCATCACAATCGTCTTCAACACCGTCAATCCTGTTTTTTAAACCCCGAAACATCCCAATCAGTAAAGGCTCTTAAGACCTAACCATACTCCTGTTTAGATACCCACACAATCCAGGAGAGCCGTTTTTTGAGTGACGGCCTGCGTCATTTGCGGGGACCCCTTCGTAGCCCCCACCGGGCTACACCCCTTTCAGCTGATGATTAGGTAGGTGTCGATAACGAGGTTCTGATGGATGGTTTCTGAGATTCGGATCCGTCCCATTGTATCAGGGAATCCCCTTGCGCTCTTGATGGTGAGATGGAGTTATAGAAGTAAATTGACCCCTGAACCCCAGCGCTTGATGCTCTTTTGTGTTTGCTAAAGACGAAGGATGATGTATAAGATTGGGAGAGGGTAGTAGTTATTTTATAGCGTCTTTTTTTTGTATCCGCGAAGAAATGGATGCGGTGATTTAATAGCGTTTGGGAATTGGTTCCGAATGCAAGGCAAAACTGATCCGATCCATTAAGAGATGAATAAACTGGCTTGGTTAATTTTCTATTATATGCAAATTTAATAACAAATATTAATTCCGAGATTCAATAAAGGAATCCATTTTCAGCCCAGAATTGATCACTTAAACTTAATGCGTTTTTGCGTTCAGCAAAACCATTTTATAGACATAATCTCGACTGAGTCTGATATATTCCTCTGTCATCCTATCTGTAACTGGTTATGGATTGTCTCATTTCAAATGGTTTAAATAAAAAAGTAATTAATGCAGCACACACCCATAGCTGATAAAAACTTTCCTTCCCTGGTAAGAGATGGTACGTGGTAATTCCTTTGTTTGACTTCCATTTGCTAACTTTCGACATACACTGGTTTTAACTTTTTATCCTTGGAATGACGATCTTGAAATTCTTGGAATTCCTATCAAGTATTCATTTGCTGAATAGTCGACAAAATTGTCCCATAGAATTCCATCGTGTCTTTACGACCTTGCAAAATGAAAGAACTATTGCTGTATTGTCTCTGCTCTGATTTATTACTCCATAACAAGAATAGGAAGTTTTAAAATTATACCCTAATCATCGATTGCTATTATAAAAGTGCCATTGAGGAATGTGATTCTGAAAAAAATATTATTACTTTGAAAATCCCTTAGGGTCGGTAGCAATATAATCAATAAGAGATGTAAGCAATAAGGAATATTGGCCTAAGTAAGCTTGGGCACATTTTTAAGATTTTGATATTCTAGAAATCTCAGGGTACATCCATCTGTAATTTCACCTATTCCCTGAATATATTTTAAGAAATTTGGCACTCAGCATCATAAAGCTTTAAAAGACATAATCTATTCTTTGTCCTTACATTATTTGCATAAATTGAAGAAATTGATCTTTTCTCTACTAACTTCAAATTGACAGTTCTTGACAGGCTATGGTGACTTTCACCATAGCCCCTCGACAGATTTCGTATACCTTGTTTGAACCTACAGTGACTTTGGTCGTAGTCTTTACGTTTGCCCTAAATTAAACCTTGAAAAATTAGTATTAAAGGGAGCTCAGAACAAGATCTCTGTGTCTCTTGGCTTCCTGTTATGTCAAACTTGTAAAAAGTAAGGAAGTTCTTACTGCTTTTACGAATTTATTGATATGCATGTCCTCTTATTTCATTATTCAGGAATACACAAAAAGCTGGTCAGACTTCTATGTAAGAGCCTGTAATACCACAGGCAATCTCGCTCCGTAAATGTTTTGTGTTCTTTTAAATAAACTAAGAGAACAATTTGATTTTTTACAGGGTTTTTTGACGTCTTACTATCAATCTGGCGAATTCTAATAAGAAGGAAGCTGTCGTAGTAACCACTGGTTAGCCCTCTGGCCATCGATTCAATAGACAAGTCATAGATGATCATCATGGTTCGGAATAGAATTTAAGCCATGAGTCCGAGATAATTAGACCTCGTGTAGCAAAAAAATCACAGTAGAATGATAAACCAAACCTAATAAGGATACGAATGGCGTTGTCCTACGTGATTTACTCACAATTTGTCCCACTTTAGCATTACCTTTTAATTATTTTTTGTTTCTATTGTATTGTTTACTTTCTGTGTTACTCAAATTATTTTTATAGACTGTGGGGTATCGGCACACCAGGTGTCTTTAGGTGAGAATGCAAACAAAAAGATTCTATAGGTGTAAAAGTGTGCATAAAAGTTTTCTATTTTGTTTATTGGAGCGATATGGTAAACACGAGAACGCCAAGTGATCAATTTGGCGTAAAAACAAAACCCCTCAATTGCAACCCTTCAGGTACAACACAGATTATGCACAAAGGGAAGCCCGACAGCTGTAGAATCAGTTCACCCTTCCCACGGATCAACACCATCGACTCTAGATCCCACCTGAAATGAAGCCTTCCCCAAAAATCCTCCAAAAGATGTAATAGAGACCCCCACCAAAAACGGGAAACCGCCAGCGTGGCAAACGAGATAATATTTAAGTTCCTGTTCGAATTATACCCCCTCTGCACCACCCCGAAAACCGATCGTTGAGTGGAAAATAAGAGGTTATGTCTCGTTGGAGCGTGGACTGGGGCGAGGGAGGGTTCGTGTAAAATTCTTCTCCACCCCCACCCCTGAGATGAAGTGAAGTGAGCATTTGCATAGGGAGCAGGAAGAGCGGGATTAACCACGCCCACTTTATTCTCCCGTCTCAGGGAATGGACGGAAAATGGAAATTGCCTCGTGTTGCCAAAAAACAAACTTAAGTTTTATCGAATTTCCGAGGCGGTTTATTTTTCGCTCTCGTTCCGCTTTAGTTTTTTAATATTATTTTGTTACCGGATGGAATTATATTTCGCGATTGAATTATTTTCAACCTCATCTCTCCGTAGATGTTTTTTAATACATTACCCCCCTCCTTTTCTCGTATTATTACTTTCGCAGCGGTTGTGCGGGTAATTTATTTATTTGCCCGGGTTTTTATTCTCCGTGCGTTATTTTTCAGTCGTTAAATTTATTTCCGTGTTCTCCCATTAATGGTGGTTTAACGGCGCGGTCTGTGCGTGGGTGGGAGGGAGGGCGAAATGAAAAGTAATATGAAATATTATTGAGAAAAAGTTCGCTGAAAGAGGTGAGGGGAAAAAAGAAGGTAAAAACTTTCTCCCCGTAGTTACTAAATTGTTTCTGTGATGAAATATATTTTTCGGCGGATTGTAACGTCGGTTTAGAAGAAAAGTGGCTTCTTCCCAAGTAGTTTTGTTTTCCCATCACTACCAATTACCTTTAACTATTTTGTTACAGTACTACTAACTATTACTCATTAAAAAAGTCTATTTAACACAGTTAAATACAAACGAAGATATTATAAATTACCAAACACCACATATGATAGAAACACAAATTTTATACACAAAGCTATACAGAATCTATATTTTTCGGGGGAACTTTGCTAAATATCTATATAGGTTTCATCTTCGGACTAATGATTTGTGCGAGTGTTTTAAAAAGCAGCCACAAGATGTTGAGCATTTGCTTTTTAGTTGTCCTGCATTTAAAACTCCAAGAATGTGCCTAAAAATGATTTGAGAAAATTAGGTGAAACATGGCCAGCGAAACTCAATGTTTTTGTAAAATCTAATCTGCTTTTCTACTCATTTGTCAAGTTCATAAAATCTTGTAATTTCAGTTAAATTGTTTTCCACTGTGTCTTTGTTAAATCAACTTACTTCTGTAAGCCCCGTGTTGTACTTCTGTGGTGCACGGGGAGTTTGCTTTTGTTCAATAAAAAAAAAATTGTGTAGTTGGTTTGAAAAAATGTCTTCTTTCCAAGCAGTCTTGTTTTTTTCGCTCACTGCAAATTGTCTTTAACTATTTTCTTATAGTATCGCTAATTGCTGCTCATTAAGAAAGTCTGTTTAAAACATTTAAATACAAACGAAAGGACTCATAAATCACAATAGATCAAATACGACGGGAACAAAATCTATTTATAGTTGAGCGCTTTGGGAAGTCTTTAGTACATGAAAATACAAACGAAAATATTCATAAATTACTAGAGACCGCACATGGAAAAAGACCAACTTAAGCGCTTAGGGAATAGCAGAACTGTTTTTCTGATCAAATAACAATGAAATTACGACAACTCAGATTATATTAGTTACTTAACTTAAATGAGAATGTGATGTAGATGGCTGGTGTTGAATCAGATAGTGCATAATATCTACCTGATGCTTTTGACAATGGTGCAAATGAAATAAATTCTGAAGTAAAGTGGAATGAAAGTGACTTCAAATAGTCAAATAAAGTTATAATATAACTATCATAAAATTTCTTAACATAGAAGCTACTTATGCAATGCTTTTCAAGGAAACCTTTCATGTAGCGAGTAAAATTTTTATTCGTAAGTAAAACTTTTTATAATTTATTCAAATGAATTTTATACTTATCTTCTGACAACATAATGAAATATTTTCATCACAATCGCATAGCGAAATAGTGTAAGACCTAGATTCATAGAAACAATTCCACAATTTAATATTGCGAAAAGTTATCGCATTGTTTTAAATATATCCTAAATAAACAATAGCTCACGAGAAAATAGAATACGAAAATGAGAAATAACTTAAAGATTTCATTTCTCACCAATTGCGTTATATAGGTACATTGAAAAATGAATTCAATAACAACAATAACATTCGCATCCAAATATGATTAGTGGAGTAAAATTCGAAAACTGCTTCATCCCTCCGCATTCGTCACAACCACTCGAAAAGCGAGAACAATTTTAAAAATAATTTCCCGCACCACGCAATCGAACCTGGCAACATCAATTATTCAGGAGATAAACTGAATTTAGAACTAATCCTGCGACACCGGGCGCTAGCAAATTTCAACAACTTGCGGCTCATTCAAAACTATCGCTGAAGTCATAAATTATGAAAGAAACGCAGGCACGGTGTGTGTTGTCACAAAACTGTTTTGGAGCCCAACTGAACCGCTGAAGATAAAACAACGCTTCTGAGCGGCTTAATTTAATGAAATAAAGCCTGCGTCTTTTACAAGCGGATGGACTGACGTGCCCGGGTGTGAATTTTCATTCAGCGTTTTTGAATTATTAAAACCCTTCCGTTCCCCCGCTGAGCTACCTTTTAATAAACGTCCCCGCTTAGGCTTATGATATTCTCGTGGATTATTTAAATTGCGGAAAGACTCTTTTGGAAAATCCACCAGGCACTCACTTCAGCCGTAAATTAAGACATTAGCGAGGCGTGAATTATGAAGGGGCTAAAGCTTTGGCTGACAAAATTTTGTCAATTAGGCTTATGGCGGAGGCTGCGAGTCAGCGGTAAAGTGAGTTCGGCGAAGCATACTTTCTTTGTAAAAACACGCTATGTATGTTCCGACGCTGACTTGATGAAGCCAAGTTTATTTTTAAGTATCCTGAAGCCGGATATCAGTCAATCAAATAGTAAGCAATGGTTTGGTGTACAAAAAAATGTAAGAAGTTTGATGAAATTCTCGTATGTTATTGTTCCTCCGACATTGTATTTTCTAGAACCTGCTCATATCATCGACTTAGAGTAGAAATTCATTAACCGACAAAAAATTTTTTACAACTGTTTAAAGACTAACTATTAGACTTTAGGTAAAAAGTTATAAGAATTTTCATAGCGTTATACATCTTTTAAACATATTATAATATGACATTGTGTTTCTCATAATCATGAAAAACATGCATTTAGTTTCTCAACAAATGCCAGTTAGCGAGTTTCTGTTCCAAAACCGTCGATATATCATCGATACCATGTTAAAATTATCGAATGTGAAAACAGCAACTTTTCAGGAGAGCAAAGGATCCTTTTAATTGGGTTCGTTTGGGTTTTATGGCGCAAGGGCCATATTTGGTCAATCTGCGCCTAAAACAAGACAATGTTAATGGAAATACACACAAAAGGAAAGTTTTAGAGACACAGAAGAGAGATATACATCTAGGGCCTGCGCCGCCTACAACGTGCAGGTTTCCAGCTCAGTGCGAAACACCCCGAATCACGGCGACTCTCCTTTTTAATTGGGAATTAAAAAGCATGTATATTCGAAACTTTGCCCCAGCCCTCCCACTTCTAAGCAAATTACAAACTCAACGATTTGACACCGGTTGTTCAATGCAGCAGTAAGGTAGCTAATATTAAAAAAGCCTTTTCTACATTCAGTAGTTCAACATAGTATTGAATTCAAGGCATGTGTTCAGAAAATAATTTCGAAGTGGATCTAATATTCTTTTCCGGTTTTCTTTTCCTTCCAAAGACCCTAATGCTAAATGAACAATACGTTAAATGATTTCTAGACTGTTTTCAGCCACATCTGAGTGCATTTTACCTGTGGGTAAAAGAAACTTCAATTTACGTAGATCTAATTACTTTTAATATATATTTTTGATTGTAATATAGCGTTTAAAATATATTTCGGGGTGGACACGAGCCCTGAGGGGCCCTTTCTCTTAGTACATTTTTATAGCTCATGTCTAGGCGAATAGACAACTGATTTTTTCGTCTTTGCCAATCCCTCCCCATTAAGTCACCAAGCGCAAGGCTGGATTGTTTCCTTGATTTAGAAACCAATAAAATTACTTTAAACCAACTCAGAAAGATTATATAAAGTTTATAAGCAAAAAAATAAATTCCGAATTAGACAGAATGGTTTAAAAGTCTGCTAGAAATGACAAAAGAAATTACTTTTCTGCACTTTCAAAAGATGCACAGACAGCAGCAGACACGGGAGAGATTAAAAGACTATATCAAATTGTGACACAAATCAAGGTGTGAAATACACTACACAATTACCTATAAAAACCAAGAAGGAAAATTCTTACAAAGGGAAATGAAATTGAAAACAGGTGGATAGAGTATTTCAGTGAAATCTTGAACACCCAAACGGATGCCGAACATTTGCAACAGCTAGAAGAGACATATGATGTCACTCAAACCCTTAGCATTTCTGTTGTGGAAATCTCACTCGCTGAAGTTAGAGGCTCTGAGAAAACTTTATTTGACAAAAAACAGGAAAAGCTTGTGGAATAGATAATATTGCTGTTGAGATGTTAAAAGCAAATGAAAATACTAACTTGTATTACTTACATAATCTATATAACACAATATGGAAAACTGAAAGATACCAGAACAATCGAAAGAAGCAGTAATCGTTAAAATTTCAAAAAAGGTGATAAATCCAGTTGTGAAAATTGGAGAGGAATAAGTCTACTGCCAATAGCATCAAAAACATTTCGAAGAATTCTAGTTAATAGAATGAAAGATGAAATAGAAAGCATTCTCAGACCAGAACAAACTGGTTTCAGAAGAGGTAGTAGTACAGTACAACATATTTTTACACTTAGAAATATAATCGAACAGAAGAATATAATGCTACAATATATTTAAACTTTATAGATTTCAGTAAAGCATTTGATTCTGTCATTAGAGCCAACTTCTGGCAGATTTTAAAACGGTATTCCACAAAAAATCATAAATATAATACAAGAAATGTATAGAAATAGTAAAACTTGCATTGAAGAAACGGAAAGTTAATAGATTTCATTTTAGTGGAAAGTGTAGTTCGACAGGGTTGTGTCATGTCAGATCTTTTTATTATTATTATTATTGACTGGATCATAACAACTTTAAGAAAAATAACAGGAATAAGATGGAATTTTACATCTGTTTTGGAGGATCTTGATTTTGCAGACGATATCGTCATGTTGTCGTCCAAGTTAAGAGATTTACAAACTAAAACTGATGTCTTTTCAGAAAATGCTAAATTAGTGGGACTAAAAATCAATCAGAATAAAATAAAAGTCCTCAGAATTAACGAAAAATCTAGCACTCCCATCAAGGTGCGAAATAACTCAATAGAAGATGTAAGCACTTTTTTATATCTGGGAGAAACAATAAACAAAATGGTGGTACTGAGGAAAATATTGATCTTAGAATTTGAAAAGCTCGCAACTGTTTTAAGAATCTTAATAAATTGTGGAGAGCAACTAATATACATGTAAAACCAAATTAAATCTGTACAAATCACTAGTACTTTCAGTTCTCTTATACGGTTCTGAAACATGGAAAATTACCAAAACACAGTTCAATAAACTAAATGTTTTTCAAAATAAATGCTTAAGAATTATTTTAAAGATTTTTTTGGCCATACTACATTTCAAATGAAGAATTATTAAATAAAGCACAATTTAATGAAATAGGAAATTAAGTTTAGACGTTGGAAGTTTACAGGACACATTTTAAGAATGAACAGGGACAGTATTCCTAATATAGCATTGACCTGGACCCCTGATGGAAAGAGAAAGCGTGGACGTCCTTGTTTGACCTGGCGACGTATGATGGAACAAGAGAGAAGTGAGGCTGAATGGCAACAAACCAGATATTTATTTAATACAGCTCTGTAACATGAGAAAAAACTAGCCGCAATAGACATGCTAATGGTGATTTATATCTCATTTTTACAGGTCACCGTATTGAATAGGTTAATGAAACATTAAAAATTGTGTTATCTTCAATTAAAATATCGCACATTAAATTAATTCATATTCAGTGCATGTAAGGAAGTTTTTAGTTTTATTAATTATCCTCATGATTGCAATTTAATTATAGGAAAGTATTAACCATAACTTAAGTTAACCTAGGTCTTTTCAATATCATCAAAATCTATTAGGTCAATATATTTAACAATCCTAGTCATGATTTAATTCTTTAGATATAATGTTCTAAAAATACATTTCCCCTTATTTAATTATAAACTAGTTTTGTTTTTCTATGTGGTTTTATGACACAAAAAGTAAACTTCTAAAAGCATTTATACTGTAAAGAAGCTATATTCAATCATGAGATCATTAATTTTAGCCAAATTATACCAATTAACTTCTATTTAAATCTTACATACTATTTTCCCGGAGTATCTAAATATTATGTATTTGGGATTGAATTATTTCGTAATATTTGATTAGTATGAATTAAGAGTAGTATAGATTGAATGAGTTTCTTTTATAGCATAAAGATTTATTGTAGTGCTCATAAATTTTCGTAGTTAGACTTGAAGCGACAAAAAATAGAATTATTTTTGTATTATTAAACGCAGTGCGAATGTTACGTTATAAACCTCCGTAAAGAAAAGGAAAGAAGTCAATTTGATTTTTAAAGACATAAATTATTTACATATAAATAATTAATTACTGATCAATATTATATAATAGCAACGGGCCTTACTGCTAAACTTATTTGTTATCTGATTTTAAGTTGTCAAATTTTAATTACCCTGGCACCCATTTTCTTTTTTTTTTTTGAATTTTTCCCATTCTTTTACAAAAACTACTTCCTCATTCACCAAAATTTTAATTAAAATTTAAAAATTAAGTATTAATGTAGGTACGAGTCTAATTAGTCATCGTGTAGCAGAAATACGCCTTAGGGTGAAAAACCAAACCATACGTCTAGCCTTCAAATAGCTATAGACAAGTAGATGAAAAAATATCAGATTAAAGTCGAACCAATAGAGTTCAAGAGATATCAAAACCAAAACCTGTTTCCACACTCACCAAAATCAGTTAAAATTTAGTGATTAAATGTCCGAGGGGTTCACACGCATATATCCGTTTTGCAACCCCCCCCCCTGCAGTCTTCCCTGCATAAATTATAACCAGTTTCGTCCTAAATAACCAAAAGAAACTTTCCTAGGATTCTTTCAACCATTAGACGGGTCATTTAGTCATTATGTCTTTGTCGTGGGGAAAACAACACTACACTAATGGGAAATCTCTTAACACTCAGACGGTTGACGTTTAGTGTAGGTCCTTGTCCAATAAGTCCTCTTAGGTGACAAACCAAACAATAATACTAACCTCCAAAATAGGCATGGACTCCTAGATTGAACAAAACCAAAACTACTTTCACATTTTTCAAAATCTAAGTTAAAATTTAGTAATTCACCTCTCAGAGGTTCACACGTATTCATAAATTCTGCAACTTAGTCTTCCCTGCCCATGACTTATAATCAGTTATAACCTTCCTCAACAATAGAAACTTTCCTATAATTCTTCCACTTAATAGACGTGGTTTAGTCATTAATTTTGTGTGTTGTGCGGAAAAAGCAATCCAACACTACTCAGAAATCCCATAACTCTTCAGAAGGCTTAAGATTAGTGTAGGTTTTGGTCCAATAAGGTGTAGCGAATTTTCACCTTAGGAGGACAAACCAAACCATAAGACTAACCTCGTAAGCAGCCGTGGACTTCTAGATGAATAAACACTAACAAATTTAAAAGTTGAACAAATAGTTTAAGAAAGCTAAATGTGACAACAAAAACCCAAAACTGCTTCCACACTCACCATAATCTTTTCCAGAATTCATACAACTCACACCACCTTCCCTCTCAAAAACAGCACCCATCCACTTCACTTAATGTCCAGAATCTACCCCATTTGCCGAAGCTTAGATATCCACGCAGACCACCCTTTCTGCTCCCATCAGGAGGACATCAGACGAAATCCCTCATGGGGGATTTCAAAATCATCATTTTCTTCATAATTATCGCTGAAATCCTCCTCGACCCTAGACTGGGCCCCGTTGCCATCCAAGAATTTCCATTAAAACCCCCCTCGCAGTTCCCCAAGTCCACGGACCCTGGAATTCAACGAAGAGCACCTTAATTAATCCGCTAATTTAGTTCCTATTAATTTACTGGACGGCGAGAGCGATATAAGATTTGGGGAGAGGACACTTCGGATGATTTTCTAAGTCTTCGGGTAATTCGGGAGGGTAGATCTGGGAGGGCATGATAAGGGGTATTAAAGCTCCGTTGACAGAAATGGCTTGAAAGGGTAAATGTGTGATTTAAAGACTTGAGCTGGGAGGGGGAGACCACTTAAAAGGGATTGTTAGAGTGGAGTAGTTTGGAGTAAAGAATTTATGATTGGTGTGTGCATGAAAGCTTCTCCAGAGAAATCGCCAATCCCCAGGTGGAGTCAGAACGATTGAATTAGGATGAGAGTAGACTGGAGCTATTTGGTGAAGAATACATCAATATTAGAATCTATAATTTTGTTTGTACACATTTTTTATCCTGCGCCAGACCTCAGCCTTTTCGCCATACATCTTTGGCAGCCTAGTATAGCATAGAATCAGAAATAAAATATTTAATATCATTATTTACTTGTACGTTAGTAAGATTAGGACAAGTATTGAGATGGGTAAAGTCTGAAAGACCACACAAGTTGGAGAGCCTGAAAATGCATGCATTTGTATACATTTTAATTAAAGTCACACTGGAACAACATAGCTGGCTATTGGTGATGGTCCGGGATCATTCCCCAAAGGAAAGATCCGAGGACAACACCGCGTAATTTTGAACCACAGATGACGAGGTCACACCTGAGCTGGCACCTCACTCTCCAAACTTCCACACCACGCCAACGTGAGGACATTTGATGCCACGACAGATTTAAGGTGCAAAAGTCTCCTTTGTACACGACGGTGTTTGGCTGGATTCGAACTCGCAACCCTTCGGTTGCTAGTCCGTTACTCTTCCAACCGGGCCACCGTAGCCCACTCTCAACCAGACGGAGTACAAAATGATTTTCAGTTTTTTAGTCAGTTACTCTTCCAACCGGGCTATCGCGGCCCGGAGAGCTTGAAGAGCCAATTAGGTATATAGGCCCCAGCGAATAGGTGGCCGACTTCGACTCAGTTGATTTCTGAATAGGTTTGAAAGGTTGTCTCAGAAGGGACCTAGCAGGTCCTTCTGAGACAACATTGTTCCTTCTGAGACAACATTGTTGACAACATTGTTCTGAGACAACATTGGTTCCCGAGGAAGTTATCACTTCCTCGGGAACCAATGTAAATAGTGAACATATGACAAAGGTTGTTTAAAAATCTTGGGAGAAACTGCTGTGTCGAATTCCAACGGAGATCCCAAGAGACTTTACAGAAAATTTGTGATTGACGACAGATCAAGATTCTTAGAAAGGTACATCTAAATAAAATAGGAATAAAGGAAACTTTACATCCCGTCAGCTTCACAACTATGAAGGCCGATTATTTGAAAGATAGAAGTATTCTGCTAATGCTGAGACCACGTTTCCTATAAAATGGACTGCAAACTCCTGATTCTACTGTAAGGTAAGAAAAGAAATGTATAGCCTTCAGTCTTCTGGCCTAGGATAAGAAAACTTTCTAGGGAAGCTACAAATGTATGCTTTTGTGGTTAACTCTTAATTGGTCATTGCTTAAATTTTCATTCTCTCATTTTATGAATTTATCATTGGATCTCAAATGCGGAAGTGACCCGGGTCTCTCTGGATATCTAGGACGGTTTGTGTTCGCTGTGTAGTTTGTGTGACGATCTATGGCCGGTTATTTTTTCCTACAAGTGTAATAATTATTAGACCTCATTGTGTAGAACGATATTTTAAGGATGACTCAAGGATTTTTCTGTATACATTCTTTTAATATTCATCTTATTCTAACTATGTTTACACATATTTGAAGTTTTGAACAAGTATTAATATCAAATAATATCTTTGTGTTTCTAGTTCTGAATGTGATCGATTTTTAACCATTGACATCGCGTGTTCAGGTGGGGAATCTTAAAGAATCACGTTTACAAATTAGATCTTCAAAGATGCAATTTTTGGTAAAAAAGATATTGAATTATAGATGCATTTTCTAGTTTTGTAAGAATCATCAAGCAAAATAGTGTAATTCCCCAACTTTATATAGAATTAATCACTACTATAGACAATATTTTACACACCATACCTTTGTATAGAATTAATCATGGGTTTGTTTTTTAAATAAGATATCTTTTTCATTGCATCAAAATCAAAAATATAATACTAAACGTCCTTAAAACTGATTGTTTATCTTCGCAAATTGTTTATAAATTTTTTACAAAGAACTGAAAAGTCGTGCCCATAGTTTCTCTAATAAGATAGTTGAATGTTTCAAGTAAATTTTATCTATTAAAAATGCAATATATATTATTTAGAATTTCAAAAATAAAATGATTTAATAGAAAATCGGCTTCAAAAAGTTCACAATGGCTGTTTTATTACAGAATTTTTTGCTGTTGTTACCTTCTGAAATAATGCAGCATAAATAATGCATCTAAAGCAACTAGTTTCATAGATGTGGCAGACAGAAAATGTATTATACCATCAAAATTGAATACCGCATTAACAGCATTATGAAAACGCTGACAACAAAGGCTCAAAATTTAATAAAAACTCATTCTGTCACGAGCGGTTTCAATATTCAATACCGATTCTACAGATGATTTAATAAAAAAGGACATTTTCAGAAAACATCGCCGATAATGAAAAAAGACGAACACTACTTTAGCAAATTGAAGCAGTACTTAATGCTTTCGAAGATACCGAATAATTGCCTCAACCCCGATAAATCATATCAGTTTATAGCTTTAAAACGTCGCTTTCACGTTCCTGTGAATTAGATTACTTTTTTATGGCTGAGGCTGCTAATGAAAATGTTTTGCCTTATTTAAGAAAATACTAAAAGAGGGAGAAAAACTATTAATTCTAGATTAGATAAGAATGCGAACAGAAATTGCCCAGTTTTTTCTTTTTGAATTTTCATTGTCTCTTTGCAAAGCGGAGAACAAAAAACATTCCACCTTTTACAAAAATCTAAATTATAAATTGCTTTTCATTCGAATTGAAAGGTTTTTCTGTTGCTTTTTTAGTTCCTTTTTAAAATGGCTCGTTTTTTCGCGGCAGAAAATGACAAACTCCTTTGACTGGAGCAAATACAATTATGCCAGTAATGTTAATTCTAAATCTATTTCAGTTAATGATCAAAAGGTATCGTCGTATATGCAGCTGACATTAAACATATTTCTACGAAGTCATTATGTTTCTTAATGCTTAATCATGCAAATGGAAAAATAATAACTCCTCTTACAATCTAGCAGTATATAATAGGAAGATAGTCTTCGATTTTTAAAATGTTACGTGAATACCTCATCAACTATTTAAATCTAGCAAGTCATATTTATGTAAGATAATTTAGTATTCGAGTTCCATAACCTATTGAAATTTGTAATGTAGGTATTACTATACAACGATTTCGATTTCATATGCATCCATTTAAAAGCATAGATTAATTGTATGTGTACTTATATACTATTATGCAATACATAGAATTTAAAATTGATCTCGCATATTACATAGTTGCATTATTTATTTTTAAGCTCTGTTTCCATCTATTTTAAATGTAAACTTCATCGAAGCTTAATCTATCTTACATTTTGATTTCGTATTGTTGAAAATGCAAATTTCTGTTTTGGAAATATAATTTCTTCAGATATGTAGTTCATATAATAGTTCGATGAAGATTAAAACAAAAACTTTTTCAACTTCAGTTACAATGAAATAAGTTGATATTTAGAACAAAAACAAGTCTATGTATAATTCAATTTTTTTCGTGTAACAGCCATTTGCATTGTAATGGTTAAACAGATTATAAGAAGAAATTGCATGTTTGAAATACAGGAGGAATGTAAAGGGAAGTTATAAATTTTAAATAGACGTATTGCATTAAATTTGATTTCTTTTCTTAAACTAGATGTTCAATAATAGTACATTTATTTCATAGAAAAAAGTAATTTGCATTCTGAAATTCTCGACAGGCTTATTCTGAAAGAGTTCCGGGTGAAAAGATTTTGTGCTATTTATTTAATGCTAATAAAGGGAAAAAATATTGAATAGTAAATAACATAAAAAAGAATAAATCAAAAAATAAACTATAACTTACGTCTTTTTAAGCCATTAAAATAGTCATTCATGTTTTATATAATGTAACATGGGATAATAGATGCCTGGCAGACGGTACTAATAGTCTCTAAGCAATTGTCTTTAGGTTGTTTAAGCTACGAAATAGAATTTGTGCCTTTGGTATAGCATAAAACATCAAATAATAGTATAGGAAAGGCATGATAAAACTAGATTCATGGTTTTGACGTGGTGTAAACGATATAAAAATTTAATTGGTAAATTTCATTAAGAATTAGAAAGAAATTTTATTACAAATGTTTAAGTATAATATATTTTAGTAAATAAGTTATGATTTTCGAGTATAAAATATGTTGGTTGGGGTTTTATGGCGCAAGAGCCATATTTGGGCATTCCTACACCAAACACAAGATACACAATATCAAATAATGGACATACACACAATGAAAGTTTTACTGACAGGAATAGAATCAGCACCGCCTACAAGTCGCAGGTTGCTAGCGCAGTGGGCATACCCACTGAGTCACCTCGGCTCCGCGCGAGTATAAAATAAGAAACTTCCTGAATAACAAAACAACAAAAACAATCTTAAGAGTACAAAAAAATTGTTTTAATTCTCAACTTGTTTTTATATTTTCTCTATCAATATGTTGCCTTAAATATGCCTTTGCACCCTGTGCTAGAAAACTACTTTACGTTTATATTTATGACCATTTATAAGAAATTGTTTTACAACACAGGTAACATTTTGATTGATCTTCTATCTATGAAAACTTCAAAACCTGTACGATCATCGGGGGAAAAAATATTGCTTTGAGATTTAATATGCACACAGTAGGGTCAGATTTTCGAATGAAATAGAACTAATGCACTTCGTCTTCTATGAATAAAATACTGAAAATGAGGTTTATTCTTACAGAAAATATATCACCTGAGTAATTATAAGTTCGACAAGAGAAGCAACTTGTTCAAATTTCAAGAAATGGTAGACAAAGTTAAATTATACCTGAATTTTCCCACTGAAGTACTCCGTATTTTATCATGTATCATTAATACTGACTTGAAATATTGACCAAGAAACTTCCGAAGAAACAAACTTTTACATTTATTCACTGCATTGCATGCGTATCTGTCATTATAACTCTGGGTTGATTCTTTCCCTTGAGTCGATATATCAGAATGACTATTTCTGAGAGTATAAAAAATTTTGTTCTCACATTTTAGAGAGCTAAATAAAACAAATAATAACGTGAAATATTAGTTTGGGCATAAATCAAACAGTAACTGTTTCCATTATTTGTAAAGTGTTTCCAATTTTGTGGGGGTTTTCTAGGTGAAATTACATTCTAATAATTAGTCTTCTATGGATATATATTTTAACACAAGAGGTTAAGACTACTTTATACCCTAGTTTTCCAAACTATTTTTTTTATGGCCAAACTGCCCCTTTCAAAAAGTTTTTTCGATGCACCCTTGGTAGGTAGGTATCTTAATTAACGTCGCACTGGAGCAACACAACGATTCACCCATGGAAAATTATCTCACCTAATAACAAATTGCGAGTATAAATGTGCTTAGAATTTTTGAATTTCACCAAAGCAATTTTGTAGCTAATTTAGAATTCCCAAAAGCTCGTTAAGAAATAAAACAACTTGTAACTTAAGTTATACAGCTATTTATTAAAATTAAAAATCTCAAAGGGTAATTGCACATAAACACACTCATTGCTCACTATTATCAGTAATTAATAACAATCAAATCAGTAAAATTAAAAATAAACACATCACTAATGATTGAAAATAATCTCTAATACATAAAGCTAACAT
Organism: Meta bourneti; assembly: GCA_933210815.1. Lineage (NCBI taxonomy): Eukaryota > Metazoa > Arthropoda > Arachnida > Araneae > Tetragnathidae > Meta > Meta bourneti. The sequence goes on from OW119926.1 coordinate 59,688,294, forward strand.
TCGTTTATTACGAAAAGTCGTTTTGTTTTTAGACCGATCAGTCATAACTTGTGTTTTACAACACATAATTCTTGTGACAATGCATCAATGTAGAATATAAGATCAAGTGTATAAATGTTTGCTTAAAACATTTTTAGGCGACAAATTTGTTTAGCGTCTTATATCCCACTCTTGCTTCTCAACAACCCTATTTCCCTTGAGGCCAGCATTGCTCCTTAAGATTCCTTTAGAACTCACAGGATGGGAGATGGTAACGCACCCACTTAGGGAAACTACTTTATACAATTCGCTGGGTTTTATAGAAGTAATATTGTAATAATGTAAATCTGAGATCGAGTTTCATAAAATCGTAAAAGTGGGTCTTTAAAGTCTTAAAGGAAACTGAATTTGAAACTTCTTACAGTCGGTGCACTGTTACAAATACGTCAACAACTTAGTGTCAGTTTAGTACAAATTGTATCTTATAGTCATTATTAAAGAACGAAAACTATGTTAATTACAATTTCAAAATGATTGAAGGGAACCTCATACGAGAGGGGTTTCTGTAAAACTAAATATTGAGTGTGCTCGTGTTTCGGTAACCTCTTCGTGTGGCATGTTACTGAAAGAATTTTCTTTTCTGATAGTTTGTCACTATCATACAGGCCCTATTTAGTAAATACTTCTCAAACTGCAGGCACAAATTTTAAATACTTCTTATACTGCAGGACACAAATACAATGCTACAGACAAAACTAATGAAAAGCCTTTAATCTAAATATCGTGTAGTACTATGAAAAGCGAAAGTGAGGACTATTATAATAATCAGGATTAAAAATGCGATATATACCGACATTTCAATACAATGCGAATACACTTAACCCTGGTAAGTATGTCTACTGGGTTTTCACCTAGTATGAAATAACTATTGAATTTTCAATGCATTTATATCCAGACAATATTATAAAGGTAAAAAGAATTTCTCAACGCAAGCTGTTTTATGAACTCCAACTCAGAAATAAAGATAAAGAGAAGACATCAACACAATTGATGTATTAATATTTCAGTTTTCCATTAACTTACAGTCAGTGAGAAGTCGTCGCTATTTTGCATAATAATCAAACTCCTGCTACGATACGAAATAGGGACTAGAAAACACTCTCATTTACGATTATCTAAAGCGTGATACATTTCACAAATGTCTGTTAGTTGCCACCTGCTTGTTAGGTGTAAGCTTTCGTCATTACAGCCATCCTATACACAAGGCACATATGAGCTATTCAACGGTCTTAATGATTTGAATATGCCAACAGTGCTTGGCTATGAATTTTTGAAGAGAAATTGATGCCTCGAAATCTCACTTCTTTTATTCAGTTTGCGTGTCCGGATTATTGAACTATTTAATATTTATTTTAGGTTCCAGATTTAATAACATGTGATAAATAGGCAAAAATAGCAAGAAAAATGTCGATTTGGGATGATAAAGTCATTTATACTTTTCGCTCATACCGCCTCGTGATGATATGCAAGTATTACTGACATCAGATATGTAGGGAAACGATGTTTTTTGGTTTGTGAAATTTGGTTATGTTCGACGTGGGGAAGGCTTAATAAACTGAGAATTGAGTGTTTATGATGTTCGGCCCAATTCGTGTCCAAGGTGGGTTGTTGTAGGTTGATTTATTCTGCGTGATTGGCTAAATAAAAATCTCGGTATGAAAGTAATGTGCATCGAAGGCATGTTAATTTTTTACAGTTATTTTCCATTATGTTTTCCCACCGAAGTTCTTTTATACTTCGAGTAGTTTTCAAATTCTAACATTATTTCTTTCTAAATTGCAATTCGCACACTTATTTTTGACTGGCACTGCTTTGCATGAAGCCATTGAAACAACGCTTACTCATAAATATCCTAAGGGATCACCTTGGCTCAGTGGGTTTGCCCACTGCGCTAGCAACCTGCAAATTGTAGGCAGGAAGGTAGGTAATTGAATTAACGTCGCACTGAAGTAACACAACGGGCTATTACCTGCGAGTTGTAAGCTAAGGTGTTGACCTCATCTGACCGGGGTAAAAAATTACGAGGTTTCCTCGGATCTTTCCCTTAGGGACTGGTCCCGGACCGTCGCCAATAGCTAGTTGTGGTGTTGCTTCATTGTGACGTTAATTCAATTATACACCTACCTTAAAAATTCAAAGTTGCACATTTTCATACAGCAATTTCATACTAAACGATATTATATTCCTTTATCTCTTAGGTTTTGACCTTGTCATCTGACAGTGGTTGAGAATTAAGAAGTGTTGTCCTCGGATTTTACCCTTTGTGATTGATCCCGAACCAGTCGCCAAAGCCCGTTGAGTTGCTCCAGTGCAACGTCAATTTAACAACCTATCCACCCGAATATTTTATTGTAGTGTATTATCTCCAAAACAATCACTTCTGAAACAAAAATAAAAAAGAATAATACTCCATTTTATTCTCACATTCCCAATTTCAGAATTTAAGTTAGTCTGCTAGCAGCAATAAGTTGTAAACGCAAGGAAATGCAAAAGTTATAACTGAATCATTTGATCAATATATACTCTCGAAAAATAACGTACAAAAATCCCATTCACTAACAGAAACACAATATGAGCGTTTTCAGTTGATTTATATGGATAGCTTCTCGCTTTAGAAGTTGACCCTCACCAACGATCTTCCTTCCAACCAACGTTTAACACCTCCTAAAAGTAAAATTAATTTACAACGCTTGGACAGTAAACAGCGAACTCCAACTTTGTTAACAGTAATAAGCTGAAAGCGCAGGATTTAATTTTGAATCAGTTGGTGATAAAACCACAACAAACTCAAACGAAAAGGGAACGTGCAAAAACTCCATTCACAAACAAAAACACAAAATGAGCATTTTCAATTGGTTAATGTGGATAGCTCCTCGCTTTAGAACTCGATCCTCACCAACGATCTCCTTCCAACCAGCGTTTAACACCTCCTGAAAGTAAAATTAATTTACAACGCCTTGTACCGCAAACAGCGAACTCCAACATAACTAACAGCAATAAGCTGCAAACGCAAGAAAAAGCAATTGATAGTTGAATCAGTTAGTAATTATATGGCCTCGAAAAATAACGTACGAAAGCCCCATTCACACTAACAAAAAACACAAATTGAGCGTTTTCAGTTGATTAATATGGATAGCTCCTCATTTTAGAACTCGACCCTCACCAACGATCTTCCTTCCAACCAACGTTTAGCACCTCCTAAAAGTAAAATTAATTTACAACGCATTGGACCGTAAACAGCGAACTCCAACTTTAACACCCCTTTTCTAATTATTTTCCCTCTTTATCACTCACATTACACGTATCAGACGTTTAACCTCTTAGGTGTAGTAAAAACGGTAGACAACAATAGCGGAAAAAACTTACACTGAACAAAGAAAGGGGAAACCAGTAATGATTTTCCCCATTTGGGGATTTTATAGCTAATAAAACCGCAACCATATATATGGGGTTGGCGATTTTAGTAATAAACAACGTATTACGAACATCGGAAGAGTTGGAAGGTGAGATAATTGATTTAAGTACAGAAGGATTGTCGTAAAAGCGATTTTCATTAAGTTTTACGGCGAGCTTATCGTAATAGCGTTGGAGAGGTGATTTTTTTTAAACTTTTCTAGTGTTAAGAGATGTTGTTTTCAGTTTGATAAACATTTATTCGCACAGGATATGCCTCCCCGCGTTGGTAATAACGTAAAGAGAAAAAAATGTTTAGCTTTTGCGATAAATAGGATGTGCCGTTTTGAGAAGTCTGATGGTTGGATTTGTTTGGGTAATGAGGTGGTGTACCAATTATTATTTTCGCAAATCAGCCCTCCAAGTGGATTCGATGTTGGATTCGATGTGGATTCAGATCTTGCCCATCAAGATCTGACCAATTTTGGTAATGACGAGATATATCACCATCAAGATATTGTCGATTTCTTTATGATGGCGAGATCAAGATGTGGTCTAATGACGGGATATCTCGTCAAGACAACCACCAGGATGGTTGAATTTATTACATGTTTAAAAATTACTTTTGATTTAGAAAAATACCTGGAAAAATTATAAATCCGATGATAAGATTTCCATGTTTTAGAATGTATTGATGTCTGTAGGATACCTCCTGGATGATCAGGAGTTGGTCGCTTTTCGACTTATACAACATGGATTTTTGGATTTAGTCTAGGTTAAACCTTGACCAAAGGCATTAGTAACACCAAGTGAAAAAGATCAGTGTTTCAAAAGGCGGGAAATAAGATTGGTTACATAAATGGGATAATATTAAATTATCCCGTTATTAAAAATATTGGATACGTAAACAAATATTATTTTTCTTTGAAGGGCAAGGTATTAGTTTAACGAGAAATTTTTGTAGTAATGTTTTTAATCTTGTTTGAAATTTACCCCCCAATTGCCATTCCTCAAAATAGCTGAGCTTTAACTCCATTTATAATTCCCTAACACTCAGCATTCATGACAAACACCATAAACATGCTTATATAAGCCTAAAAGCACGCATATTTTAACACACATACAAGAGATATAACTCTAAGCACAGATATAAATGCACACAAGATTTCAGTTGCGGTTTAAAAAGTTCTATGAAGCTAAACGCTTGTCTAAACACAGATACAAATATAAATAAATGTGCACAAGAATTCAGTATCGGCTCAAAAAGTTCTGTGAAGCGCATGTGAAAATTGTATGATAAATTGTGTGAAATCTGCAAATTTTGGTCTTTGAAGATAGCAAAAAATTCCCATACTTTGTGAGTTGTTTGATTTAGTATATAGTAATATTTTACAAATAAATATGTAATAAATAAACGTAAAAAGTTTTCCATAAAAGTTTGAAAAATGATATGAACTTAAACAATTTCTCTTGTCTTCACATACTTTACTTTTTCGTTACTTTCTTTTTTTGGTTGTTTTAAAATTCCCAAGTTCACTCATTCCTATTAAACCTAAAAGAAAGTTACAGCTTAATTATTTGCTGTACGTTGCCCATTACTGGTGCGTTGCCAATTACTGGTGCTTTGCCCATTACATTACTGTCTTTCTTGGTAACCTTATTCGTGTCGTAATATGCATTGTATTTGGATATCAAAAGAATTTTAAATTTTTTTATTTATGAAAACAAATGTGGATTGTTTCCTCGAGAAACAAGTTGTAATAAAATTATTAAATGATTTTTGGAAATATTTAATGTGCAATTTATTAATACAGAAAAGTCATTCGTAAATCACCGAGCTTTGTATAGATCTAAATCAGGCTGAATAAAGAAATAATTGTCCCTCGAGTCAAAAAAAAATTCCAAGAACATACAAGACCACAAGCTCGATTTCGTATTCCAAGAATACTCCGGTCCAACCGCACGAAACACCCCAAATCGGAACAACGTTATCAAAAGCACGGAGCCCACGGAAACATATCCAATATTCAAATAAAATAAAATACAAAAGCAACACTTTTGAAATCCGAAACGATGTTTGACCAACTCCTTTAATGACCGGGCTCCTTATCAACTGACTTCATCGGTTTTGAACTTGTGCGAATGTATTTATATTAATGTCTCTGGAGTGGAAACCTCGTAAATTATCTTCAAAACGGTCTTTCCTTTCAACAGTGGGTAATAATTACTATCGCACTGGTAATTAATTACGCCGTCCATATTTAATAGAGGGTTTGCGGTGCGGTTGGCCGCCAGCATTTCCCGGTTAGAATCTGCTTTCTCTTAATTTCAATCATACAGTGGAAAAGGAAAGGCAAGGGCGGTGTGTGTGTACAACCGTTGCACACTGGTTTGGTTTGTTAATCACCGTGGCAATGTTTTTGTTATGACCCGATCAATTGAATTTTATCTGGTTTTTGGTTGTTGCTGTTGGGTGGAATTTGTATCTTTCGATTTGGCAATCAATCACAGTGTTTTGGAGAATTGAATGATAATAAGATTTGAAAATAGAATCCGGATCTGGTTATGCAAATGTAAGGAGTCGATCATTATGTAATAATTCATTTGGGGAATGAAAAATTGATTGTATAGGTTATAATATCGTTAAGCCGACGTTGGTATCAGTTCGTACGGAACTCTGTATGTTAAGATTAGTCCATTGCTATTAACATAGGCAATAACCTCAAGTAACTTGTTCTGTGCTTTGAATTCCATATTATTTGGAAAATTACCATATTACGGTCTAATTAGCCACGTATAACAAAAAATGACAATAGAGCATCAAACCGAATAAAATAAAATCAATGGAAAATTAATACATTAAACTATTTTATTTTAGAATAGAATTATCACATTTTATTGATGATTTATATTGATTTATAAACAGATATGATTCATCCTATAATCAATCTTAATCTTTTTCATTCACAGCAAGATGCTTCTATAAAGCATTAGAACAGTGAGAATGTGAAAGTCAACTTCGCCTACAAAAGTACTTCATCGTGTAGATACATTGTAATGGCTGTATATACTATTGTATTATAAATTAATTTTTAAATGGTGTAAATTCATCGTAAATGCATGCAGTTTGATGTAATCGGCATTTTTGAAGCATCTCTGAATTCCGAAACTAAGAGTACATGTTTAATCACTGATAAATATCTGTGATGGAACACATGTGGTAACATAATATAACAACTGTGGTGGTATATTCTATTTCTTAAACTCTTCATATGAAGTTTTGATTAAAGATATTACATTTTGATGTATGATATTGAAATACGTGAGTAAGTTATTAATGGGTTGGAATGTAAAATTAGAATTTTCTAATTTAAAAATATAAACAATTTTATTGTCCTTTCGATGAATTTTGCTTTTATATCTTTTCCACTAAGATTTCAAACTTTTTCTCAATGACAGCTTAGGTAATTAGTTGGAATGTTTTAGTTCGACAAAGAAGTTATAATATAAATATAATACTGAATAGTATAAGTTCTTATATTTGTTCTCAGGCTCATTCCAGAGTGGTGTGATAGGCGTGCATGTACACGTAATCCAAAAAATTAGGGGCAAACGAAAGCTTCTAACTTTAAATAAACATGCCGAGGAATACATTTTCCGAAATTAGTAATTTTATAGTTGCTCGATGTTTGTGGGTGCTATACAATATACTTTTGTATCTGGCATGTTTTGTTATTAATTTACATCAGTATATTCAAAAAGTACTCATCAAGGACAGAAATGTTTTGAGGAGGAGAGCCCACGGAGCTCAAATTCTTCCCGAAATGATTTTGAAAATAAAAAGGCTATCAAAACCACATGCCTGAAGGTAATCATACCAGAGAAAATTGAAGTTTTATACATTGCAATGAAAATATACGTAAAAATTCGCAACAGCCTGAAAACAGTCGAAAAGATCATTAGACGCAATGCTCATTTAACATGACGGTATTTATTGAGTCGGTAGAAAAGAAGACCGGCCATCCAAAGTTATTTTCTCCATATGTGCTTCATGAAGGGTCTTCTTTTGGAAAATAAACAGCTTTTGAGCAGAGGGGGTGACTTGCTCAGGTTTGCAGTGGGTGGCTCATACCTCAGGAACAGCCTAATTGCCCTGATAAAATCAGGACAACCAGATTGCAAATCCATCCTGCCACCAATCAGGGTGCAAATCCATAGTGTGCTGTTCTTTTGTTCTGTAATGTTTACTTACTGTAAAGTGCTGGACCTTTACCAACCAAAACATCGACCTGTTCTCTGAACCTTTCAAGAAATCGCCAAAACAAAGCGAGAAGTAAATCAGGACACAGGCAGTCCCAAATGACCACCTAACCACTAATCATCGCTCAGTCAGGAATCCACATAGATCTCAATCCCATCATGATCGGAAATTTCCACCGATCGCGGGGCACGCATCGATGAACTTTGCAAATTCCAACTTCCCATTGTACGCAAATTACACGTAAGATCGGAGATTGAAAGGGATGCAGAAGGACCATATCCACCTCCCGATAAGAAGCGCTTTTTTATTTGCTTCATCAGGGGTCAGCACAATCAAGCACGGCAAAGGGGCCAATCTGAATCTTGTTTCAAATGGTTGATGGTTTTGTAATGAGATTGGGGATTCGGCTGTTTTGTTGGTATTTTACCGTCACGATAGCTATCGTTTCGACGATAAAGAAATTTCGTCTCTCACTAGGGAATAATCAACCGTTCCTGAACGAAAGAAATAACTGTGTTTGACTTTTCGATGAAGGGTTAGTGTCACTTAAGTGGAGTTCCACGCTGAATTGGCCAGTAAAAAAGTAAAGGATTTCAGATCAACCTTTTGAGTAAATGCAGTTTCCTATTTTGGATACATTCTAATACATCGATGAATGTCGAACATATTTCGTTTTCCCGTTCGAAGTTTCGATGTCTTTAAACGAGCATTACGAAGTTCGCTGCGCTATTCAAGGAATATGTATCTCCAAGTTTGTCATTTAAGGTTATACAAATGTTGCTGTGCTGTCATAAAGTTATACTACTTACATTGAAAACATAAGAGCACTCAATCAACTGTTTCTTAAGAGGGATCGTATTTTATCAAATGTTAATTATTACATATTTATATATAATGTAACAATCTCTCTGCTGTTTACCTATATCCCAGATTTAATATTTATTTTGACATCAACCGAATTCAAATGTGCCCAGATTGATAAGGTATGGAAAATTGGGTGAATTTTCTTCCTGGACACATAAAAATTCAAATGCCTTCCTGGAGGTTTTAGCAAAGGTAGCCCGCATTTACATGTCGATATGCAAAAATCAGGAAATTTTCAAAAGACTAGCTCTTTGGTTTGTTTTTCTTTTGTTTATTCTATAATCAAGCACTTTTAATACTTGGTAGTTAATTCTATGTAGATTAAACTACGTTTTGTTCACTTTATTAAAAACGTCCGTGAATGTTTCAGAATAAAAAATGTATCGTTTCAGCTTAAAAATATATCCACGGAGGTATACTATATCACAAAAATAATTTTGCTTCAGGGAAGCAATTAAAAGTTTTTTCTACTTCTCCAATTACTCTGCTATTTATTTGGTAACAGCTTTCATAATCACTATCTTTTTAAATAACAGTGATTTTTAGTATTAATTTTACATAAAAAGTTTAACAACATTATTGTAGTTTATTTTTAAAAAATTGGACGTAAAGTCATATGCCTCCTAGGTACATATATATTGACAACTGAAACAAACAAAAATAATAATAAAGTGGCTTACAGCTTCATTTTCGATGATCTAGTGGATAAACGAACGGAGAAGTCGGGAATTTCTTAACAGAAAACACAAAGTACATAAAGAATCCGATAGAACTTCCTTTCTACCGATCCCTGCTGGCATGGCGCCGAAGTCAAAGGTTCCCCGACAATTTATATTGTTCCTCCTACAGGGTTCACAACGGAATTACGTTATCCCTCGTACAAACTCTCACCATAAATGCTGTGGTGAGGCAGAAGGAAAACTCAATGATATAATTTTTTAAAGTTCTATAACCATAACATCTTTATTGCAGGGGGTTGCCTACTTGTAAAGATAGCTTAACACGGCAAGGAGACAAGAGAATTTTGGAAATATGGACTGTTCTGAGGGAGCACATAATTGAAAATAGGGGCCCTGAGAAGTAATTGCACAATGTCACATGATTAAATCAGATTCTGATGACTCTTTGTTGGTACTTAACCCAAGCGTTTCAACGAGATATCTCGTCTAAGATCTGATCAATTTTGCTAAAGACGAGATATCTCGTCGAAACAAAACTTCCATTAGGAAAAACAAATTTTCCCTTGCTCAGAACTGGTGACAGTTAGAAACAGGTTTTTGTACCAGAGACTAGCCACTACAGGGAAGTTTTTGACGCGGAGATAAGCCACCAGAAGTGTTAAGACAAAGAAATGTAAGGGTTGATTGGTTAAGCTGAGTTTTATGTCCAAGTCTAAGCTGGGCCAAACACAAGAGAACGTCGAGGAAGATAATGAAAGTTTTACCCACAGAGAGAAGTACACCCAGGCTAAGTTACAGGAATCAAACCTGTACTACTTTCAGCTCCCAGGTACTAGATCCAGACCACAGACCCACTAAATCACGGCGGCCTGGACTACAAGGAATCAGTTATTAAGGGAAAACTAAATTAGTATTACAGTTCAATCTCTACCTTCAGATGGAGATCTGTTAGGCTTTCCTAGAAGTGGAGTCAAAATTATTTATTTCATAAATATCCTTTTGTAACTCAATTGGAAATATATTTTGGAAATTTTGTTATCATGAGAATCATTTAATTCCAAAAAAGGTTACAAGTACAACCACTAATCATTTACTGAATACGTGATTGCATCAGACATGCCGTATCCATGTTGAGTATATTTTTAATCACAGCGGACCCTCATAAGAAATGCAACGGAAATGTTCAGTAAATGGATGTTCACCTGATACTATACTTTCAGGTACGCTTCCACAGGCATGCAGTCAATTTAATTCCTGTAAGCGTTACGCAAATTATGAAACCAAATGCCTCAACTGTAAACGTGTTTACGCTCGACCTTTTACCAGTCTCATACCGAAGGTCAACTCAGAGGCACTGAGAAAATGAAACCAGTGTAGGAAGAGAATTCATGCTAATGAACCGCATGGACTCATTCCATGTCCATGCTGAACATATTTTTAATCAGAGGGAACACTCTCATAAACATGAAACGTAAATGCGAAATAAATGAAAAAATTCGAGGCAATATATTATTTTTTCAGGTGCACTTCCATAGACACGAAGTCAATTTGACTCCTGTAAATGTAACGAGAATTATAAGAACAATTGCCTCAACTGCAAACGTGTTTACGCTTGACCTTTTACCAATCTCGACCAAGATCAACTCAAAGACATTGAGAAAATTAAACCAGTGCAGTAAGAGAATTCGTGCTAATGAACGGCATGGACTTATTTGACTCTTGCCTCTACTTATGGGTTGAATTACAATAAAAGAGTAAAGTTAGAATGAAAAGATTGAAATAGAGTTAACACAACAGGGCGTAATATAACCCCGTATATATATGAATCTATGAAATAAAGAAACGCAACCCAACTCAGAAATCACACGCATTTGACACTTATTTCTGAATCTTATCTTCTGATACAATTTTATTACTACTAACCAACGTGTATTGCTTCCCGAATCAGTTGTTCAAATTGGGAAGTAAATGGCTATCGAAAAATAACTTTCTACTAAAGAACACCGATCGGGATGTTCGATAAAGGTAGAAACCACCCTTGCGGAACTAGATAGAGGCGATTGCCATCGGCTCTCTTTCTGGATGTGGCTATCGGCAAGGTCAAGCAAACAAAGTGATAAAAATCGAGAAATAAATCTCGAAACCCTGTGAACACGAGATGTTCAGTGATATTTTTACGACTTGCGAATGCTTGGAGCTCGTCTCGATCGACGACATCCGGAATTTCTGCTCAACCATGACCTGTTCTCTGATTTGGGTTCAACAGCTAATGAGTACACAAAGGATTACACATGTCAATTTTTTTAGGTAGGGGAGGTTGTGCTATACAAACAGAGTTTGTCTTGGCCCACCAATTACAGATTTTAATCTTAAAATACTCATTTCTGCAGCATTGTCCCTTTCGGTTTCCGATTTAGTTTAATAATACAAAATATCAATTTCATATGTCTTGCAGTAATTCCCAGTTATAATTAGCCCTCATATAACAAAAAATTATCTTTGAGCTTGAAATCATTAACTGACGATTTTTTTCTTACAGGCCTTTAAAAACTAATTTTTAGTCTTTAGATAAAAAATAAAAATTTTAAGCATTAAATGTGTAATATACCTCATAAACAGCTAGCATTATGGCAATGTGTTTCTCACCATCATAAAAATAAGCATTTAGGGTCTCCAAAAAATATAAGTGAATTTAATGAATTTAATATTACTGAATGCAAACTATCAGTTAATGAATGAAGCCGACGGTATGTTTATTAAATGCATGAAAATTAGAAAACAATTTTTAATGCGAGTTTGAATAGAATCTCTAGGTGTACATTAGTATCTAGAATTTGAATATCCAAGATTTACTGATGTATTCGTAAATTGAAGATGAATTCTTCGAATATGTTTCAAGAAAAAACTGAATTTTAAGCCCCGATTGATACTTCTCCCTTTACCAAGACCGCAGCTTGTATTATTCAATAGCTCCCAACTTTATTTGAATGTCTAACATTCTTAAATAAAGTTCTAATTATATTACTACATCTCTTTGTACAGACAACGAAGTGTTTAATTCCCCCAGTTTGCTTAACCCTCCAAGTGGTTTCGAAGAGATATCTCGTCCATAAAGATCTGACAAATTTCGCTAATGACGAGATATCTCGTCATTAAGATATTGCCAATTTTGTTATGACGACGAGATCAAGATCTGGTCAGTTTTTCTCTATTGACGAAATATCTCGTTCATCAAGATATCTGGTGAATTTTACCAATGACGAGATACCTCGTCGAGACAACCGACAGAAGGTTAAAACAAACATTGTCCTTCATTAATCCTTTTATTCCATCATTTTCGAACTTCTTTTTCTTTGGTAAATCCCAATAACGCCTTCATTCAAAACCTATATTTCAATGAACTGAAATGCAACTTTTGTTAGACATGGTAAAAGAGCGTTGCCCATCTACAACTAAGGAAGAAACTCAATGTCTATCCCACCCCTGCAAAGGAGATTCAAACTTTATGCGTTTTGTCACTTCTGGAAGTGAGAATCGCACTTGTAAGTAAGACATCAAAACGCATTGATATGGACGAGGGGCGTGAAGTGGATACACGGGGTTTGTCTGCGGCGAGTTCAGGTACCTGAGACCCAGGGGGTGAGGTCAAAGCTCGACCGCAGAGAAAATATATACAGGTGGAATGACAGCTCGGTTGTGCGAGGCACCCCGTGGGGGGTTCACTGGCTGCCATCTCTAGAAGATGGCAAGATTTGCTCCTTTCAAAGGTGTCCCGTCAAGAGCCATTTTGTGCTCCAAAAGGGTCTTTGAAAAAGAACAATTTGGGGCTTGTGGATGAAGTTTGTATATCTGTCACTCAGCTGTATACGTCTTTCGTGGTCTGCCATTGATCCGTAATTTGCATCACTTTCTAATCGTGGTTGGAATGTGGGGATACACCTTTGTTGGATTTGTGAAATCCACCCTGCTTTCACCAATGGATAAGTGATTTGTGTATGAAATTTGTCCGGTTATTCTGTAGATTGTTTTCTAATGATGATTGTACAAAAGCTTTAGGAAATATCTGGCCAGATTGTAAAGGGTGGTAGGGGGCCCAAAAGAAACCTTTATGTCAGAAATGTGATCGGGAATCGTGCACTGCCAATTAGGCCAGATATTTTCGAAATATCCTGTATATACTACGGTCAAATTTTAAAAAAATATTTCCAATTTCATGAACTTCGCGTTGTGAAATTCAAAATACACTGAGGTGTTCGAATATTACATAACTTATGATATTTTTTGTATTTGGCATTATGGGTTTTTTCACACTTGATTCAAACGTAGGAAATAAGAATACTTGAATGATGTGTGATAATTTTAAAAGTTATCATTCGCCACCAAATTCGATCGTTTATAATCTTTCACCCATAAAAATGAGTGCCGTTATCCATCGCATTATTTTCGTGTTATCTTCACGCAGTTTAATCATTTTCACTGCGAAGTAAAAATATTAAATTTCAAGGGATTTTTAGTTTTCAGTAATTCTGGACACTCGTTTTACAGAAAAAAAGAACGAAAGCAGTTTCTCCACGCCCTCCTCATATATTCTATAATATGTATTACCATTCAACTGGCACTAAGAAAGCGGTACAGTTTCTTACCTTTTTTGGAGATAGATAATAATCTACGCAGGACTATAATGGTCAGTGAATGCGTGTTGTAGACTACGCCTGTATTACTAGAAATCAATGGTAACTCCGATACATGCGATCCTTTCCATTAAGAACTATTCTGTTATCAAAGGAGCACTCTTATTTTTAAAAATACAGTACTCTTAGAAAACTTCACAATTAAAATAAAACGTGCTACTATTAAAAATTTGTATTGTTTTATAACAAACACGTTTTCATATAAGATTTTTAAATTTGTTTTATCTTCCTATAGAGTGAAGGTTTATTTTCGGGCCCTAACAAGTGTACCCTTTGTGTTATTTGAAGTTCAATTTTTATCAATGCAATAGTAGAGGGACTGCTGCGAAGTTACCTTAAATGTATTTATGTCGCTAGGAAGATCCAGATACAGCCTTTGTTCAACAAGTATTTATTTAAGGCATTATATTCTAACAGCATATGATTATTTTATTTTTAATTTGTACTGTAATTTTCAGCTTTTGTCTGCAGAGTGAAGCGTGGTTTTTTTGTTACCATTCCGTTAGTAATAATACATTCTATGGTAATAAACTACAGAGAAATATGATTATATATTTTATTTCAATGCACAGTGCTCATAGTAAAACGTTTTTCTGACAAGAGTTCTACAAACGTATCAAGAGAAAATTAAGGTGAAAAGATCTTCAAGAACATCTGGTAAAAAGGTTGTAAGCCCTAACTATAAAAGTCTGACGGGCTTTCAGCCATTAAACAGAGAAGAACCAAAAAGTATCCTCAAAGAAACTTTGAACTCAAAGTGAAAGTAAGTTTCAATAAATAACCCTTCAATCAACGGCCTACAAGACCGAACGAGTTAGCTGACCCCTAAGGTTCCGATGTGTCAATCGAAACTCGTCATAGTACCTATTTCGTGGCCTGTCAAACCCATCTTCTTTTCTTCCATCCTCCCCAGTGAGATTGGAATCCTAACGATGGGAGGACGTTACGCCCTCTTCTGGTAAGAGGAAATATTCTTTCGCGCCTTGTTTCTGACCTTAATCCCTTTCATGGTTACTTGGTGTCGAGCACGACTTTTGGTGCCTGTCCTCACGATGTCTTCAATAAAAGACTTGTTCTGTTCAAACGAAACTAAACAGCATACCTTGGTTACACATCTACGAATAATCCCATCAAACCCCTGTAGAGTATCATTCTTATTTAAAAAGTCTACATACATATTTCCTTTAGAAGCTTGAGATAAGTTTGGATAGAAAGAAATGCAAAAGTATGCCTTGCATAGAATATGAGTGAAGATATTTCTTCAATGTACAATTACATTGCATTTGGAGAGTAACCTTTCCATGCAGTTCCAGCATGACTTTAGTGCCTCTTGGTATTCTAGATGCTTTCGATAAGGAATCTTAGCCTGTTCAAACGAGATCAATCTGGTTATAATGGGATAGATAGCTCAGTTATATTATCAATAAATAATTCCATCAAACCTTTTGGACGAGTATCATTTTTGCTTTAAAATGTCTACAGACCTTTATAATGTTTTAGGGATAAGTTAGACTAGAAATGCCTAAGTAGGCATTGCTTAGGATATGTATACAGACATTATGAACATCACTACAAAGTACCATTTCCGAATGCAGGATGTTATTTCTTTGTGAACTGCTTGAATTTGTGAGCTAAATGAATAGTAATTGTTTAATTTACATCCCTTGTGTTATTTAGCAACATATCAGGGGTGGAGAGGGGGTGAATCGGTTATATTTTTATACAAGTTTTTGTACTCACCACTCACGTAATTGTGATTGTAGTCACCTGACTAGATTATCAATCGAGTGAACTTTTGTAAGATGTACTCTTACTTTCTGGTGAGTTTATAAAATGATATGTCAATCAAATATGCAAGAGCTTGTGGATTTAATGTATAGCACAGAGGCTAATTGGACTAAGAAATTTACGAAATTTAAGAGTCCATATCGTGATCCATTTAGACAATTTTATATACCAGCAATGATTTTTAGAAGAGTGAAATGATTCCCAACAACAACCAGGTGGTCATGATAGTTTGATTACTCACTGATCGGCCGCCATGATTATAAAATCTTTACAGAAATAAAACCCTGAATCTGAAAGATTCGAATAAAATATTTTGATTATTGCATTTAAGGTTATTGTTGAAAATATAAGCTTGAATCATACAAAAATTTTACGAAGAGTTTTATTGAAAATATTGCAACACAATGATAAAAGTCCAATGACTCCAATATTTTTCATTTCTTTGATGTCGAGTCGTACTCGTTGTTTAGTATTTTTCCTTACTTAAACTAGTCTTCAAAGTTAGAACATCTAAGGTCGTCGTTGATAATAACTAAAAAGTCAATATCATGAAACATCGCATGTTTTTATTAATACCAGACTAAGTTTATACAAACGGAAATGGAACTCGAATCGAATTCAGTTTTCAAAACTCTAACAGAGTTTCAAGCTATTT